>BPLQ01011489.1:0-37853 GCA_021605075.1 Caerostris darwini
TTTGTGTGTTAGCAAAACAAAATCCTACATAATAATTTGGCATAAAAGTAATTTAGGAATAATATTTTGGTAATAGTGATATATTTTGGAAAACAATGTGGCAACTGCCCTGATGTCGAACTTACTCCTCATCATGTTGTTGATTGCCCAGCTGTTGCAGCCGCCATGCATTGTCTTCATTCCTCGGAAGAGGATTTGCACTTCGAACTGGCAATCAACATAGCCAATATTATTCGGAAGTACAGCGATATTTGATTCCCTTGTACTGTTCAGGGGATACTGCAATAACAATAATAAAATTAAATAGACACAATTCCACAGAAATAACATGCAAGTGTATATAATAATGTGAGCAATCAATGTATATGTTATTTGAATATGAGGAATAATATGTAGTTTGAATTTATATTTCATTAATTTAATATTTTAAAAGTTCAGTTAAATTATTCATTTTATTGATTTCTTGTTTTGATTGTTAATGTATACATTACAATAAAATTTTCAGTAGCCATTACTCCACGTTGGCGTGCTATACGGGAAAATTTCATACGATCTGAGGATACATAGAATGGTACAAGTTCCATCGAATCTTCTCCAATTAAAAGCAATAGCTGAGAACTCCCTCCACTAGCGAACTAGTACCAAAGACTTCCTGCACACTACCTACGTGCATTATCATTGAGCCATGAATCGAACTAATGAGTGATGTTATGTAACAAACTATACCTGTTAGATAAGAACAGGTCAATGTTGTTTTTAAGAAATATAAAAATAGAAGAATGAACCTGTTTTCGGCATTCGAAATTATTTTTTAGCTATTTTATTTAAAACACTCGGTTATGTTTTAAATCGACTCTAGATGATAGCGCGTGATCCGCGAAACATCGCTCACGTACAGACTTGTTTCGAGTATCTCGAAAGCCAAGCTGGCCGAGTGACTAGCACTCGGTGTCACTGGTTTCGAGTTAAAGTTCCGTCGATGCCATGGATGTATGTAGTGGGTCTTTTGGCTTCAGATTTGAAGCCTGGAGGGGGCGTGGACGTTTGTTGGTGGTTCGGAATCCACGTTAAACTGTAGGTCCCGGCCTAATTAGTCTAACGAGTGCACAAATAGATCGTACAGCGACAAACCAAGCCAAGCCAAGTGTGATTTCAAAAATCAAGCCAAGTTATCATAGAGTAGTAATAAAAGAGAGGGCGCCTCAACCAATTCTAACGAAATAAAAAGTTGGGGTGAATATCTAGTCTTTTTCGTACAAGCGATAGCGTTACATGGCTCCATGGTTCTTTATCCTTGAACGCATTTATTTAGAAAACGTAAGCATGTTGAGAAAAGATTCTAGAGAAAGCCTGAAATTCTTGTTTTTCAAGTAGCACATATTAAGGAGAATTGCATAAATTTAGGCATATATAAAAAGCATTTCACACACGCATATATATATATATATATATATATATATATATATATATATATATATATATAGAAATACACTCATGTCCATAAATTAAGGATAATGAAGTTCAGGCAAAGAAAGAGACAGAAACAAAACAAATTTGACTTATTTGTAAAGTCTATTTATTAAACAAAAGGTAAAGAGCAAAAAAGATGTTATATGTTTAACATAATTAATAAAAATTGCGATTTTTACTCCCTGAAGCAAATTTCAAAAAAGAGCCTATTTACAAAAAAAAGTATAAGATGGTTAGTATGATGGTTAATATGGAGTATGTCTCCCGGACCATGCAATACAGGCCTTATAACGCCTAGGCAGGCTGAGTATCAAATTATCAATCTGATCTTGGGGAATATTACACCACTCATCAAGCAATCCCCTCCGAAGTTCCGGTTGACAGATGGGAGGGGGTTGACGGGCTGCAATTCGTCGGCCAAGGATATCCCACACATGCTCTATTGGATTCAAGTCCGGTGAGTATGCTGGCCAATCCATACGGGTGATATCCTCCAATTGAAGGCAATCGTCTACAATGTTTGCACGGTGAGGACGGGCGTTGTCATCCATAAACAGAAATTCAGCACCCATGACGCCCCGAAACAAACATACATGTTGTTCCAGAATGACATCCCGATAGATGTCGCCTGTCATCGTTACACTCTGAACATGCAGGCCAGTTCTGGAACCAAGAATAATTCCTCCCCAAACGAGCCATCCTAACGGGTACCTGGCGCTCTCCATATGAAAGTCCGGCGAGAATCAGACTGCAAACTAAACCTGGACTCGTCGGAAAACATCACACCAGACCACTGTTGCGGTGTCCACAATGCATGCTCTCTACTCCAGGTTAATTACAGGCGACAGTGAGTTGCGGTAAGTGGAACACATCTGACAGGCCTACGAGCATATAGACCAATGTGCCCTAAGCGTCTGTACACGGTCTGCCTCGAAACTGTCGTACCGGTAGCTGAAGAGAGCTGACGAGACAGGTCTGATGCTGTGCTCCGTCAGTTTCTTTTGGCAGTAACTACTAAATACTGGTCCTCATTCGGCGTTGTAACTCGGGGGCGACCTGTGCTGTAACATCTACTCATATTACCATCATCTTGGAATCGTTGCCAAAGCCTGGAGATGACATTCTGGGCGATTCCAAGTTAATCGGATACTTCCAGCTGGGTATGTCCACATTCCAGTCGTCCGATAATTCTACCACGTAAAAAATCATCCAAATGCTTCCTTTGTGCCATAACTATGCGTTTTTTTGCACTGAAAGGCTTCTAAAGCGCTTGTGAACAATTTTACTTCTTTGCCACCATTCCTTATATACCCCTCTCTTACACTCTCGTCATTGTGACTTACTATCCGCGCCATCTGGCTAAAAACAAATAATTCAATATTTTTAGGATGTGACATTAACACCACGTTTAAAGCGTTTTTTTTACAGCCAATTTTTTTCTTTTAAATTTCTGTCATCTTTAATAAACACCTGGATAACTTTCGTTATGCAGGGTGTTATTCGTTATCCTTCGTTGAAAAAATTATCATAATTATTAAAAAGCCTGAAAATACACTGATAAAAGTTGACACATTGAGGGTATATTTTCTGAGACAATTTTGAAGTTGGGTGATTTAGATTTAGTCATATTTTATATTCCTTACAAATATTGGAGGCAAACTGTCATTATAAAATTTGAGATAGAAAAATCGATTTTCATATACGGAAAATACAGGATAGGAGTGATAATTCGACAGTGAGGTAAGTTTCAGAGCTGCTATAGCTCAGTTCTAAGTCCCTTTCAAGCCAAGCCACGAACTGGAAAAAGCCTTTATATATATCTATAGAGCGAAAATTTTTCGTCATTGTTTGAAAAGAGTTGTATTGATGTGTTTCTGTTTTTATGTATATACTGAAAATGTTTGGGGGATTTTTTATAAATGCAAGGCCTGATTGTGAAAAATTTTGTACTTTATTATTTTTAAAAGTATCGTACATCGCTAGATACTACCTTTATCTATCTTTTCAACATCACGGACCGAAACAACAACTCATGTTTTCATGTTATCCTCTAATCGATCCGATTTTTCGTGTCTTCAATTGCCTTGTTCCATCGATCGGAACAAGTAGTAATCTGATGGAGCAATGTCTGGTGAATATGGGTGGTGGGTTAAAACAACCCATTTCGGCTTTTCTAAGTATTTTTTGACTACACAAACAACATGTGGTGGATCTTTGTTATATCGTAAAATTATTTTATCTTTCCTTTCCTCAAAGCGAGGACATTTTTTTCTTACATGTATGCCTCAAACGCATCAGTTGTAGCTGGTAGGGTTCCTCGGTGAAGGTTCATTGTGTTGAAGCAGCTCATAGTATACAACACTAAGTAGGTACCAATAAATACGGAGAATGAGACGCGAACCAGGAATATTAGGGCCTTGCCATTGATGTATATACTGGCAAACGATGTAGATGCATATGCAGCGATATATGACCAGGCAAACACCACAATTTCCTACATTTAGGATTATCATAACTTATCCATTTTTCATCGTCAGTGAGAATGCGAGGCAAAAAACTCTTTTTTTTTAAGTTGAAGCTATTGTTCACACTTGAAAAATCGCTTTTCAACATATCTGAGCTTCAATTTGCAAGATCACCACATCTAATACGTCGGAACTAACACTGACATGTTTTTTTATCGGTAAGTTCGGTCGGTTCCCCGTAAGTTTCCAACATCACTTGACGAATTTCAGCAGTAAATTTCTTTGAATTAAACAGAAGAAGCCAAAATTACTCTGCAAATGGTGTTATTTTATTGGCGCATGATTCTACATCTTCCGAGCTGAGAAAAATATACTGTTTTCCCTTCAGGAAAATGACACATAATAAAAAGTAAAGCCTAGTGATAGAACTACAAGAGATGAATATAGTCACAGAAGTGCACGATACATGGCATGAGTTACGTCATCTATTGTAAATCCTGAGCCTGATGGTCGAGTGACTAGCGCTCTGGCACTCGGTGACATAGGTTTTGGGCTTGAATTCCGGCGGGTGCCATGAATGTTTGTTGGGGTTCGGAATCCACTTTAATATGACTGTAGAGCGTTGGGCTGACAACATTACTCCATAAAAAAAACATCTCCTGTCTCAAAATCTGCCAGTAGGCAGACGGCCTTGGCCGCCATGGGGCTGTTGACTAATGAAGAAGAAGAATCTACATATATACACTCAAGAACCAAAACTTTATCGAATCCTGGCGTGGAGGTGGCATGGATGCCTGTGAGTGGTACGGAATCCATGTTAATCCCCGTTATTCTTGGTATAACTAACCTAAAGTGTGTAAAAAAAAATGTATGTAGAGCGACAAACCAAACCAAAATACAAAATCGTTATGAATTAAGCACACATTTATATGTTCGGTAGATTTATGCGTGTTACTATGTTTTGAAACGAAAATTTTAAGTATGATAAACATCATCATCATCAATAGCGCAACAGCCCCGTGGTGGGATAAGGCTGGCTGCCGGCAGATTTCGAGACAGGAAATGTTTTCCTTTTTACGGGGAACGATTGTCAATAACAGGCCCACTAGTCATATTTTGACCGGAACCTACGGTTTAAAGTGGATTCCGAACTCCTAGAAGCCTCCATGGCACCGCCGAGACACGAACCCGAAACTTGCGGCAACGAGCGCCAGAGCATTAGCCATTCGGCCACCAGGCCCCAAATATGATAAAAACTGAGCGAAAATGCAGCTATGCCGTGATCTGGAAGTCAAAGTCAATACACAATTGAATCCATGCAAACTCAAAAGCAAAGGATCTACAATTAATGACAAAAAAAGCCGAACCATTGAATGCCAGATTACAGAGCACTTACTATATACTGAAATAAACTGTTTAACAATATGTATATATTGAGTAAATTTTGTCCACACTCATTTAAACTTTTGTCATAAATTCTTTATACTAAAATCAGAATTAATATACTTCTTTTATTTCAGAATCAATGAATTACACTGGTGTCCAAAAGTTAAGCATAAATCGTAAAATGCTAAAAACGTGGAGTAAATATTCGTAAAATTATTCCAAATTTCTTGTGGATATTAATTTTGTGAAGAAGAAACATTGGGTTTATGCAAAACTTTTCAGTCGAGTACGTCCTGCGCGAAACACCTACGCATGTCGGAACGCAAAGAAAGCGATTCACGCAGCATAGCCAGTTCAGACAAGTTTTGTGCAACTGCTGTGCGAAGGAACGTTGTTAACCATCAAACAAGGTGAACGATGGCACAAAGAAGCCAATTGGACATGTTTGCGAAAGGAAGAATCGTTGGAATGATGAAATCCGGACGATCACAAACCGAAGTGTCTCGAATTTTGAATGTGGACCAGTCTGTGATCTCAAGACTGTGGTCTTCAAGTGGTTACATCAAGGGGAGTAATGGTATGGGCAGGCATCATGATGGACGGCCGCACAGACATCCATTTCTTTGACACGGGGTCTGTGACTAGTTAAAGATACAGAGACGAAGTTCTTGAGCCTTATGTTCGCTTGTTTCGAGGTGCTGTCGGTCCTGACTTCATATTCATGGATGATAATGCGCCATGTCACCGATCGGTGCTGGTTGATGACTTCCTTGAAACGGAAAACATCCAGCGCATTTCGTGGCCTGCGAACTTCCCTGATTTAAATCCTATCGAGCATGTATGGGATATGCACGGGAGACAAATTGCAGCCCTTTCGCACCCACCAAGCTCCGTTACAGAACTGAAGAGAGCTCTCCAAGAAGCTTGGAACCGTTTGAGCCTACAACTCATTTATCATCTCATAGCACGTATGGTAAATCGCTGTGCAGCGTGCCTGGCTTTTAGAGGTGATCACACGCCTTATTAAACTGCAACATCAGGATTTTATTTAATGTTTTCTTTCATTTTTTCTTTAAAGTGTGAACACTTGTTATGCTCAGTTTTTCAAACTATATACTTTGGATAATAAAAAATTAATTATTATCGTTCTTTTAATTTTGTTTCTTATTTTATAACCCTTTTACACTCGCATATCACGTTTCCCGCCATTCTGATTTACAGTTCCTTCTTTATTCACATAATTATCAATTATGCTTAACTTTTGGACACCAGTGTATGTAAAATCACTCAGAAAAACTTTATTGCAAGTGTCAAGTCAAATCAACAAAAACTTTAATTCTAGTTAGCATTAGCATAGAGCACCTGCGATGCTATCTTTATAAAGCAGTTGTTCATGAAAAAAAAAAAAAAAAATTACATAATTTTAAGGTTTTACGTAATATATTATATATATAATGCAATCTTAGTATATATATGTATAAAGTGAATGCTTAAACAACAAATTGCAGATTGCAAATTGCAAATACCAAAAAAAAAAAATCTATTATAAGTTAATATATATAAGATTATTTTAAACTAAACGTTTATTTAAAAATAATTTACTATTTCTTTTATAAACCAATCAATTAAAATAAAGAATTTTCCGATCGTTGTAGAAAGCATTTCAACGAGTGGAATGCCAAAAAATTTGATGCAAATTCTTGAGTATGCATTCTAATAGTTTTTAAATTAACGTAAAAAAATTATGAAATATCATTTACAATCTTTTCATTTAAAAATATTGTTTTTTAACAGATTTTTAATTAACCTTTATATCAATATATTTAATTTATTTTCAGTTACGAAAATTTTCCGTATAAAAACAAATTACTTAAATATATTTTTTTAAAAGCATAATTAAATTAAAAATAATTTTATATATAAAATCATTTTAATTTAGAAATATTGTTATTAACCATTTTAGAAATATTGTTAATTAATTTAAAATAGAAAAAATTTCAGTATAAAAACTTTTTAATTTAAAAATATTGTTCTTTAACAGGATTATATAATTTAGAAAAATTTTCCATATCAATCTTTTTAATTTAAAAATAACGTTTTTAACAGCATAATATAAATTATTAAAATTTTAAGAAACAAAAGTTTAATTTAAAAATATCGTTTTTACGAGCATTATCTAAATAAGAAAAATTTTATACATAAAAACATTTTAATTTAAAAATATTTTTTTAACAGTATTATTTCAATCATAAAAAAATTTTCGTATAAATATTTTTTTAACAGCAGCATTTAAATTAAATAATTCCTTTAATTTAGAAATATTTTTATTAACACGCCATTATTTAAAATAAAAAATTTCAGTATAAAAACTTTTTAATTTAAAAATAATGGTTTTTAATAGAAATATTTTATTTAGAAAAATATTTTCTATATCAAAAAAATTTTATTTTAAGCTAAAAATATTTTTTTAACAGTATTTCATGAAATCTTTTATAAATAAATTAGAAAAATTTTCCATATAAAAAATCTTCAATTTAAAATTATTGTTTTTTAAAGCATTATTTAAATTAGAAAATTTTTCCATATTTTTAAATATTTTTAATTTAATAATATTGTTTTTAACAGCATTATTTAAATTAGTAAATTTGTATAGATTAAAAGCTTTTAATTTAAAAATTTTGTTTTTTAACAGGATTATTTAAATTAGAATAGTTTTCCATTTAAAACTTTTTAATTTTTAAATATTTTTACACGATTATTTAAATTGAAAAAATGTGTACAAAAATTTTTATTTTAAAAATATCGTTTTCCAACAGCATTTTTTAAATTTGAAAAATTTTATGCACAAAAAATCTTAAATTAAAAAATTTATTTTTTAATTTAAAAATAATATTTTAAACAATATTTCAAATAGTAAAATTTCCCGTATAAATATTTTTAAGTTAAAAATATTGCTTTTCAGCAGCATTATTTAGATCAGAACAGTTTTCCATATGAAAACCTTTAAATTTAAAATATTGTTTTTTAACAGGATTATTTAAATTAGAAATATTTTCCGTATCAATCTTTTAATTTAAAAATATCGTTTTTTAACAACATAATTTAAATTATTAAACTTTTATGAATAAAAAATTTAATTTAAAAATATATATTTTTACCCGCACTATCTAAATGAGAAAAAATTTATATATAAAAACCTTTTAATTTAAAAATATTGTTTTTTCAACAGTATAGTATTATTTAAATTATATAAAATCTTCGTATAAATTTTTTTAATTTCAAATTTTTTTTTAATGCATCACTTAAATTAAATAATTTCCCTATCAAAACTTTTTAAATTAAAATTGTTGTTTTTTAATTATAAATATTTTCCATATAAAAACTTTTTACTTTAAAAATATTATTTTTAACAGCATTACATCTATTAGAAAAAATTTAAAACAGAAAAAAATTTTAATTTCAGAATACTGTTTTTTAACAGCGTTATTTAAATTTGGAAAATTTTCCATATAAAAAAACCCTTCAATTTAAAATTATTGTTTTTAAAGCATTATTTAAATTAGAAAAATTTTCCGTATTTTTAAATCATTTAATTTAACAATATTGTTTTAACAGCATTATTTAAAGTAGTAAATTTATATACGTTAAAACCTTTTAATTTAAAAATATCGTTTTCAACAGCATTATTTAAATTAAAAAATTTTTATACATAAAATTTTTAAATCAAATATATTGTTTTTTAACAGCATTATGAAAAATAGAAAAATTTTCCATATTTTTAAAGCTTTTAAATTTAAAAATAATGCTTTTGAAAACATTGTTTAAAATACTGAACTTTCCCGTATAAATCTTTTTAAGTTAAAAATATTGATTTTTAACAGTATTATTTAGATTAGAAAAATTTTATGTATAAAAAGTTTTTGATTTAAAAACATCGTTTTTTACCAGCATTATTTCAATTAGAAAAAATTTCCAAATGAAAACCCTTTAATTTAAAATTATCGTTTTAACCAGCATTATTTAAGTGAGAAAAGTTTTATACATAAAACCTTTTAATTTAAAAATACTTTTTTTAACAGCATTATTTAAATTAGAACAATTTTTTATATTTTTAAAACTTTTTAATTTAACAATATTGTTTTTAACAGGATTATTTAAATTAGAAAAATTTCATACATAAAAACTTTTAATTTAAAAATATAATTCTTTTTAAGTTAAAAATATTGTTTTTCAGCAGCATTATACAGATTAGAAAAATTTTATGTATAAAAACATTTCAATTTAAAAATATCGTTTTTCATCAGAATTATTTAAATTAGAAAATTTTACATATAAAAAACCTTTTAATTTAAAAATATTCTTTTAACACCATTATTTAAATTAGAAACTTTTTTCATATTTTAAATCTTTTTAATTTAAAAATTTCATTAGTTTAATTAGCAAAATTTTAGATATAAAAAATTTTATTTTTAAAACAGCGTTTTTAAAAAGCATTATTTTAATTAGAAAACATTTCCATATGAAAACCTTTTAATTTAAAAATATTGTTTTTCAACAGGATTATTTAAATTAGAAAAGTTTTCTATGTCAATCTTTTAATTTATAAGTATCGTTTTTTAACAGCATAATTTATTAAAATTTTATGAATAAAAAATTTCATTTAAAAATATATTTTTTTACCTGCATTATCTAAATGAGAAAAATTTTATATATATTACCTTTTAATTTAAAAATATTGTTTCAACAGCTTTATTTAAATTAGAAAATTTTTCCATATTTTAAAGCTTTTTAATTTAAGAATATTGTTTTTAACATCATTAGTTTAATTAGTTAAATTTAAAATATAAATTTTTTTCATTTTAAAAATAAATTTTTTGAACAGCATAATTTTAATTAGGCAAAATTTCCATATGATAACCTTTTAATTTAAAAATATTGTTTTTTGAAAGGATTATTTAAATGAGAAAAATTTTCCGTGTAAATCTATTTAATGTAAAATTATCGTTCTTTAATAGCAAAATTTAAATTATTAAAATTTTATGAATAAAAAATTTAATTCAAAAATACAATTTTTTTAACAGCATTATTTAAATTAGAAAAATTTTTTATATAAAAACCTTTTAATTCAAAAATTTTGTTTAAACAGCATTATTTACATTAGAAAATTTTTCCATATTTTTAAATTATTTTTAATTAAAAATATTTTTTTTTAACATCATTAGTTTAATTAGTAAAATATTAAGTATGAAAATTTTTAATTTAAAAACGTCGGTTTTTAACAGCATTATTTAAATTAGAAAAATTTACATATTTTTAAATTTTTTAATTTAAAAATAAAGTTTTTAACAACATTGATTTAATTAATAATATTTCCCGTATCAATATTTTTAATTTAAAAATAAATTTTTTTAAAAGCATTATATTAATTAAAAAAAATTTCCACATGAAAACCTTTTAATTTAAAAAAATTGTTTTTTAACAGGATTATTTAAATTAGATTAATTTTCAGTTAAAAACTTTTTCATTTTAAAATATTTTTAACACGATTATTTAAATTAAAAAAATATGTAAAAAAACTTTTTAATTTAAAAATATCTTTTTTCAACAGCATTATTTAATTTGAAAAATTTTATGCATAAAAAATCTTTAATTTAAAAATATTGTTTTTAACAGAATTCTTTAAATTACAAAAATTTTCCAAATTTTTAAAACTTTTTTAATTTAACAATATTGTTTTTAACAGGATTATTTAAATTAGCAAATTTCTATTAATTAAAAACATTAAAAAGATTCTATACATTAAAGCCTTTTAATTTTAAAAATCTTTTTTTTAACAGGAATATCCGAATAAATCCTTTTTAATTGAGAAATATTGTTTTAATAGCATTATTTTAATTAGTAAAATTTTCCATATAAAAATCTTTTTATTAAAAAAAAAGTTATTTAACAGCATTATTTAAATTAGAAAAAATTACCAAATGAAAATCTTTTAATTTAAAAATATTGTTTTTAAGGCAGGATTACTGAAATTAGAAAAAATTTCCGTATCTATCTCTTTAATTTAAAAACATCATTTTAACCAACATTATTCAAATGAGATAAATTTTATACATAAGAACCTTTTATTTTAAAAATCCTTTTATAACAGCATTATTTAAATTAAAAAAATATGCATGAAAACTTAATTTAAAAATATAGTTTTTCATCAGCATTATTTAAATTAGAAATATTTTATACATAAAAACCTATTAATTTAAAAATTTTTGTTTTTTAACGGCATTTTTAAAATTAGAAAAATTTTCCATATTTTTAAAAGTATTTAATTTTAAAAAAATGCTTTTAACAACCTTATTTAAAATAGTAAAATTTCCCGTATAATTCTTTTTAAGTTAAAATTATTATTTTTCAGCAGAATTATTTAAATTAGAAAATTTTTATGCATAAAAACTTTTCAATTTAAAAATATCGTTTTTCATCAGAATTATTTAAATTAGAAAAATTTTCTATGTAAAAAACCCTTTAAATTTAAAAATATTGCTTTAATAGCATTATTTAAATTAGAAACTTTTTCCATATTTTAAATCTTTTTAATTTAAAAATATTGTTTTTAGCATCATTAGTTTAATTAGTAAAATTTCAGAGGCACCTAAGCAACTGAGAACTAAACTAGATTTACGTACTAAGCATGGGATAATGCTAGGTTATGCTCGATCAACTAGAGCAGGGGTCTCCAAACTACGGGCCAAATCCGGCCCGCCAGTGTCATCAATCCGGCCCGCAACAGCGAACAGCTTATTGTTGCTGTAATAAGTTGGATAAAAAAAAAGAATAAAAATAACTCGGTTTTATTGACTTGCTAGGTAAAGCTTAATGACAAGCAAAATATGCAGAAAATTTAACTTAAGCATAACAACTAACTTGAAATTATAGATAATGGCAGAAAAATTAAAATGGTTTTGGCCCTGGAGTAAACAGTATGACCCTAAGGCTGAAAAGTTTGGAGACCCCTGAACTAGAGGATACCATATTTGATTACTCGAGGAACAAAAACTAATTGAAACTTGCAATGTGCGTTTTGATGAATCTAAACGACTAGCAAATGGAATTTTTAATTTTACCAATTTAAACAGTAAAACTAAGAATTGGACAGAATTCAAAGTAAATGAGCCTCTTACCTCATATGATTATGATTACGACTCAAATTATTCAAATAGGCCTAAAAAAACTACAAGCACCGATGATTTAGATAAATCAATGCCTGATACGAGTTCATCTAATTTAAAGCCATGTAGTTCAATCCCCTTTTACAGAGACGCTGTTTTACGTGAAAATGAAGAAAGATACGATGTTTACTATCAAGTTAAAGGAATAAAAGTAAGACTACTATCTTACAATGACGCAGAGAAATATTGTAAGGACAATAACAAACAATATGACACAAATTGTTTTGACTTTAATTCTACCGTAAAACATCTAGCAAATCGTAGAGGAGCATCTAATATTGAAACTTTAGTCCGCCCGACATTTTAGAGATAATATAGAAATAGAGATAATAAAGAATAGATCTCCCCAGTCGGATAAATGGCAAGAGGCAATGGCTTGTGAGATTCAGTTAATGAAGGATAGAGAAGCACGGGTACAATTACCCGCTCCCAAAAATTCTAAGGTAATTGGATGCATATGGGTCTATACTCTTAAAAAGAACGACAAAGGTGTAATTTGTAGATATAAAGCTAGGTTAGTTGCCCAAGGACATAACCAAAGAATAGGTGAGACATATGAGGAAACCTTTAGTCCAGTTGAAAACTTTTCCCTTATTAGAATGTTTTTTGTAATATTTGTTGGTATATTGAAATGGACTCACTGTCAGCTTGATATAAAATGTGCTTATGTGTACGCTAATCTTAAAGAATGTATTTACATGAAGGAACCACAGGGATTTATAGATCCAATTAAGACTGATTATGTTTGTAATTTAAAGAAGGCCATAAATGGTTTACACCAAAGTGGATGAGAATGGTATTATGAATTTGATAGGAGTCTAGAAAATTTAAATTTCACTAAACTTGAATAGTGCAATTGTGTATACGTGTATAAAAAGTGTGTATTGTTATTGTATGTAAATGATATTGTCGTCTTCAGCAAGACCCAAAGACACATTGATATTGTTGTTTCCTTATTGCAAAATAAATTTGATATTAAAATTATTGGGCTATGTTAATGATATTAAAAGTTTAACGTTAAATTTATCTAGAGTCGAAAATTTTGAGTTAACATGTTATTCAGATTTTGCCTCTAATAGGGATAAAGTCTTGATAGGAGGAATAATTATAATAATGGATAAAGTTAAAATTTCTTGGCGTACTTTTAAACATAAATGTGTGAGCTTGTCTACTATGGAAGCTGGATATATATCATTATCTGAAACTGCAAAGGAGACGATTTGGACTCAAAATATAATTAATGAATATAAGATATTAGATATTAAATTTTCAAGCCAAACGGTAATATATTGTGACAATCAAGCTGCAATAAATTTTTCACACTCATCCGTTTAAAATCATAGGACTAAACATAGAGATATTCGTTTTCATTTCTTATGAAATTTAGTCGAAAAATATATTTTTAAAATTAAATTTTGTAATAAAAAACTAATTTGGCTGATATATTCACAAAGATTTAATCAAGAAATTTTGCAATGAAATGTATCTACATTAAATATATTTATAAATGTGTAAATCAATATAAATTTTGGAGTAAATTTATTTATGTATGTTGTACTTGTATTTTTGTTTTTGTAAAGAAATAATTTGCATGAGGGGGCCAATTGTTGCCCAAAGTATTGGATATCATTTGAATATTTCCCTTTCGTTTTACTTCCGGATCCGACGTCATATGCTGAAGGCATATATTGGGTCGTGACGTCGGGCACGGATGTATAAATGGATATATTAATCACGTAAGCTTAGCACGATGGTCGGCTGGCTGCCGGCAACATGATTTGAACATAATTAAGTTAAAACCAAAAGTATGGTTTTTGTAAAGTTTTACCTTTATGTATAATAAAATTTACTTTCTTAACTTAATTAAAATTTAGTGATTTTTGCTTCTTCTATACTCTACATCGAGGCACTTGGTTCAATTTCCCGAAAAAATGGAGGGGCTATTCGGGGAGAATCATAACGATCCTCAAAAGTACCTTTATTTATTTATTTTTTTAAAATTTATCGTGACTACCTAATGCGCTGGCACGAATCGCAACTTTTATCATACTGCTCAACTTCTGGCCAAATTGGCCAAAAATAACGTATTAAAAATCCGTCCTTCACGGCTGTGGGCCTTTTTTTGGAGCTCTCCACACCAGGATGAGCATATACCTTATGTTCGCAAGTCTTCCGCGGTGGTGGTTAATACACTCGGAACAAGTTCTTCCGCCGGAGCCGAGATTAGTTCCGATAAATTTTCTTCCATCATTATCGCTGGTTTCCACTGAGAAGTGGGATTGGGAGAAATTTCTTTACACTCTCCGTTCTTTTTTTCTATTGCTCTTACAACGTGTAACAACAGCAATGATTTGCATTGCACCTTTTTTTTTATTATTAAACTTGCATTTCTATTTCCAAGCAAATATATCACATTATCCAATTTTTCATCTATAACTGCAGCCTTTATAACAAAAAAGTGTGTCTAAAATTACTATTAATAATTATTATTATTATTAATTTATAAAATTAAAAATTAGACACCGTAAATTTTGTCATAAGAGATGACAAAAGATACTTGAAAGGAATCTGGAAGCAGAGCATCTGTGGATATGGAAAATAACTGGTGTATATTACCACAATATTCATATTAAATGGCGGTTGACATTTTATTTCATAAGATACTAATGGTTGTTAATCCCGCTCTGTATGTCAGGGAAAGAAAAGTGGCAAGCAAATGTTTCTCCAATACCAATTCATCAATCAACATAAGCCGTGTCTAATAAACATAATGGAAATCATTTTTAAGACTCCTTTTTAAAACAAATTTTCTAACGAACACTTGTTGAAATATTGGACAATAATTCCAGCAAGACTTCTTCTACAAAGATTGGATACTACTGGATGATTAATCATGAGGATAACAAACTCAACTTGGCTAAGTCTACGATGAGACCAGGTCAGAAATTAATCGTAAATATGTGTTTTGCCGCATGTGAACCAGTGCCGTTTTCATGAATCAAATCGTGATCTTAGTGCTGATTGAATATTCCTTCTATAGTGAATGAAGCCTCAGTCATAAACAAGAAACAAGTTGAGAAACTTTTAAACTGCAGTTTGTGGCAGAAACCTCTTCACACACTGAGAATAATTGCCTCACCAAAGTAATTGTAACCTCCGGTGATTTTAAAAATCTATATGGAGTTAGCACGCAGTGAGACATTTGCCATTGTCTATTCATTTAGAAACTCTTAGGAATTAGTTGTGTGGTCTGATGGATCCTGCGAACGACAAGTTCACCAAGCTCATTCAAGAGATGGATGATTTTAAAAACAAGTTTTCGCCCAATCCAGATGCTCGCTTATCGACGGGGAACGGTCCTCATCAGGACCATTTGCAAGTACCCAGTTCCGGCGCTGCTGAAGCCATGATCACCGACTCGCCAATCCTCACAGAAGCTGAACACTGCTCTCACATCACTGCAGCTCAGACTCAACTTAAGGACAGAGAAAAGGCTGTCGATATGATGCGACAGATCATCAAGCATCAGGGTGTTCTGATCGATGAAGGACTTATGAAACCGACTGCCATGAAACCCACTCTAGAAGGACTGAAGAAAGCTGAGGATGCACTTGCAGAGACAACAAAACGGGTCAGTGAACTAGGATTATGTCCGCTAACTAACTGCGCTCGGTATAGTAATGCGCAAGTAAAATTAAATGCTAAAACTAAATCTAAACCTAACCTTCAGAATAAAAAAGCCAAAAGACCTGCTGTAACTGCTCCTAACGATGGATTCATTTAACCGCCTAAAAGGCACACGGCTAAGATAACTGTTGAAACTAACATTGCTAACCCAGTTCAAACTGCCAATTACTTAGACCGCCTGTCTGATGATGAGGCTGATGCAAATAATGTCGACATGGATGTTCCTGCTGAACCCAGACTGCCGCCCATCATGGTGCGTTATAAGGATGATCTCAAGCATCATATGGCTGAAATTAGCAATCTCCATCAAAACGACATTCGAATTAAGCTTGCCGGCGAGCAGCTTAAACTTTTCCCTGCAAACCCGGAAGTACATAGAGCTGTCGCTAAATTCCCCATGGAGAAGCAACTGGAGTATTACGTCATCACTCCTAAAAATCAACGCCCGCTTAAAGCGGTGTTTAAAGGGCTGCCAGTCAGCTACACTGCTGAAGAAATCGCTGATGGACTCACTGAACTTGGTCTCACTGAACTTGGTCTCAAGTTAGACCAAGTCAGGCAACTGAACAATCTCATGACCAAGGCCCCCATCCCGATGTGGCAGCTTATCTACAGAAAAGCTCCTAAGAATGCCAAGATTTTTTAGGTGACCAGATTGCTCCACTTCTCGGTTAAAGTCGAGAAGTTTAATAGAAGACCGGGAGCATCTCAATGCTTTTCGTGTAATCTATTCCATCATTCTTCAAAAAACTGCAACTATAGAAAAAGATGTCTCAAGCGCGGGGGTGAGCATCACTTAAAAGATTGCCACATAAAGGAACGCATTGAAAACGCGACATGCATCAACTGCCACCAGATGGGGCACCTTGCCGCATGGCGAGGCTGTCCGATGTTCCCCAAGCCACGCCAACCTCCCAATCAGGGACGAGCGTCTGCAAGACCTGCCTTCAACAGCCGCACGGTTTCAGAAGGCGTATCCTATGCAAGTTTACTGCAAGGAACCTCCAAAGATTTACATGCAACACCATCGGTCTCTCACTGACATCCCGCGGTGACTGAAAGAGTTGTTTACAACTGAATGTTCACTGTCGGAGATATTTCAGTGTTTGATGGACTTAGCTAACGCTAATCCATCTCACAGTCATATAATACTGCAGGCATTTGGCTTAGCTAAAGACAAAATGCGGAGCTCGCAAAATAAATTTGACATGAGTTTTCACCTCTTTGCGGCGTACACTCATGTTATTTCTACTAGTGAGTTCTGTACGGCTTAACTCTCTTTGGCCCTGAGTCTCTTACCATAGGCTTCTGGAACGCAAATTCTTTGCGGCCCAAAATTAACGAGGTTAGGGAGTTCTTGGATGAGAAGAACCTTGATGTATTTTTGGTTCAGGAAACAAAATTGTCTCCTGGTTATAACCCTTTGATCGCAAATTACAGGTTCTATCGTACAGATAGAGCCAATCAAAATCCTACACGAGTAAGTGGTGGTACAGGCATCTACATTAAAAGTAATATCAATCATCATCATGTTCCAACGCCAGTCTTAGACTATATAGATGCAACTATTATTGAAGTGAAAGTTAATCAATTTCCTGCTATTAAAATCAAAATTTCTGTTTACATTAAACCTAACGCTCCAGGTGGTTTCCCGGTGGAGGACTTCAATAAGTTAACCAAAACCGGAAACAATGTGATTCTCGCTGGTGATTTTAACGCTCTTCACTCCTCTTGGAATTTTGGACATTCAAATCGATACGGTTTTACACTGAATCGTTTTACCCAAAGTCAAAGGGGAATGAAAGTTGCTACACCCCTTAAAGTTACTAGAATTGATCTTAAAAATAATCATGGAGGTAATGTGCGCGATCTTGCATTTTTTAAATATATCCCCTTTAATTATGATATTGAGATGCTAACAGATTTAGATTCTGATCACCTCCCCGTTGTTCTATCCTTAGATACCAGCCCTGAATCACTGAAAGTTCCGAGTCAATTAAACACTAATTGGGAGAACTTCAGGCATGTGATGAATGATAAAAATCTACCAAGTTTTATACTAAGATCTCCTGTTGACGCAGAAAATAGAATTCAAGAACTAAATGAAATATACGCCACATGTCTGCAGGAAAGTTCTACCCCTAAATTTAAACCTCCACCGATAAGATTTCCAATAGAGATCAAAATATTAATCATGCAACGTAATAAATATCGCCGCAAATGGCAGCGTACCAGAGATCCTGAATATCTCAGAAATTATTTCCGCACTCTTGACGAAGTCAGGAGTGCAATCACTGTCTTTACACAGCAACGCTGGCAAAACGACATAGAGGCCCTGACGCCTGAGTCAACATCACTTTGGAAAAAATGTTTCCACCTACGCAGACAATATCACAACATTCCGCCCTTGCAGGGCGCCAACGGCCGAGCAGCTTATTCCCCAGAAGACAAAGCGGAACTGCTCGCAGACAGTCTCAAAGCTCAATTTGAACTTAACCACGATGTTGAAGATAAAAATTTCTTCGAACACGCCAACTCTACAGTCACAGACTTCTTACAACAACCACATACTAATGACTTAGATTTAATTACTCCACAGGAAGTCTGTGATATTATCAGAAGGTTTAAAAACAACAAAACCCCTGGTCTGGATCTTATTAATAATCGCATGTTAAAGTCCACTCCTATTAAATTTATTCTGTATATTACCATTCTTTTAACTTTCTACTTAGGATCTGTCATTTCCCAGCTTGCTGGAAGACTGCCGTAGTATGCCCCATTCCTAAGCCAAATGCTAATTTGGCTTACCCTCATAATTATCGTCCTATCTCACTACTTAGTAGCTTGAGCAAAATATTCGAATCTGCGTTACTTAAACGCCTGAATCAGCATTGCGATCTCCACGACTTAATTATCCCTGAACAATTTGGTTTCAGAAGGCAATTAGGAACCTGTCACCAATTACTTAGGTTGACAGAGCTGATTCATGACGGCTTTAACGAACGCAAATCTACGGGAATATTATTTTGGGACGTAGCCAAAGCCTTTGAAAAAATTTGGCATAATGGCTTATTATTCAAGCAAATGCGACTTGAATTTTCTCCCCAAATCATTAAGATTCTTTGCTCCTACCTGCAAGCCCGAGATTTCTTAGTCAGAGTAGGTGGAGTTACTTCTTCACCCAGACCAATAGCAGGGGGTGTACCACAGGGGTCGCTATTAGCGCCCGCCTTGTTCAATATTTACAACGACATTCCGAGGGATTGTCAGACGAATCTATTTTGTTATGTTGATGACACAGCAATTGCAACACAAAACAAAGCACTTCAGCTTGCTGTTAAAGACCTTCAATTTTATGTTTACAAATTAGAAAAATGGCTAACCACCTGGAAAATCAAAGTAAATGCAACTAAATCAGCCTGCCTGCTATTTACTCGGAAGCGTTCCATTTCTCCATTAGGGAGTATCACTCTTTTTGGCCAGCCCGTCCCCTGGGTTACTGAATATAGGTACCTAGGGTTGTTTCTAGACGCAAAATTGTCTTTTAATTCCCATATCAAGAACACAGTTGCTAAAGCAACTGGTGCGAGTATTAAACTCAACTGCTTAATTTCTCGAAAGAGTAGGCTTGCGATCAAACACAAGCTTCTGCTCTATAAGTCTATCATTAGACCTATTCTGGTTTATGGTAGCCCGATTTGGGCCTCCACTTCCCTCACCAATATCAAGAGACTTCAGGTGTTTCAGAATAAACACCTGGCTATGATTGCTGATGTGCCATGGTTCGTTCGTCGAAAGATCATTCATAGAGATCTAGACGTCGAAACTATTCCAAATTATTTACTCAAAATTTCAAAGAATTTTCTTGAAAAATGTCCTCAGATTAGCAATGAGTTAATCCGTCGTCTGCTTACCTATCACCCTGGGGTGAAAAGTTCGCAGAAACGCCCAAGGGCTGTTTATGACGTCTCCTATGATTGTTTTCCTAGAATTAAGAGACATCATGGCTGTTATTCTGAACAAGCGATCGCGAGTTCAGGTAACGGAGTGGATTTAATGTAGTAATTTTACGTCCGCTGAGACTAGTTAACTCACTGTGTATCTGAGGAGTCGTTTGGCTTTAAAAGTTTTCGCGGCTCTATTAGTAAACTAAACGTATTGGCGCAGTGGTAAGGTAACGGACTCCCGACCGTGATGTTGAGGGTTCGAATCCGGCACTCAGCTTAATTCACTATTTTTATATTTATGCTACGATGTGCACCACAATCCTTTCTTAACGGCTAGTGAATAGTTAGGTTTTTATTGTACGCTTTTTTACCCCTTTTTTTTGTTAGGAAAATAAAAGGATGGAATAAAACCAATAAAATAAAAATACAAATTATAAAAATACGGTCCTGATTATGGCCTTTTTTTTGTGTGGACTAATTATTTACTTTACAGCTCAATCTTCAACTGCCCTCACCGTTCAGCATAATCCCTGTTTACTTGGTTAAATGAGTTCATATAACTCTGTTTACTTTTTTCATTACTTTGGCGGTACTTTGTTTTTGGTTACTTTGGCGGTACTTTGTTTTTGGTTACTTTGGCGGCTTTATCGGTACTGGCAACTGGCAACTGGCGTACCGATTACGGAGTACCAACAGGGGGAAATACCCCTTAAACCTCCTCATCTTAATTCATAAATATGCTTTAAATTTTAATTGGCTGCTTAATTAATGTTAGTGGAAATACAAGATAAAGTTTCTAAAAATTCAAGTTAAATGGTACTCAAAAAAAAGTAAAAAAAAAAAAAAAAAACTAATAATAAATAAAAGTAAGATACAAAATAAAAGAAATTAAAATTAAATTTAAATTCAGTACAATTAGGGACCAGTTGTCGATGCCAAAATAATTAAGAGTAAACAGAGTCTTTTAGACTGATTGAACCAAGTACACAGGGATTATGCTGAACGGTGAGAGCAGTTGAAGATTGATGCTGAAAAGTAAATGATTAGTCCACAGAAAAAAAAGGCCATAATCAGGACCGTATTTTTAATATTTTTCATTTTATAATTTTTGTTTTTATTTTGTTGGTTTTATTCCATCCTTTTATTTTCCTAACAAAAAAAAGGGGTAAAAAAGCGTACAATAAAAACCTAACTATTCACTAGCCGTTAAGAAAGGATTGTGGTGCACATCGTAGCAAAAGTATAAAAATAGTGAATTCAGCTGAGTGCCGGATTCGAACCCTCAACCTTACGGTCGGGAGTTCGTCACCTTACCTCTGCGCCAATTCGTTTTGTTTACTAATAGAGCCGCGAAAACTTTTAAAGCCAAACGACTCCTTAGATACACAGTGAGCTAACTAGTCTCAGTGGACGTAAGATTACAACATTAAATCCACTCCGTTACCTGAACTCGCGATCGCTTGCTTAGAATAACAGCCATGATGTCTCTTAACTCTAGGAAAACAATCATAGGAGACGTCGTAAACAGCCCTTGGGCGTTTCTGCGAACTTTTCGCCCCAGGGTGATAGGTAGGCAGGCGACGGATTAACTCATTGCTAATCTGAAGATATTTTTCAAGAAAATTCTTTGAAATTTTGAGTAAATAATTTGGAATAGTTTCGACGTCCAGATCTCTATGAATGATCTTTCGACGAACGAACCATGGCACATCAGCAATCATAGCCAGGTGTTTATTCTGAAACACTTGAATTCTCTTGATATTGTTGAGGGAAGTGGAGGCCCAAATCGGGCTACCATAAACCAGAATAGGTCTAATGATAGACTTATAGAGCAGAAGCTTGTGTTTGATCGCAAGCCTACTCTTTCGAGAAATTAAGCAGTTGAGTTTAATACTCGCACCAGTTGCTTTAGCAACTGTGTTCTTGATATGGGAATTAAAAGACAATTTTGCGTCTAGAAACAACCCTAGGTACCTATATTCAGTAACCCAGGGGACGGGCTGGCCAAAAAGAGTGATACTCCCTAATGGAGAAATGGAACGCTTCCGAGTAAATAGCAAGCAGGCTGATTAAGTTGCATTTACTTTGATTTTCCATGTGGTTAGCCATTTTTCTAGTTTGTAAACATAAAATTCAAGGTCTTTAACAGCAAGCTGAGGTGCTTTGTTTTGTGTAGCAATTGCTGTGTCATCAGCATAACAAAAAAGATTCGTCTGACAATCCCTCGGAATGTCTTTGATGTAAATATTGAACAAGGCGGGCGCTAATAGCGACCCTTACTTAGATTGAATGTAGATCGAGTACCTGTGCGCGAAGCGCACATCTACTCAAAATCAAATTAAAAGTAGGATGTGAGAAACAGCAATTAAAAATAATATGTAAATGAAGGATGGATAATAAAAATATGTAAATTGAAAGATTATAAAGAACCGAAGAAAAATCCAAATACAATAGATAAAATGACATCCGGGAGAGGGGGTTGAACGTGAGAACGTAGAGTAGGAACGAATAGCAAAACGAGAATTTCCAGAAAAAAAAAATGGGGAGAAGGAACAATAAAATAATAAAAAGGAATGATATAAGACCCGATCATTCCTGACCAAGACCTATCATTACAATAAGACCGATAAGATGATAAGACCGATCATTACATTACAAGTCATTATCAATGACTTGTAATGTAAAGCTACCATCGGTAATGAATAGATGAACAGACACATGAGCGTGTGAACAAATATGAATAAAGGAAAAATGTTTACGAAAACGTGGGAAATCCAGGAGTTCTAAGAAAGAAAATATATCTTTATGGTGGGCACAGGTCTGCTCACCATTTTGTAGTTGAAAAAGGATATTTATGTTTTCCTTCGTTGTGTGCAAAAAATAGTTGTGCTTTGATTAGGTTATTATTATGGTTTCTCAAGCCAAGGAAGAAGTTTCTGGAGAGATCAGTAATGTAGTTATCTATTGTAGTAATTCTGAGATCATTATGAATAACGTCGTTTCTGATAAAGTGATTATACGAAGAATTTTGTTTTGTAGTACTTGAATTTTGTATTTATTAGTTTTACAAGCAAGTCCCCAAATAGGTGCAGCATAAGTAAGAATTGGGCGGATGACCTGCTTGTAAAGTAGAACTTTATTTTGAAGTGATAGGGCTGAATATTTACCAATTAAAGGGAGACTGAGATGAATTTTATTCCAGCATTTATTTTTGATGTAAGTGATATGGCTATTGAAAATTAATTTTTTATCAATGATGAGACCTAAATATTTAACTTCGTTTACCCATTCAATTGGTTCGTCAAATAGGTAAATGTTATCACTGGGGTTTGGTGTATTTCCTTTTCTGAATATTATTGCTTGACTTTTATCTGTGTTGACAGCAATTCTCCATTTTGTGAGCCAGATTTCTAGCGCTTCAAGGAAAATTTGCAAGGTTCTCGTTACAAATCTGAGAGTTGAACCCTGCACAAGTGCAGCGGAATCATCTGCGAAAAGACAGGAGCTTACATAATTCACTTGAGGGAAATCGTGGGTGTAGATGTTATATAGTATGGGGCTCAAAACGCTTCCCTGAGGGAAACCAGCCTTAATTTGACCGCCGTGGGAGAGGTCACCATTTACTTTTACTTGGAAAGTTCTATTGCTTAAATAATCATGAATTATGTAAATGATATACGGAGGAAATTTAAGTGCAATCAATTTATAAAGTAGACCATCGTGCCACAATCGGTCAAAAGCTTTTGTCACATCAAGGAAGACACCTCCGGTAATAAGTTTATTATTCATACTCTCAGTAATGATATTGGTAACTCTGAGAAGTTGATGGGTTGTTGAGTGTTGTGGGCGAAACCCAAATTGTTCCGGAGAAAGACATTGTTGTCAACACAGAAAGAATAAATTCTATTGTAGAGTAATTTTTCAAACATTTTTGCAACACAACTTAGGAGGCTAATAGGGCGAAAATGCTGCGGGAATTTATGGTCTTTACCTGGTTTTGGAATCATTTTTATTATTGCGTGTTTCCAGCATGATGGGAAATGATGGTAAATCAGGCATTTATTGAAAATTTTAGTGATATTAGTGATGGCTTTAGTGGGGAGGCACTGGAGAGCTTTATTTGGAATATTGTCTGGCCCATTTGATTTTCGGATGTTTAATTTGCAGATGACAGATTTGACATCGCTCGGACTTAAGAGTGGAGGTATAGGAACAGAGGTAGTGTTATCAAAAAATTGAGCAATACTGTCTTCAACCATTTCGATGTGAGAATTGTCATAAGGTTCAACGTTTTCTTGAAAAGAATTTTCTAGGTGATCGGCGAAAACGTTGGCCTTTTCAGCAGGGGTGAAAACAATGCCATTGTTTCCCAGTAGAGGAGGAGTTTTTGTATTTTTTAGTAAAATATTTATTCATGTAATAGAGCGAATTATCTTCAGGATTGAGGCCAATTAAGAACTCTCGCCACCTTTTATTTTTTAAGATTTTGATTTCTTTTTTGATTCTGTTTTGAAGAATATTTAGACTATTTTTATATGGAGGGTATCTGGTTTCTTGCCATAATTTTCTAATGCTGTTTTTAATTGCGATGAGCCTCCTTATCTCTACTGGTAATTTATGATGCTCGGTTTTAATTTCACGAGAAGAACTTGAAAAGTTTATTGACGAGATAACAGATGAATTGAATTGATCAAGTGCCGAGTCGATGTCGTTACTATTATTAATAATGGGATTACCTTTGATTATTGAGTCTAAGTTGTCGTGAAATTTGGACCAGTTGGTAGTTGTGAGACAACGGAATTGGGGTGGAAGAAAATAATTGCTATTGAAGTGAAATAAAACTGGATTATGATCGCTGGAGAGGTCATTTATAGAAGTAGCATTGCCAGTGTTGAAATTTTTTGTTATTGCAATATCTAAAGTGCTATTGATTGAGTGAGAGTGAGAAAAATATGTAGGGTGAGGTGGAGCTATTAAGTTTAAGCTATTCAGATTTGACCAATTATATAAAATAACTCCGTTGGAATTACCTCTGCCAGCGTTCCAAAGAGTATGTTTTGCATTAAAATCGCCAAGAAGTATAACTTTATTGTTGGAATTTAAAATATTATCCAATTCCGAGGTCGAAAGACTACCAACTGGGGTCGATGAATGCTTGAAATGGTGATGCTATGATTATGATGAGTGACAATTATTGATGTATTTTCAAAGGAGGTCGAATGAAAAAAGATTTCATGATGAGTGATATTTTTTCTGATGGATATTGCAGTGCCTCCGCCTTGCTGAGTTAGACGGTCTGATCGGTAAGTGGAATAATTACGGAGGTTTATTTTGTCACTAGGTCTTAAATGAGTTTCTTGTATTGCTATTATGTGAGGACTATATTCGTAAATGAACTCCTGGAATTCGTTAATTTTGTTTTTAATTCCATTTGCATTCCAACTGATGCAAATTAAGTTATTGTCGGAAAGCTGATTATTGAATGCTGCTCTTGGAGGATTTTTGAGCAGTTAAGGCTTCCAGAGCTGTAGAAAATTTTGACATAAAATCCTGAAGTAAGGTTTTGATTACCAGGATATCTTGATTATCAGATAATGGGGTATTTGAAGTAGACTGATTATTTTCTAAAGGAGAGGTGATTAGTTTAGGTGTCTCTGTAACACTTGTAGAGGGTCGGATATTGTTCATAGATGTTGAGTGTTGAAGGTTTATCCTGAGTTTCGGATGTTTTAATCTTTCTTCCCAAACATTAAATTTGGGAGGAGGAGCAGGTACGAAATTGGCAGGGTTTCTCGGGCAACCCGAATAATTCGCAGTGTCGTCACCCTTACACAAGGCGCAGCAGGCAGGAGAGTCCTTTGGTTTTGGACAGTTTCCAGATTTATGTGGGCCTGCACATTTCACACAGACTGGGTTTCTTGAGCAAAACATGGAATGGTGAAAGAATTGTTGGCAATTGAAGCATTGCGCAGGACCAGGTTTCTTTCGTAGAGTTGCGCTTTTAATTTTAAAGAAATTCAGAAATTCGAGGTTGAAGAGATTTTTTGATTGGTCAGTTTTTGGCAAAACAGCCAGAAAGAGGGGCATGTTACCTTTACCACCCCTATGTTTCAGTTGGGTAACGTATTCCACATGAAATGATTCATTTCTAAGGTCTTCGATGAGATCTTCTGTGGGGTAATCATGCGGTAGACCTCGAATAACAATCTTAAGTTGTTTGTCCTGCGGCAGCAGGAAAGTGTGAGCTTGAAGTTTTCGATTGTCAGTGATTTCCGATCTTATCAATCTGTGAGCTTCTGCAGATGGGGGAAAAATTTTTAACTTATCACCGACAACTCTAGCTGACTTTCTCATTTGTAAGGGCGTTGAGTTCACCCATAAGTTTTTTGCCGTCGTTTACTTTATCGACTACTATGGGAGGAATGTAAGGGCGCTTTTTAGAATCGTTTATCTTCGTACAGTCATTAAGTGATGGGAACTCATCATCAACTTGCATGTCATTGATGGCTTTTGTTATTTCAATTTCATTGGCAGGATCATTTACAGTTGTTTCTGGGGTGTCAATGTCAGTTCCATTATCAAGAGCAGAGAATTTATTGCTAAGTACAATATCATTGTTGGAAGATTTAGTCTTTTTCGTATTTGAAGAAGTCAGAGGTTTGGTGCGCTTAGTTTTCTTATTAATTGGAGCAACTGATTGGAGCAAAATGTACGGAGAGCGTATCAAAAAATGAAAAAATATTCTGTAGTTCAGAATTTTCAGATAGTGTTCTTATCCAAGTGATCAAATTTTCATAATCAAACTGAGAAGTATCTATCGTTGAAGGATCATTGCTTTGATATCAAAAGATTCGGAGATAATCCAATCAAAAGAAAGTTGAGACATGATTAGGAAAAATGAAGCACAATTAGCTGTTAAGGTAATGATTTCCTGAACTTTAAAAAAGTCCTAGAAATCCTTGCCGTACAGTAATTATGCGAGACCAGAGAGAAAAAGAAAAAAAAAAAAAAAAAAACATCCAAGTCCTAAATTAAAAAATACCAGTGTCAAAAGACGAGGACAGACGGGTAGCGTGGAAAAATACTATTTTCTGTTATACTTTATATAAGAAAATGATGCAAAAAGACTACGTTACTATTGAACTAAGCTATCTTAAAAAGGCGGCGTCGTCCTTCATACACGTAGCAATTGGAAGAGACCAAACGAAATCAGGAGAGAAGAAAAACACGTCCGCACGAGAAATGGAGTGGCTGATGTCTCATCCAGTCTAAAATGAGTGAGTGCTAATAGCGACCCCTGTGGTACACCCCCTATTTATCGGTACGCCAGTTGCCAGTTGCCTATGCCTTTGAGATCCGCCACTTTTTAGCCACCGAAATTTTCGACCAATAGGAAGAGCGTAATTCGATCGCGGATATTACTGAATTTCTACCTGGGGTGAAAGACAGCTGGGCAACGGGTGTACCGGTTACGGAGTTCCTTGGTGGTTTTAAGAATCACAAAACCTCCACATTTTAAAGTAATTAAAACATTAGCATAATTTTTAGTTTCTTAAATTAATGAATAGAAATAATTAAAAATAAATAAATGAATTTAAAATTTAGAAAAAACATCTGCTTGAGAACAATTAAAGCAGGAGATCGAAAAAGCTAAAGCTATCGGTACAATTAAGAGTCCGTTGACGATGCCCAAAAATAAAAAGGTTAAAGTTAAAATGAGAATTTTAAGATAAAAGTAAAATAAATAAAAGGAATTAAGACTAAACAAAATAATTATACAAAATAGGTCGGTTTTGATCAGTTGACTTATTCGCCAGTAGAGGGAGCCATCAGTCCCAAAATCGAGCCCAAAGAGTCAGTTACATACATACAAACATACAAACATACAGGTGAAGCTAATAAAAGCGTATTAAAAATCATAACATATGACAGCAGCGCCTGCCAGAGCGGTGCTGACGATACGTGGACATATGCGATATGAACCATACGCAGATAATTGGGTCTTGGTATTTTGAGCAACTTTGCATGCTGGCTCCGAATTGCAAGATAGTGGTTGTAATGGTATTTATGGATTGTGTACTTTTCCAAATGAATAACATTAAATTCTATAAATTAATCAAAGGGTATTTGGTACTTTTCTTTTGTTATACTTTCTTTTGCTGTAGTATTTATTGGTGATTTTTGAAACGGCGTTGGCGAAAGGAAGAAATAAAGTTAAAGGCACTCTGCCAACTCCCACGAAGGCTGTATTTAATATCTAACACGTACATTCAACCTAACTTACATCTTTAGGTTGTCACTGAGGATTTATGATACGAGTACTCTTTAGTATGGTTGATTAAATATGATACTGTAGCTAATATACACTCATGTCCATAAATTAAGGATAATGAAGTTCAGGCAAAGAAAGAGACAGAAGCAAAACAAATTTGACTTATTTATAAAGTCTATTTATTGCACAAAAGGTAAAGAGCAAAAAAGATGCTATATGTTTGGCATAATTAATAAAAATTGCGACTTTTACTCCCTGAAACAAATTTCAAAAAAGAACCTATTTACAAAAAAAAGTATAACATGGTTAGTATGATGGTTAATAGGGAGTATGTCTCCCGGACGATGCAATATAGGCCGTACAACGCCTAGGCAGGCTGAGTATCAAATTATTAATCTGATCTTAGGGAATATTACACCACTCATCAAGCAATGCCTTCCGAAGTTCCGGTTGACAGGTGGGAAGGGGTTGACGGGCTGCAATTCGTCGGCCAAGCATATCCCTCACATGCTCTATTGGATTCAAGTCCGGTGAGTATGCCGGCCAATCCATAGGGGTGATATCCTCCAATTGAAGGCATTCGTCTACAATGTTTGCACGGTCAGGACGGGCGTTGTCATCCCTAAACAGAAATTCAGCACCCATGGCGCCCCGAAACAAACGTACATGTTGTTCCAGAATGACACCCCGATAGATGTGGCCTGTCATCGTTACACTCTGAACATGCAGGTCACTTCTGGAACCAAGAATAATTCCTCCCCAAATGAGCCATCCTGCACCACAGTAACGGTGTCGTTCAATAGTGTTCTCTTGGTGGTAACGGGTACCTGGCGCTCTCCATATGAAAGTCCGCCGAGAATCAGACTGCAAACAAAACCTGGATTCGTCAGAAAACATCACACAAGATCACTGTTGCGGTGTCCACAATGCATGCTCTCTACTCCAGGTTAATCGCAGGCGACAGTGAGTTGCGGTAAGTGGAACACATCTGACAGGCCTACGATCATATAGACCAATGTGCCCTAAGCGTCTGTACATGGTCTGCCTTGAAACTGTCGTACCGGTAGCTGAAGAGATCTGACGAGACAGGTCTGATGCTGTGCTCCGTCTGTTTCTTTTGGTAGCAACTGCTAAATACCGGTCCTCATTCAGCGTTGTAACTCGGGGGCGGCCTGTGCCGTAACATCTACTCACAATACCATCATCTTGGAATCGTTGCCAAAGCCTTGAGAGGACACTCTGGGCGATTCCAAGTTCCTCGGATACTTCCAGCTCGGTACGTCTACATTCCAGTCATCCGATAATTCTATCACGTAAAAAAAATCATCCAAATGCTTCCTTTGTGCCATAACTATGCGGTTATTGCACTGAAAGGCTTTTAAAGCGCTTGTGAACAATTTTACTTCTTTGCCCCCATTCCTTATATACCCCTCTCTTAAACTCTCGTCATTGTGACGTACTATCCGCGCCATCTGGTGGTTTCCTGTAATTTGCATATTCTTCTTCAAGATGTGTGTGATAATTCTACAGGTGAAATTTTTATTTTAGAGTTCAATTTCTGTGTGATTCTGAATTATCCTTAATTTATAGACATGAGTGTAATAGAGTTTTATAAAAATAGTAACACTAAAATTTTGACAAGTAATGCATTTTTTCTATTAAATAAACAATTGATGTACATTCTGTATCATTTTAATGACAACCTCGCTCCTTCGTCTCTCGGTCTTCCCAGGGCTTTATTGTTAATTATACTCGTCCTTCTTATTTCGCTTATCACAAAAGTAAATATATTAAAAAGGATCAAAAGATTTTACTAACAACACTCCATGGCAATCATAATTTCAAATACGTATGTTCATTGTAACCCGCAAATGAACTAACGGAACGACGCATTCTTATGTCATTCAATCATAGGTTCTGTGCATTCTCTGACTTTAAAAATTCGCTGGTCCATTCAATTGTCTTTTTTAAATGAATATAATATAATAATTCTTAAAAAATGTTAAATTCATGCTTGGAGAAATAAAGGAAAATAGTTTTTACTTTCGTTATTGATTTTCTAAGCAAATATAAAGTAGCATATAAATTCACATTAAAAGTATTTTTGAAATTTTAAAAATTATAGATTATTAGTTTAGCAGCAATGAATTAAATTCTATAAAGTAAAGTATATATATAAGATTTGACAACACATCTCGCCCCGAGTCACTAATTATAATCAAGATGCACAGTATTTTATGATAATTCACTTTTTTTTTATTTAGATTTCACTGAAGGGGATTACTTCCGCTGTTGGTTGGAATTAATTAAAAATTTTCACACCGACAATTTGAAACAAATGAACTTTATGAACTACACACAAGAGCCAAAACATTATAAACACCCCTACATTTTGAACTCGCCTGGATGACGTGGAAGGCACGTGATAGGTGGAAGTGGTATTTAACTGCTGCTGGAGAGTCTGGAGAATCATTCTTTCACTTACTTCTGTGTGTGATGGGAAAGGCTGCGGATCTATGAGACTTTAAGAGAGGGCAGATTGTAATGGCTCAAAGGCTCGGAACAAGTATTTCCGAAACTGCACGACTCGTGGGTTGTTCGCGATCTACAGATGTTAGTACTTATGCGAAGTGGATGAATGACGGTGAAACCAGCAGTAGACGACATGGTGTTGGACGTCCACACGCTATCAAAGAAAAAGGTCGTTGGAGACTGTCTCGCATAGTGAAGCAAAACCGGAGCCAGACAGTGGGTCAGCTGACAGCCCAATACAATGCAGGGCCAAGTAGAATAGTATCGAAACACACGGTTCAGCGGACACTGTTGGATATGGGGCTACGCAGCAAACGTCCCATTCGTGTGCCTTTGCTGACCAAGCGTCATCGCCAACTGCGCCTGCGCTGGGCCCGGGAACATCGTGACTGGTCCATGGACCAGTGGGAGAGAGTTGCCTGGTCAGATGAATCACGGTTTGTCATTCATCACGCCGATGGCCGTGTCAGGATACGCCGTCTTCCAGGCGAACAGTTGCTCCCTCAATGTACAGTAGGTCATACACAGGCCGGTGGTGGCGGTATTATGCATTGGGGGACGTTCTCTTGGGCGTCTCTGGGACCCGTGGTTGTGGTAGAGCAGACCATGAATATCACAGGGTATCTGAACATCATTGCGGACCAGTTGCACCCTTACATGGCCTCTGTTTTTCCAGTTGGAAATGGAATGTTCCAACAGGACAACGCCCCTTGTCACAAGGCTAAAATTATGTTGGAGTGGTTCCAGGAACATGATGTTGAATTCCAGTTAATGTCCTAGCTGCCTAACTCACCGGATCTGAATCCGATAGAACACATTTGGGATGTCCTGGGACGGCAGCTCAGAGTTCAAAGACCACCAGTTCGCAATATCTCGGATTTGCGTGACCGTTGCTTAAACATCTCGTACAATTTGTCTCCGGCCATCTACCAAGGACTTGTGGCATCCATGCCAATTCGGGTTGAAGCTGTGTTGCGCGCCAAAGGTGGGCCAACTCTTTATTGACAGGTGGTCATAATGTTTTGGCTCTTGAGTGTATATTTTATTTCTTCCTGACATTAATATTCCTTTAAAAATAGTCTTTTCTCTAACGAATAATTATAGACAAGAGAAAAAGAAATTGAAAGCTCAGTTCTTGTAAAACCGAAGGTTCTAAATGCCAAAGTAAATTTTAAGAAATCCTAAGAGGAATTTATTTCCTAATTGAAATCAGTACCAAAGATATTTCATCAAATTTGTTTTTCAAAAATATATAAGACAACATAAATTATTGTTTTTCACATGTTTATTCCTATTCTTCTTTATTTGTTCCTTTAATACACAAGCTATTGCCTAAAATTAATAGAATGGCCTGTTCGGAAGAAAAAAGAATTGGTCACATTAGTTTCATACAATGTCTATAATATATTAATGATGATTAGCTGAGAAATTTGATGTAATGTTTAAAGAAAATACAATATCTTTAAAAAAAATAAATTTTCAGTTTCTTATTTAGTGATGTAAAAAAATTTCATTCTAAATGTTCTATTAAATTGGTGATAATTTGTTATTTTTTTTTTCAGTTATATACAAACTATCCAGTCGACTATTTGGATGGTATGCAGTTAATAAAGTGACATTGTCTACATTTTTTTGGTTAATTTTATTAGGTCTCTATTTATTAAAATACTTTTATTTTAACATAAAAACACAACAATCTAAATAACATTAGTCCCAAACATTATTTACATTGTTGTGAAACGGTACAATTCTGCAATAAGCCGTAAAATAAATCTTTTAAAGAAGACTATTCATTTAACAGAACAATGAATAAAAGCTGCACTGAAATGAAAATATGGAACAGTGACGACAATAATGTAAAGTCTTATATTAAAGTCAACAATTGTGGCTTCAATGAATCCTTTCACTACCCGGATCACCTCCCTTTGAATGAAGTCTTTATAAAAAAAAATATTTTGTGCAGCTTGATGTTTCTTTTCGCTGTTTGTGACAATCTTCTTGTCTTCGTAACCGTTGTCAAAAATCAGCATAAAAAATCTCGAGTCTATAGGATGATGATGCATCTTATAATGTCCGACTTGATCATAATTTTTGTCACAATTCCTCTTGAGATGGCTTGGAAGATCAATGTGCAATGGAAGGCCGGCAATGCAGCTTGCAAAATCCTGCTCTACCTGAGAAATTTCGGCCCCTATCTTTCCTCAACGGTGGGGGCCTGCATCAGCTTGGATAAATACTTTGCAATAGTGTATCCTCTGAGGTTCTTCTATGCGTACAAGAGAAGCAAGAAATTGCTTGGAGCAGCGTGGGCCATAAGCATTATCTGCAGCATTCCACAGGTAAATAAGGCTCCCTTTCATTCTTAAAAATTGTTACATACGATGGCTGAGGAGATTGAAATCAATCACTCTTTTGAATTTAACTGTGTTAAAAAAATTATCATATAATTTATTTCAATAAATTGCAAGAAAAAGAAAAGACAATTTTTTTTTTTTTGCTTATTTTATGACAACTTGTATTGACAAAGGTATTGCAATGAAGATCAATTTTAGTAATTTTATTTTTAAAATTACTAATGCCTTATATATTTCTTTACATGAAATATAAATTTCTTTCGTAATCACATTTAAACACGCTAATTTTACTAATTGATTGTTAGGTCTATTTTGATTTTTTGGTTTATTCAACAATTATATTCTTCCGTAGCAAATTTATGACTTAAAATTGATTTGGCTAATTATTTTAAAACGATTAAAATTTAATTTGACTATTTGTATTAAAAGAGCATTTCATAAAATGAACAAAAACAAAATTGTCTTTTTTTTTTTTTTTTTTTTTACAAAATTATTGAAAATAATTATATGATAATTTTTAACACAGTTGAATTCAAAAGAGTAAATTGTCGATAAATGACGAAAGAATATTTATATATTTCACATCATGGTTTTTTTTTTTTTTTCATTATTATTATTACTATAACTTTATACATGAAAGATTCGATATACTTACTGTGCCCAAAAAGTAAGACTAATTATTTTTTTTTCAAAAACTCTCTATTTATTCTTCCAAATGTAATTCATCGCCATCGAAGTAATCTCCTCCGGACACACTGCACTTATGCCAACTTTCTTTTTCAATACTCAAGACAAACTAAAAAGTCATCGGCAGGGATGGCCTTTAAAGCGCGCGGAGATTCACGTTGAATCTCTTCAATCGATTCAAAACGGTGTCCTTTTGAGTTTAGGGAATAGCCAGAAGTCACACGGTGCGAATACGGTGGTTGTGGAACGATATGGGTTACATTTTTGATAAAAAGTCAAGAAGATTCAATGCAATGTGAGCTGGCGAATTCAGTGGTTTCGGTGCTAATCGAGATTTGACGGGTTTGAGGCGAAAAGTGGAATTGACCGACCCTTTTGAAATTCCAACATCATCAGCAAGGTCTCTAATTGTAAATCGACGGTTTGCAAGTTTCTTTAATTTTTTTGGACTTGAGCTTCGTCGATTGAGATTGAGGGTCGACAAGAGGGTTCTTCGTCTTCAACGCGTTCTCTGCTTTCTTTAAACTGTTTATACCACTTGTAAACATTTCTTTCGGATATAGGAATGCTCACCGTATGCCTTCTGCAACATTATATACGTTTCCTCAAACAAAATTTAATGCAATTTCTTTGCTCAATTAATTCAAACATTTCAAAAATCGCCGGAATCAGTTTTAGCGTCTTACTAAGTCAAGCGTAACTCAAACAGTAATGAATATTTTGAAGTAAAATTTCACCCAGATGTGAAGGACAGTGCCAGCAACCTAAAAACGAAAAAAAAAAACTTTAAATTCCATATGCCCCGGGAATTTTAAATTGACAGTAGTATGCACTACATCACTATAAAATGTCTTATAATAAAATAATTTAAAAAATTGAAAATTTAAGTTAATCAATATTTGCACCTGACAAAGCATTACAATGATCTATTTTAGTAATTTTATTTTTGAAATTGCCAATGCCTTATTTATTTCTTTACATGAAACATAAAACTTTCGTAACCCCATTTGAACATGCTAAATTTATTAGTTGATTGTGAACTCTATCTTAATTAAGCAAAAATTTACTGAATAAAATTCTAAACTTTTTAGGAATAAAAACTGTTTTATAGTCAAAATGAGAAAATGTATTTCTCAAATAAAAAAAATGACAATTATTAGACACTTTAAAGACAATGCCGGAAAATGTTAGATTATCTTTTTGTTCATATATTAAGTAAGCTAATCACAATTAAAGAAGAAGCCAATCGTATTCATTTCAAGTCAATCAAAGATAAAAAGATTTAAGATTCATACTGTAAAAAAGACGGCTTCAACGTGTACTTCATCAAAACAAAATTATCAAAACAAATTTGTCAGTACAAAGAGATTGGATACTTCCAATTACGAATAATTAAACTTTTTACAAAAGTAAACTAATTTTATTATGTCTATAGATGTCATAATAATGTATTCTTCGCCGTACTACAATATCATATTACACCAAATAATATTACATTGTAGATTTTTAATATCTTAAGAACATAAAAACATATGTGATTGTTAAAATTAAAACAAAAAAAATTCAGAATTTAAAAAATATTTTATATATGTTCCGAAAGACAACGATAAATAGAAGGAAAATTTTTAATTACCACTTATCTATTAAAACTACATTTTGAATGAGTACTACACAAGTAAGAAACACATTTACAAATGCTGGTTTAAAAGATCAGCAAACAAAAGTGGAACAAAAAATGTGTCGCTCTATGAAAGCAGCATCAAAAATTACAAAATATAGAATGCATAATTTTTGAAAATATTAGATTACTGATATAGGCAACAATACATCCCTGAAAACATAAGTTAATGTTTATATGCAATAAAATCGAACAATCAAACACATTTGCTATTCAAAGAAATTATTTCGTATGTTTCAAAAGTGTGCAAATAAATCCATTTTTTGACCAAATCCCAAAATCGGGCCCGTTGGAGTTTGGCGACTATTTTTATAGCGAACTGTTTGCAATTTACTTCACTTACAATTGCCACTGTTACTTGGCACACTTTGGTGAAGAGATTTTTTGAAGCCAACTCCCAATGGCCTCTATTCTGCGATTTTACACATTTTTTTTTAATTTTCAGAGCATCATCTACCATGCCGAGAATCACCCAGAGTTTCCCCAGTACATCCAGTGCGTGAATCATAATTTCTTCCCTACGCCATACCACGAATTGGCATATGATATATTTTGTTTAATAATTGTTTACGGAGCCCCTTTGTCCATCATTATATTCTGTAAAGGCAGGATTCTTTGGGTTATTTGCAAAAGATACACAGCTTTGAAAGGTGAGCTTTTACTTATTTTTTTAATCTTTAAAATATTCTTAAATATGTTTGAGATTTCATAAATCAGGAGTTATTTTTTGAATTGTTTTTTCAAGGAAAAACTCCAGCAAAAGAATCAATGGCATGTGCAATATTTTCGTTACGTATGCTCTCTTCTGTGGAAAAGCAATATTTAATTAAAGGCAATTTCAATCAAAAACATTTAAATAGTAATTGAAAAATATGAACTTCATAAGAACAACAAATTATGAAGGTTAATTGGAATATTTGAAACTAATAAAAAATAAAATATCTAAATCTTTAAGGCAAAAAGAAAAGTATATTTTTAAAATACTATAATAAAGAAATTCTTATAAGTATAAAAATATTGCTTCAGTTTTAAAATAGTGAGTTATTGGAAAGTGTACTACTTACATATTAATTTAAAATCATAAACTTTTAAAAATGTCACCAGAAACGAAATAATGATTCAAATTATTAATATTTATATAATAATTTGAATCAATATTTCGTAGCTATCATTTTTTTTCAATTTAATTGTTCATTTTAATTTTCGTTATTATTTCCATTTAACATGATTTTAGTATTTAAATTATTTTTAATTAAAAATTTATTAAATTAAATTATTAATATTTTATTAAATTCCATTCTAAAATAAATTAGTTGGAAAAATTCCTTTAAGTTTTTATTCAAAACGAGTTTCTATCTAATCACAGTCTTGCAAAAAAAAAATATCCTTTTAATTTATTATTTAATTAGCAATTATTAACCAGTGTTGGGCGATATACAAAAAATTAATAAAAAATATTTAATACAACTGCCTTGAATCAAATCTCATTAGTTAATCTGGCAGTTAAAATCCAACAGCGATCTTCGTCGTTAATTTTTCCTCGCACGCCATTGAAGGCACCTACAAAACGCCTACTGACTTTAAGGCGCCTACAAAACAAAATGACGTAATTTTATGGGGCATTTAACGGCCTGTTCAACGATGCTAAATGACTGCCCATGCTTGAACAATCACACCTGATTTCCATCATTTTCCAAAGCAGTGACTATCATACATACCTCATACACTCTAGATGAGCTTTTTATCATTGTTTAAACACATGATGGTATTAGATTTTTTTTATACTGCTCAAAATAATTAGATAATATTTAGATTTGGGGTACAACTGCGAATGTAATAATGTTTTAATGACTGATATATGATATATAGGTGCTGTAAGATATGAGAAAAGAAGACTAGAAGAAAGCAACGTTGCACACCTGCGAGACATGGATTCAATGGCGGAATGGGGTATTCTCTCTCACACCTGCTGAATTGTTTCTGGGGCTGATAGGCGACTAGCAACCCTTCTCACTGGAATGTGGCCTGATGGCCAATTGACTAGCGCTCTGGCCTTTGTTACCCCGGGCATCAGGTCGAATCATGGCGGTGGCATGTTTGCTAGTGGTTTGGAATCCATTTTAAACAGTAGGTCCCGGCCTAATCAGCCTAA
>BPLQ01011492.1:0-275722 GCA_021605075.1 Caerostris darwini
CAGGATCTACGGTTTAAAGTAGATTCCGAACCACTATACAAACATCCACGGCACCGCTGGGATTAGAAACCGATACTTATAGTACCGAGTGCCAGAGCCATCAAGCCCCCACAGGATACACGCTGGGATGATCTTTTCAAATTGTGTTGGAAACCTATGGGTCATTATGGTAAGGTGCTCTGGATGACTCTGAATCTGCTACATATCCTACCATTCCCGTGTCGAATAATTTCAGATTAAAGTGATTGGCATTTGAAGACAACTCTTCCTTTGCTGGTGATGGAACAGAACTCGTTCCATTCTTCCACCGTAGACGACTCGGGTTCTCCTTTTTCCCGATCCGCAACAAGGAACGGATTCCACTTGTCGACGAAACGCAATCCTTTTCAATCCGGCAGCCGATTAGACGCAATGATCGGCCGCGATGCATCTCCGGACCGGCATCCGGACAGCGATCGAAATGCCGGACTATTGACCATTAGCCCACTTTCTGACGCCATTTGCCCCCCGCGCATTCTTTCGCAGATTCCTGCTCCTCCCTTTTTTTATGTCCCTTTTCGCCTTTGGTAAACGACCTCTATTAGACGCCTGCAGCCGATATTTTTAGAGTTTTCTCTTCTTTTTCGGCCGTTGGGAGGCGGCGAGATCAATGTTGGACCGAAGATTCCACTTTCCCACATTATCGACCTCTTCTGGTCATAAGAAAGCTCTCTTTTCTTGGGGGGATTGGGGGATCTTTCCTTCTTCAACCCCTCCTTTTCTTTTTTCTTTTTATTTTGCTCGCCTGGGATCGATTTTGGCTCCCCTATCTAAAATCTAATCCCTAAGTCTTCCTAAATCTATGGAGAGCGAAAATAGACTTCATGCTTTTTTTTCTTTTCTTTTCTTTGTCGACGTGATCGTTTGAGGTTTTTTCTGTTTTCGAAAAGAAAAAGAAAGAAAACTTCCTATTTTGAGGTGCAAAATTAGATGGTTATTTTTTCTTTTTGTGAAGACAATAAAGTTGCGAAAGTGTTTCAAAAATCTGTAAATAATTGCTTGATTAAAATAGTGTTGATGTTTAATCTGATTTGTTATGAAAAAATATAAATGCGTAGGGAATGAGTATAGTCTTCCATTTGGCAACGGGCTTGGAACATTTTATGATGTAGTTGGCGTTACAGGCGACGAATTTGCTAATATAAAGTACGGGTTAATTATTGCTGTTATTAAATTTTAGAAAGTTGTTTTAGGGTTTATTTGCATCTGGAAGAGGCAAAAAAATAAAATTTGCCGAAATTGAGAATATACTAAGAATATTTTATGATGTAGTTGGCGTTAATAGGCGACGAATTTGGCGAAGGTTGGAAAATTGCTGATATGAAGCAACGGTTGATTATTGCTGTTATCAAATTCTAGAAAGGGGTAGGGTTAGGTTTATTTTTAGGGTTAATTTGCAATTGTATGAGGCAAAAAATAAAATTTACCCAAATTTACAACGCAGTTGTAAAGTTTTGTGATATAGTTGGGCGGCGAATATTTGTGATATAGTTGGGCGACGAATTTGGCGAAATTTCGAAAAATTGCTAATGTAAAGTAATGAAATAGGCCTGTAGGAAGGCAGTGCTCTCCCCTCATCACCGCTTGGTGGGTTACTTATCGTATACTTTAACGGGCCATGACACTTTAAAAAAAATGCAGTAGATTGTGGTTTGGTTTGTCGCTCTACGGTCATCTTATGCCCACTTTGGGCTAAATAGATAGGGACCTACAGTTTTACACGGATTCTGAACCCCTACCAAACCTCCAAGCCACCCCCAGGATTCGAACCTGTAGTCTACGATACCAAAGGCAAAAGCGCCAGTCAATTGGCCATCAGGTCGCCAAATTTGTCGGAGAACAATTCACTAGAAAATTTCTCAAATATTAGCACTATTTTATAATCAATGTTTGTTTTTTCACTTTAAAAAGCATAACTGAGTCAACAACGCAAATCCATTAAATGGGTCCAAAATCTTCAGAATGATAATCTTTTTAATAGTACAGATGAATTATACCAATAAAATAAAGCTTTCTTCTTCACTGGCGCAATAGCCCCCGCGGCCATCAGTACTGACAGATTACGAGACAAGAGCAGACGCTTTCTTTTTACAAGATAGGTTTGTCAACACTAGACCAAATAGTCATATTAGACCAGGACCTAAGGTTTAAAGTGGATTCCGAACCGCTGCAAAACCTCATAGCACAGAATTCGAACCTGAAAGCTGTAATATCAATTGCCAGAGCGCAAGCCACTTAGCCAACAGGCCGCTCAAATTATGTTGGAGAAATATGGGTCAGTATGGGTGTTCTGGATAACTCTGAATTTTCTACATATCCTGTATTTCCAGATTAAAGTGATTGGCATTCAAAGACAATTTTTTTCTTGTTGGGGACGGATGGAGCAGAACTCGTTCCATTTTTCCATCGCAGACGACTCGGGTTTTCTTTTTCCCCGATCCGCAACAAGGAACGGATTCCATTTGTCGGACGAAACGCAATCCTTTTCAATCCGGCAGCCGATTAGACGCAATGATGAGACGCGATGAATCTCCGGACCGGCATCCGGACAGCGATCGAAGTGCCGGATTATTGACCATTAGCCCACTTTCCGACGCCATTAGCCCCCCGCGCATTCTTTCGCAGATTCCTCCTCCCTTTTTCCGATGTTCTTCGCCTTTTGGCAAACGACCTCCATTAGACGCCGGCAGCCGATATTTTTAGCGTCTCCTCTTCTTTTTCGGCCGTTCGGAGGCGGCGAGATCAATGTCGGACTAAAGATTCCACTTTTCCACATTAACGACCTCTTCTGGTCATAAGAAAGCTCTCTTTTTTTGGGGGAAGGGGGGAACTTCCCTCCCTCTACCCCTTTTTCTTTTTCTTATTTTTGCTCGCCTGGGATTGATTTTGGCTCCCCTATTCTTGTCTTCCTAAATCTATGGAGCGCGAAAATCGACATAAGACTTTTTTTCTATTTCTTTTCTTTGTCGACGTGATCGTTTGAGGCTTTTTCTGTTTTTGAAAAGAAAAAAGGAAACTTCCTATTTTGTGGAGCAAAATAGAATAGTTTTTTTGTGTGAAGACAATAAAAACTGAAGACTGTTCCAAAAATCTGTAAATAATCCTTGATTGATAATAGTGGTGATATTTAATCTGATTTGTCATGAATAAATATAAAAGCGTAGTGAATGAGTCTAGTTTTAGTAGATTAACTCCCATTTTTCAATATTTATAATATAGTTGTCATTTATATACGTAGAATTTGGCGAAAGTTAGAGAAATTGCTGATATAAAGCAATGGTTGATTATTGTTGTTATAAAATTCTAGAAAGTTGTTTTAGAGTTTATTTGCAACTGGATGGGGCAAAAAACAAAAATAAATAAGTAAATAAATAAAATTTACCCAAATTGACAACGTACTTGGAAAATTTTTTGATTAGTTGGCATTATAGGAGAGGAATTTGGCGAAAGTTCGAAAAATTGCCAATATAAAGCAATTAAGGCAGGCTCTCGGAAGGCAGTGCTTGGTGCTTTGCTTATTGTATGCATTATAGGGACATGACACTATAAAAAAATGTAGTAGATCGCTGACAGGTTTGGTTTGTAGCTTGTAGGAATTGTTTATTATTGCTATTATCAAATTCTAGAAAGTTGCTTTAGAGTTTATTTGCCACTAGATGAGGCAAAAAAAAAAAAAAAAAAAAAAAAAAAAACCTAAATTGACAAAGCATTTTGAAAGTTTTATGATGGAGTAGGCGTTATTGGCGAGCAATTTGCCGAAAGTTCGTAGAATTGCTGATATAAAACAATGGTTGAAAGAAAGATGGGTTAAAATTTATGCTAGAAAGTTGGGTTAAAATTTATTTACAACCGGATCAGGGAAAAAAAATAGAATTTACCCAAAACACTTGGAAAATTTTATGATGTAGTTGGCGTTATTGGCGAAAGTTTGTAAAATTGCTAATATAATGAAGTCAGGCCTCTCGGAAGACAATTCAGAACAACTCTCCCCTCTTCACTGCTTGGTGGGTTGTTTATGGTATACATTAGCGCGACATGACACTGTAAAAAACGAAATAGTAGATTGTTGACTGGTTCGGTTTGTCGCTCTACGGCCATCTTATGCACACGAGGACTAAACAGACCGGGACCTACAATTTTAAAGTGGATTCCGAACCACTCAGAAACATTCATGACGCCGCCAGGATACGAACCTGAAGCCTATGGTACCAAAGGCCAGAGTGCTAGCCAGTATATGGTTGAAGATTGCGCCACTTGTAATTTATTGTTACAAACATTATTGCAACTTTTTCAATCCCCTTTCCTTTCCATGAGACCACATGAGTTCTTGGACTTGGTCTAGATGTCACTGTTGGTCAAGTAGGACAAGAAACAAAAATAGATTGTAATAAATTCAAAATAATTCAAAATTAACCTCCTTTATGGAGAGTGGAAAACGTATGGATTTCGGGATTAAAGGAGCTGTCTTCGAACACAAAAAGAGATATTAAATATTTCTTACTTTGCACTCGGGAAGGAAATTCCAATTCTTAAAGGAGGATGATCACTTCAAATTGTGTTGGCTTGGTTTGTCGCTCTACGGTCATCTTGTGCACACTTTGGGTTCATTAGACCGGGACCTACAGTTTAACGTGGATTCCGAACCCCTCACAAATATCCCTGCCATCGCCTGGATCCGAACCTGAAGGCTGTGGTACCAAAGGATAGAAAGCTAATTGGCCATCAGGTGTTGTCGAAAAACAATTCACTAGAAAATCTCTCAAAGTTGTCGAATATTATTACTATTTTATAATCATTGTTTGTTTTTTCACTTTAAAAAGCGTAACTGAGTGAGCAACACTTACAATTCCATTAAATGGGTCCAAAATCTTCTGAATGATAATCTTTTTAATAGTATATATCAATTATGCCAATAATCTTTCTTCGATGTCCCTTTTCGCCTTCTGGCAAACGACCTCCATTGGACGCCGGCAGACGATATTTTTGGCGTCTGCTCTTCTTCTTGGGAGGCGGCGAGATCAATGTCGGACCGAAGATTCCACTCTTCCACATTATCGACCTCTTCTTGGTCATAAGAAAGCTCTCTTTTCTTATGGTAGGGAGCTCTCTTTCGCTTCCCTTCCTCAACACCCTTCTCTTCTTTTTTTTTATTTTTTGCTCGCCTGGGATCGATTTTGGCTCCCCTATTCTTGTCTTCCTAAATCTATGGAGCGCGAAAATCGACTTTCTACTTTTTTTCTTTTCTTTTCTTTTCTTTGTCGACGTGATCGTTTGAGGCTTTTTCTGTTTTCGAAAAGAAAAAGAAAAAACTTCCCATTTTGTGGAGCAAAATAGGATGGGTTTTTTTTGTGTGAAAACAATAAAGTTGTGAAAGTATTTCAAAAATCTGTAAATAATTGCTTGATTAAAAATAGTGCTGATATTTAATCTGATTTATCATGAAAAAATATGAATCCACAGTGAATGAGAGTCACATTAGTAGATTAACTCCCATTTGGCGACGCACTTGGAAAATTTTATAATTTAGTTGGCGTTACAGGCGAGGTATTTGGCGAAAGTTCGAAAAATTGCTTATATAAAGTAATGGTTGATTATTTCTGTTTCCAGTAAGTCCGAGAAAGTTGTGTAAGAGTTTATTTGCAAATGAATCAAGCAAAAAAATTAAATTTACCTAATTTGACAACGCACTTGGAACATTTTATGATATGGTTGGCGTTACAGGCGAGGAATTTGGCGAAAGTTGGAAAAATGGCTAATATAAAGCAATAGTTGATTATTATGGTTATCAAATTATAGAAAGTTGTTTTAGATTTTATTTGCAACTGGTTGAGGCAAAAAATGAATTTTAACCAAATTGGTAATGTACTTCGAAATTTTTTTTAATTAGTTGGCGTTATAGACGACGAATTTGGAGAAATTTCGAAAAATTGCCAATATGAAGCAACGAAGGCAGGCCTCTTGGAAAACAGTGCTCTCTCCTCATCAAATCTTGATGGGTTACTTACGATATACTTTAGCAGGACATGGCACTGTAAAAAAAGTAGTAGATTGCTGACCGGTTTGTGGACCTACGGTCACCTTATACACACGAGGGCTAAACAGACCGAGACCTGCAGTTTCAAGTGGATTCCGAACCACTCACAAACATCCATGCCAACGCCAGGATTTTAACCTGAAGCCTGTGGTACCAAAGACCAGAGCGTTGGACAGTAGATTGTTGAAGATCGCGACTCTTCTGATTTATTGTTACAAATATTATTGCAACTGTTTTAATCCCCTTTCCCTACCATGAAACCACACGTGTTCTTGGACTTGGTCTAGATGTTGCTGTTGACCAAGTAGGATAAGAAACAACAACAGATTGTAATAAATTGAAAATAATTAAAAATAAAATCTCTTTTATGGAGAGCGGACAGAGTATGGATTTCCGAATCAAAGGATCTGAGTTCGAAACACAAAAAGAGGTATTAAATATTTCTTCCTTTTCATTCGGGAAAGAGGTTCCAACACATACACACCACCCATGGGATGATCGCTTCAAATTGTGTTGGTTTGGTTTGTCGCTCTTCCATCAATTTGTGCATACTTTAGGCTAAATAGACCAGGACCTACAGTTCAGCGCCAATAGAATCATGAAGAAACATCCATGCACCGCCAGGATTTGAACTTGAAGAATCCTATGATACCAAAGGCCAGAGCTCTAGCTAGTTGGCCATCAGGCCTTGTGCGCACGAAGGCTAAACAGTTTATACAGTTTAAAGCTATACAGATTAAAGTGAATTCCAAATCACTCACAAACATCCATCCCAACGCCAGGTTTTAAACCTTTAGCCTGTGACGACACGAAAGACCAGAGAATTAGTCACTTGGCCACCAAGTCGCTGAAATTGTGTTAGAAAAATGTGGGTCAGTATGGTAGGGAGCTCTGTATAACTCTGAATCTGTTACATATCCTGCCGTTCCAGTGGCGAATGATTTCAGATTAAAATGATGGGCATTTGAGGACAACTCCTTTCTTGTTGGGGATGGAGCAGAACTCGTTCCATTCTTCCATCGCAGACGACTCGGGTTTTCTTTTTCCCCGATCCGCACCAAAGAACGGATTCCATTTGTCGAACGAAACGCAATCCTTTTCAATCCGGCAGTCGATTAGACGCGATGATGAGCCGCGATGGATCTCCGGACCAGCATCCGGACAGCGATCGAAGTGCTGGATTATTGACCATTAGCCCACTTTCCGACGCCATTAGCCCCCCGCGCATTCTTTCGCAGATTCCTCCTCCCTTTTTTCTTTATGTCCCTTTTCGCTTTTTGGCAGACGACCTCCATTGGACGCCGACAGACGATATTTTTAGCGTCTTCTCTTCTTCTTCGCAGGCGGCGAGATCAATGTTGGACTGAAGATTCCACTCTCCCACATTATTGACCTCTTCTTGGTCATAATAAAGCTCTCTTTTCTTGGGGGGAGGGGATCTTCCCCTTTTTCAACCCCATTCTTTTCTTTTCTTTTCTTTTCTTTATTTTGCTCGCCTGGGATCGATTTTGGCTCCCCAATTCTTGTCTTCCTAAATCTATGGAGCGTGAAAATCGACTTCATGCTTTTTTCTTTCTTTTCTTTTCTTTGTTGACGTGATCGTTTGAGGCTTTTTCTGTTTTCGAAAAGAAAAAGAAAAAAAAAAAACTTCCTATTTTGTGGAGCAAAATGGGATGGGTTTTTTTCCGTGTGTGAAGACAATAAAATTGGGAAACTGCTTCGAAAATCTGTAAATAATTGCTTGATTAAAAATAGTGCTGATATTTAATCTGATTTATCATGAAAAAACACGAATCCACAGTGAATGAGTGTCACATTAGTAGATTAACTCCCATTTGGCATCGCACTTGTAAAATTTTATGATATAGTTGGCATTGTAAGCGTGGAATTTGGCGAAAGTGCGTAGAATTGTTGATATAAAACAATGTTTGATTATTGTTGTGATGAAATGCTAGAAAGTTGGGTTAAAATTTATTTACAACTGGATCAATCCAAAAAATAAAATTTACCCTAAACTCTTCTAAAATTTTATAATGTAGTTGGCGTTATTGGCGAGCAATTTGGCGAAATTTATAAAAATGGCTAATATAAAGTGCTGTCCTCTCATCACAACTTTGTGGGTTGCTTATGATATACATTAGCGGGGCTTGGCACCTTAAAAAAGATTGTAGTAGATTACTGACAGATTTGGTTTGCCACTCTACGATCATCTTATGCACACGAGGGCTAAACAAACCGGGACCTACAGTTTAAAGTGAATTCCGAACCACTGACAACACCGCCAGGATTCAAACCTGAAGCCTATGCTACCAAAGGCCAGAGCGTTAGCCAATAGATGGTTGAAGATCGCGTCACTTCTGATATATTGTTACAAACAATATTGCGATATCCTCCCATGAGACCACACGGAGTATTGGACTGGGTCTAGATGTTGCTATCTACCAAGTTGGACAAGATACAACCACAGAATGTAATAAATTGAAGATAATTCAAAATGAAACCCCTTTTATGGAGAGTGGACAACGTAAGAATTTCCGAATTAAAGGATCTGCGTTCGAAACACAAAAAGAGATATTAAATATTTCTTCCTTTGCTCTTGGGAAAAAAAGTCCTACCCTTACAGGCCACACACTACTACTACTGCACCACACCCCATCACTGTGCCTAGAGCTGAGTTGCCCCCTTACAGTTTGGGAATGACGTGGGGAAAAGTAGTCTGATTAGGCTCTGTGGCGCTCTACGGTCCTATGCGACCGGGACCTACGGTTTAAAGTGGATTCCAAACCACTACAAACATCTATGGTCCTGTCGGGATTCTAATCCGATACCTGTACTACCGAGTGCCAGCGTGCTAGCCACTCGGCCATCAGGCCCCCACAGGCCACATATTAAAATGATTGTTTCAAATTGTGTTGGAAAAATAAAGGTCAGTATGGTATGGTGTTCTGGATAACTCTGAATCTACTACATATCCAGCCGTTCCAGTGGGGAATGATTTCAGATTAAAGTGATTGGCGTTAGAGGAGAGCACTTTTCTTGTTGGGGAAGGAGCAGAACTCGTTCCATTCTTCCATCGCAGACGACTCGAGCTTTTCTTTTTTCGCCGAATTCCGATTCACAACAAGGAACGGCTTCCTTTTGTCGACGAAACGCAATCCTTTTCCATCCGGCAGCCGATTAGACGCAATGATGGAACGCGATGAGTCTCCGGAGCAGCATCCGGACAGCGATCGAAGTGCCGGATTATTGACCATTAGCCCACTTTCCGACGCCATTAGCCCCCCGCGCATTTTTTCACAGATTCCTCCTCCTTTTTTTCGATGTCCCTTTTCGTCTTTTGGCAAACGACCTCCATTAGACACCGGCAGACGAGATTTTTAGCTTTTTTTTATATTTTTAGCACTCTTCCACATTATCGACCTCTTCTAGTCATAAGAAAGCTCTCTTTCCAATGGAGGGGGAATCTTCACTTCTTCAACCCCTATCTTTTTTTACTATTTTTGCTCGCCTGGGATCGATTTTGGCTCCTCTATTCTTGTCTTCCTAAATCTATGGAGCTCGAAAATCGACTTTCTTTTCTTTGTGTTCGTTTGAGGCTTTTTCTGCTTTTGAAAAGAAAAAGAATGAAAAAACTTCCTATTTTGTGGAGCAAAATGGGACGGGTTTTTTTTTTTTTTTTTTGTGTGATGACAATAAAGTTGGGAAAGTGTTTCAACAATCTGTAAATAGTTGCCTAATTAAAAATATTGCTGTTGTTTGTTATGAAAAAATAGAAATGCGTAGTGAATGAGTATGAGCAATAATTAGATTAACTCCCATTTGGCGACGTATTTGGGAAATTTTATGATTTAGTTGGCGTTAGAGGCAAGGAATTTGGCGAAAGGTGGAAAAATTGCTAATATAAAGCAATGGTTTATTATTGCTGTTATCAAATCCTAGAAAGATGTTATAGAGTTTATTTGCAATTGGATGAGGCAAAAAAAATAAAATTCACCCAATCTGACGACGGCCTTGGAAATTTTTATGATTTAGTTGGCGTTATAGGCGAGGAATTTGGCGAAAGGTGGAAAAATTGCTAATATAAAGCAATGGTTTATTATTGCTGTTATCAAATACTAGAAAGATGTTTCAGAGTTTATTTGCAAATGGATGAGGCAAAAAAATAAAATTTACCCAATCTGACGACTGCCTTGAAAATTTTTATGATTTAGTTGGCGTTATGGGCAAGATATTTGGCGAAAGTTGGAAAAATTGCTAATATAAAGCAATGGTTTATTATTGCTGTTATCAAATCCTGGAAAGATGTTTTAGATTTTATTTGCAATTGGATGAGGCAAAAAAATAAAATTTATCCAACCCGCAGACGGCCTTGGAAATTTTTATGATTTAGTTGGCGTTATAGGCGAGGAATTTGGCGAAAGGTGGAAAAATTGCTAATATAAAGCAATGGTTTATTATTGCTGTTATCAAATACTAGAAAGATGTTTTAGAGTTTATTTGCAACTGGGTCAGGCAAACAATTCGTCTGATTTTCACAAATTGACGACAAATTTGGTGAGGTGTAAAATTGTGAAAATGTGACGAATTGTTTGCCTGCAAATAAACTCTGACAAACCTTTTTGCGACTTGATAACAACAAAAATTAACCACTGATTTCTATCAACAATTTTTTGAAACTTCCACCAAATTCCTCGCCTCTAACGCCAACTATGACATAAAATTTTCCAACTGCGTTGCCAAATGGGAGTTAATCTATTAATGCCACACTCATTCACTACGCATTTATACATTTTTCATGACAAATCGGATTAAATATCAGCACTACTTTTACTCAAGCAATTATTTACAGATTTCTGGAACAGTTTCACTACTTTATTGTCTTCACCAAAAAAAAACCTCCCATTTTGCTCCACAAAATAGGAAGTTTTCTTTTTTTTTTTTTTTTTTCCGAAAACAGAAAGAGCCTCCACGTCGACAAAGAAAAGAAAAGAAAAAAGTATGAAGTCGTTTTTCGCTCTCCATCGATTTAGGAAGACAAGAATAGGGGAACCAAAATCGATCCCAGGCGAGCAAAATAAGAAAAAAGAAAAGAAGTTGAAGAAGTAAAGATTCCCTCCCCCCCCCAAGAAAAGAGAGCTTTTGTTATGACCAAGAAGAGGTCGATAATGTGGAAGAGTGGAATCTTCGGTCCGACATTGATCTCGTCGCCTCCGAACGGTCGAAAAAGAAGAGGAGACGCTACAAATATCGGCTGCTGGCGTCTAATGGAAGTTGTTTACCAAAGGCGAAAAGGGACATGAGAAAAAAGGGAGGAGGAATCTGCGAAAGAATGCGCGGGGGGCTAATGGCGTCGGAAAGTGGGCTAATGGTCAATAATCCGGCACTTCGATCGCTGTCCGGAGATCCATCGCGGCCCATCGTTGCGTCTAATCGGCTGCCGGATTGAAAAGGATTGCGTTTCGTCGACAAATGGAATCCATTCCTTGTTGCTGATCGGGGAAAAAGAAAACCCCGAATGGAACGAGTTCTGCTCCTTCCCCGACAAGAAAAGACTTGTCTTCAAATGCGATCACTTTAATCTGAAATTCTTCGTCACTGGAAGTCAGGATATATAGCAGATTCAAAGTTATCCAGAGAACCCTACCACACTGACCCATATTTTTCCAACACAATGGCTAGGGTTCTGTCCTTTCGTATCACAGGCTAAAGGTTTGAATTCTGGGGGCGGATATGTGTGAGTGTTTCAGAATTCACTTTAAACTGTATAAACTGTTTAGGTCTCGTGTGCACGCGGCCTAATGGCGAACTATCTAGAAACTCTAGTCTTTGGTACCACAGTCTTCTTCCGGTTCGAATCCTGGAGGAACACGGCTGTTTCTTCGTGGTTCACTCGTATCTGTATAGCTTTAAACTGTCTGGCCCTCGTGAGCCCACGATCTAATGGCCTACTAAGTAGAGCTCTGTCCTTTGGTACCACTGGCTTCTATAGATTCGAATCCTGGCGGTGGCATGGATGTTTCTTCGTGGTTCTATTGGCTTGTTACGTTAAACTGTAAGTCCCGGTATATTTAGCCTAAAGTATGCACAAGATGACCGTAGAGCGACAAACCAAACCAACATAATTTGAAACCATCATCTTCGTGGGAGGCCTTTAAGGGTTGGCACCTCCTTCCCGAGTGCAAAGGAAGAAATATTTAATACCTCTTTTTGTGCTTCGAATTCAGTTCCTTAATTCGGAAACCCACATGCTGTCCACCCTAAATAAAATAGGTTTTATTTTGAATTATTTTCGATTGATTACAATTTTTTTTTGTCCCACTTGGTAGACAGCAACATGTAGACCAACTCCAAGAATTCATGTGATCTCATGATAGGGAAAGGAGATTTAAACAGTTGCAATAATGTTTGCAACAATAAATCAGCGCGATCTTCAACAATCTACTGGTTAGCGCTTTGGCCTTTGGTGCCATAGGCGTCAGATTCGAATTCTGGAGGGAGCGTGGATATTTGTGAGTGGTTCGGAATCCACTTTAAACTGTAGGTCCCGGTCTGTATAGCCCAAAGTTTGCATAAGATGACCGTAGAGCGACAAACCAAACTAGTCAACCATCTACTACTTTTTTTTTACAGTGTTATGTCCCTCTAATATACCATGAGCAACCCACCAAGCAGTAATAAGGGGAGAGCACTGTCTTCCGAGAGACCTGCCTTCATCGCTTTATGGTAGCAGTTTTTCAAACTTTCGCCGAATTCCTCGCCTATAACGCCAACTATATCATAAAATTTCCCAAGCGCGTTGTCAATTTGGGTAAATTTTATTATTATTATTATTTTTTTTTTTTGCTTCATCCAGTTGCAAATAAACTGAAGCCCAACTTTCTGAGATTTGAAAGCGGTAATAATCAACCATTGCTTTATATAAGCAATTTTTCGATCTTTCGCCAAATTCCTCGCCTGTTACACCAATTATATCATACATTTTCTACGTGCGTTGCCAAATGGGAGTTAATCTACTACTGCCGCACTCATTCACTGGGCATTTATATATATTTTTCATAACAAATCTGATTAAATATCAGAAATATTTTATGTACAGATTTTTAAACAGTTTCACAATTTTCTTGTCTTAACCCCAAAAAAAAAAACCCACCTCCTATTTTTCTCCACAAAATTAGAATTTTCTTTTTCTTTTCTTTCAAAAACAGAAAACCTCAAATGCTTCCTGTTGCAAATAAACTCTAACACAACTTTCTAGGGTTTAAAAGCCGAAATAATGGAGCATTGCATTATGTTCGTTACTTTTCGAACTTTCCCTAAATTCCTCGCCTAGAACGCCAACTACATCATAAAATATTCCAAGTGCTTTGTCAATTTAGGTAAATTTTATTTTTTTGCCTCATCCAGTTGCAAATAAACTGTAAAACATCTTTCCAGGATTTGATAACAACAATAATCAACCATTGCTTTAAATTAGCAAATTTTCGAACTTTCGCCAAATTCCTCGCCTATAACGCCAACTATGACATAAAATTTTCCAAGTGCGTTGCCAAATGGGAGTTAATCTACTAATGCCGCACTCATTCACTACGCATTTATACATTTTTCATGACAAATCAGATTAAATAGCAGCCCTATTTTTAATCAAGCAATTATTTACAGATTTCTGGAACAGTTTCACAACTTTATTGTCTTCACCAAAAAAAAAACCATCCCATTTTGCTCCACAAAATAGAAAGTGTTTTTTTTTCTTTTTCTTTTCAAACATAGAAAAAGCCTTAAATGATCACGTCGACAAAGAAAAGAAATAGAAAAAAAATTCTGAAGTCTATTTTCGCGCTCCATAGATTTAGGAAGACAAGAATAGGGGAGCCAAAATCGATCCCAGGCGAGCAAAAAGAATAAAAAGTCAAAAGGAGTTGAAGAAGGGAAGATTCCAGCCTCCCCCACCCCCCTAAAAAAAAGAAAAGAGAGCTTTCTTATGACCAAGAAGAGGTCGATAATGTGGGAGAGTGGAATCTTCAGTCCGACATTGATCTCGCCGCCTCCGAAGAAGAGGAGACGCTGAAAATATCGTCTAATGGAGGTCGTTTGCCAAAGGCGAAAAGAGACATAAAGAAAAAAGGGTGGAGGAATCTGCGAAAGAATGCGCGGGAGGCTAATGGCGTCGGAAAGTGGGCTAATGGTCAATAATCCGGCACTTCGATCTCTGTCGGATGCTGGTCCGGAGACTCATCGCGGCCCATCATTGCGTCTAATCGGCCGCCGGATTGAAAAGGATTGCGTTTCGCCCGACAAATGGAATCCGTTCCTTGTTGGAATCGGCATTCGGGGAAAAAGAAAACCCCGAGTCGTCTGCGATGGAAGAATGGAACGAGTTCTACTCCTTCCCCCAGCAAGAAAAGAGTTGTCCTCAAATGCCAATCACTTTAATCTGAAGTCATTCGCCACTGGAACGGCAGGATATGTAACAGATTCAGAGTTATCCGGAGCTCCCTACCATACTGAGCCACATTTTTCTAACACAATTTGACAGGCTTCAAGTTCGAGCCCTTCAAATATTTTTCCAACACAATTCCACTGGTGGCCATGTGGCTAGTGCTCTCGCCTTTCGTATCACAGGCTAAGGGTTTGAATTCTGGCGGTGGCATGGATGCTTGTGAGGGGTTCTGAATCCATTGGCGGAATCCGGAGGTGTAAAATTGTTATCGTGGTTGAAACTACTGGAAAAGTCAAAGGGATCATGAGACAGCTATTTGCTGGCCTAATGAAAGAAATTATCGAGATTATTCGATAATACTACGAAAAGCCATAAAAGTCTTCGGTAGATGTGGTCAGAAAGTCAGTTGATACGTTTGCCCTCATGTTATGAACTTGGCGATATTTATCCCTATAATTTTTTTTACAAATGCTTTTCTTTCCTTCCGAACTTATGCTGTTATGTTAGTGAAGTAAGGAATAAATGAATAAATAAATAAAATAATACTTAAATGAAACAATGGCCGTATTACTAACTTAATACTTTTCTTTCATTTTTGGTATCACAGGCGAATCCTGTCTGTAGCATGGATGTTTGTGAATGATTCGAAATACAAGTTAAATTGTAGGTCCCGGTCTAATCAGCCTAGAATGGGCAAAAAATGACCGTAGAGCGGCAAACCAAACCAAACCTGTATCGGTAACCTGGAGAGTCATCGGTCATTTAGAGGCGGGTCAAACGCAATCCGTTGTAGTGGAAGCGTTAGGAGTTTCTCAAAGTGTCATTTCCAGACTATGGAATCGGGTTTTTGGATACTGGGAATATTCACCCTGAAGATCGGGATAATGTCGTAAGCGTGCTACAATACAAAATGAGGATCAGTAGTTAACTCTGATGCTAGAAGAAACTGCTCTATAAACTCCACTTTCCTGCAACCACACCTTCATAGGGCTATTTTTACCAGAGTTTCGACTCGGGCAATTCGAAACTGACTCCACCGTGTGGATTTGAATGCTTGCGTATCTATAGTTTTGTGTTTCGTTGGAGCACAGTGCTGCCAGCAAGAAGTAAGTAGATGGGAATGAGATGAGTACAGTACATGCTTTTCACGGACGAGTCTTGCCTTAGTGTACAACCTGACAGTCGGAGGATTCTGTTCTGGAAAGAACCTGGTACATGGAATGCCCTTGTATTTGTGCAAGAAAATGTCATATTTCTTGGAGGAGGAGTGATGGTATGGACGGTTGACGCCATCGGTCTTGCCATTCCTTCATTATATCATTTTTAATAAGGTTCTTAATAGTTTGAGGTTCAAGTTTAGTATTGATGTCCACGTTACTCTGGTTATTTTGACTAGTTCATCTGCTCTTTCATTTCCAAGGTGGCCAATGTGGCCTTTGATCCAGAACAGATGAATTTCGCCTGTGAGGTTATTGATTTTAGTTTTGATTTCCAAGATTTTGTTTTCTATGCTATTGACGTTTTCCAGAGATATCAACACTGATCTAGAGCCGTAGATGATGTTTGTAGATTGAAGGTTTTCTGCTGTGCAGTAATCAATGGCTGTTAACTCTGCTATATAGACCGTTGCCTGGTCGTTAAAACGAAAGAACTGGTGGAGGGTTTCAATATTGTTGAGGTAAGCTACGAATGCTCCTCCGACTCTGTTGTTCATTTTTGAACCATCAGTATAGAACAGTGTGCCTTGTAGGTTGTCCTTGTAGTAGCTCCAGTGAACTGATGTTCTATTCCATGGCGGAACTATCGGCTTCTGGAAAGTTATTGATTCAGGTTGGAAGGCAAGACCTTGGGTTTGAATTTCCTTCTTTAAATGCTTGATCTGGAACACCTTGTGGGTATGTTTAGGTTGTATGTCTATTGGAGTGACCCCTGCTAAGACTTGAAGGGCATCTGTTGCTACTGTCTTGTAACATTTAGTAATGTTTGAAAGTCCAGACCTTTGCAGTTGGTTGAGCTTGATGTCCTGTTGCCCTCTACCTTGGTACCGTATCTCATGACCATAGTGGAGGATTCTATTAATTACTTTGTTGTATAGATCTTTTTTGACTGTGGGGTTTAAACCCCCGGTGACTCTTGTTATTCGATATAGCTTCTGTTGCAGACTGTTCAATTTGTCTTGTATGGAGTTTAGGTGGAACACCCAGTTCAATTTCGGGTCAAAGTGGAGGCTGACGTATTTAAGATGCTGAGTGTATTTTATTTTGTTGATTACAATTTTAATAGCAGGTAAATGAGAGTATAGTGATATAGGGATAGTCAGAATATGTGATTCGGCCAGCCCGAAGGCACACGATACTGGAAAGATCGGTGTCGCGACAGCAACCCCAACCCAAATGTCAAAGAACCGGCCAGGGACCCCCTGCACCGTGGCCAGCCGGCTGCTAGCCTTCTCCGCTGGATCAGACCAAACAACCATTTTTTGAAAATAAAGAATCACATATCTTGGGTACAAATATTTACAATATACATACAAAACAATTATACAATTACAACACATGGTGCACATACAAATATACCTAAGTGTAATAAAATGAAAAGAAAAAGAAAATAAGAAAGTCAATGTTCTTTCATTTGGGCCTGAATGGTCTAGTGTCTAGCGCTCTGGCGCTCGGTACCACAGGTTTCGGGTTCGAGTCCCGGAGGTGCCATGGATGTTTGTAGTGGTTCGGAATCCACTTTAAAAAGTAGGTCCCGGATCCTAATAGGATCGTAGAGCGTTGCGGGGGCATTGTTACTCCGCGTCCGTGGCTTATCTTCAAGTGACACGCGCCCCCTGGGTCATGCAAAGTGAGTAACGTCTGTGCAGCGCTTGCCTTAAGGCATCCAAGACGTCTGTGTTTGCCAGCTGCATTAAAAAAAAAAATGTTATTTCATTTGTTGACAATGTTCGTGCGAGAAGAGTTTATAGATTCAGTCTTCCTCCTCGAAGGGTTGAAGAGCTAATTGCAGCTTATGTCGCATGATGTTTACAAGTCCTTGTTTAGAGGTGTTGTTGGCCAAGTGATATAGGGATAAGATCCTCAGACCTATTGTGATAATTTTACGCTGCCGCAATCTCCCGCGATGATAGCGCCAGGCTACATCATGCTCAGTTTGGTGGACAATTTCCTTTTCGAAAACTTATGAATAGATTTCGAATGGTTCCCCAAATTAGTCCGGATTCGAATTCTTCGCATGGATTCCCCATACTTGATCCCAATAGAACTGGGACATTGGAGGAGAAGAATTGGAACTCTCTTATCATCCCTAGAAACAATTCAGTAGTTGGAAAGCTCTCTTTTTCTGAAGTGACAGAGAATTTTTCTTTCTAATGCAGCTGGCAAACACAGACATGGACGTCTTGGATGCCTTAAGGCAAGTGCTGCACAGACGTACTCACTTTGCATTACCCAGGGGCGCGTGTCACTTGAAGATAAGCCACGGACGCGGAGTAACAATGCCCCCGCAACGCTCTACGATCCTATTAGGATCCGGGACCTACTTTTTAAAGTGGATTCCGAACCACTACAAACATCCATGGCACCTCCGGGACTCGAACCCGAAACCTGTGGTACCGAGCGCCAGAGCGCTAGCCACTCGGCCATTCAGGCCCAGTGAGAGAGAATGCCCCAGTTCCTTCATTGATAATCTCATTAATTCCGTTCCTCGTAGGTGTGCGACATCGTTTCCAGTCAGGGGAACTGAAAACTCATATTGAAACACATTTGTATCACAGAAATCAGATTTTGTTTCTCTGTATAATATGTATGAATTGTGCATTGTCTGTTTATCGACGAAAGTCGTCAATAAAATTTATTTATTCCTTGTTCGTTGCTTCTGCTTTTCTCATATCTTACAATATCTATGCATCGTATATCAGCCACCAAAACATTTCTTCATCAAAATCATAAAATACCTAAATTGTTTTGAATAGTGTAGTTCTTTTCTAGCAAAGGATTTTTTTCAAAGCTTCTGGAGATTATAAAAAATACCGTTAGAAGTTTGCCTGGTGGGGAAAAATTTTAGAAATAGATCTTTTTTTTTTTTTTTTTTTTTTTTTTTTTTTTTTGACAATTTTTTTAATACCTTAAGAATTTTTTTTCATATGAGGAATCCATACTTTTAATATAACATAGATCTACGATTTTTTATTTTTTTTACATTCATTTTAGAGGAGGATTATTTATCCACACGAGAAGAAAATACTTTGATTACATGCCTGGTGACCAGGGCAAAAATTCATTTCTTGTCCTAAACATTTCTCAAAAACATTTTCCTATGTCATTTTTGGTACTTACGTAGTAACGCCACCGCAGCAGAAGTTGCGCCAATAAAGAGCTGCCAATGCGCCAAAATAGAGGCTGTTTTGAATCTATTTTAAACTCTATATCGGCCCATTTTCCACCGAAATCCGATTGACTACTTTGCTTTTGAATAAAGCGTTTTGAAATTTGAAAGTGTTTTGATTTTAAATAAAGTGTTTTATATATTTTATGAGTTGTCTCGAAAATTTTAAGTGTAGATTGGCGCCACTTAAAAACCGCCAAATCTGTAGCTGCGCTGGCGTTAATACGTAAGTACCTCCTTTTCTATTTCTGTAGAGAATTTTGGAACTTTTGAATTTGCTTAGTTATAGCCATTTGCACTGATATACGAGGACTGCGACAGACAGCTTCAGTTATATCAGTTTTATGCTGATGAAAACCAGTATTTTTAAGAAAAGAGGGAATTGAAGTATTTTTGTGAGGTGAGAGACGAAACAACATGTTATGTTTTGATGCTATAGTGTACTGACGTAAAACAAACAGCATAAATAATGATGAAATTGAAAAAGTTCATGCTGAAAGTGAAAGACAACAGTTGATGTTTGCCATCAGACGAATGTGCGGCAGCGATGCATTCAATCTACATCCAGATAACCAAAACTTTTACCCAAATGATTTTCATTAAGAAATTTCTAACTAAATCTACAGAGATTGCTTGTCCTAGAAGTGTGAAGTCTATTTTTAAGTATTCTTTTCAAGTCTTGAAATGCCGAATTGGGATTCAATTTATTTAATCAGATCACAAGCAAAACCGTCCACTTTCGAAGCCTTTTTCTTAGAATTGTGATGAGAGTAAGGGGTCTGATGGCCTGTGGCGCTCAGTACCACAGGCTTAGCGTTCGAGTCCCGGCGGTGCCGTGGATATTTTGCTTATAACTTTAACCATTTTGTATTCAATAGAGTAAAGCATTAAACTATTTTTTAATCCTTTTAGGTAGAGGAATTTATCAATAGAATATAAATGCCAAATATTTAAAAAAATTAAATTCACATTTGCTTACATCTCAAAAAATGAACCATTTCTTTTGAAAATCGTTAGATAATATAGCCTTTTTTCCCACCCTTGCACTTATAAAATTACTAATTGCTACAAATTCCTTTCCAAATTAATTAAAAATTCTTGTTGTGCATATTGAATTACAAATTAAAAGTCACCTGAAGAGTCTGTTTGCTCCAAACTGGCAAACTTCTATTGGAATGGTTTATTACATTACTACACTAAGGTTGACGGGATTTGAATACTAGCGCTCTGGCGCTCGGTACGACAGGTTTCGGGTTCAAATCCCGGCGCTGTCATGGATGTTTGTAGTGGTTCGGAATCCACTTTAAACCGTAGGTCCCGGTCTAATATGACTGTTGGGCGTAGAGCTGACAACCCTATCCCGTAAAAAAAAAAAAAAAAAAAAAAAAAGAAAATCACTCTCGTCTCGAAATCTGCCAGTAGGTAGACGCCTTAGCCCACATTGGGCTGCTGCGCCAATGATGATGACACTCACCAAAAGAATTAATAATCAAATTTGTTAAATCAGTCTCAGCTTCCTTAAGTGAATAGAAAGTTAGAAAAGGTGTGTTCATGTTCTTCTTACCATATCGAAGTGTGTATGGGCTATCCTGCATCTAAATGCGTAAATAATTCTGGGAATTATAATAAATAAGAAATGTATCAGTTTTCAATAACCAAAAATCAAGACACCAACTTGTTTTCTGATCCGATATGATAAAAACATTTATCCATTATGGCTGAAATAAAAAAAAAAAGATTATCCGATCTAAATTTTAAACCACAAGGAAAAGATCAGATTATTACGAAGAATGTGTCACCTAGTTAAAGCAGTCAGATGTGAGCTAATTCTATAAGAAAAGCAACTGAAAAAAAAAAACATTTTCTGACATATATGAATTTGTTCTACGTCTGTTTAAATCCTACCTGAAATCCTATCTAATCTTATTTTAAAGTCAATTTTAAAATAACACCAATTTTTATCACACATATGAAAAATCTTACATCGGAATTACAACGCACAATTCTCTAACATTTTAATTTATTGAGAGCCCAATTTTTTTTTTTTTAAAAGCCTTCAGCTTTAAAATTACATTTTTAAAATTTGAGAACAAAAATTATTAAATTCCTTTTAAGTAACAAAGAAACTTTTTCAATATTTCTATACATTTTTAATAATAGATATTTCAATTTAAAAAATTAGTTTTGTTTTTACAAAATTTTTTTTTTTTACTTAGAAATTAGCTTGCAATAAATAACTTTTACATACACTTAATCATTATAACTCTATTTTTATAAATTTCTTTGAAAAATATTAAATGCCATTTTATTTTATTCTTATTGAATTTAATCCTGGCGGTGGCATGGATGTTTGTGAGTGGTTCGGAATCCACTTTAAACTGTAGGTAATGGTGTGTTTAGTTCTCGTGTGCACAATATGACCGTAGAGCGACAAACCAAAACAACTAATTGAATTTAAAAAAACAGCTCGAATTATTTTTTTATTAGTTTTATGATTATTTGTATAAATCATAAAGATAACAAACGGAAAGTGTTCTCTTTTATTTTTTAAATTAGCAAATATCTATGTATTCAAATAAAAAAAATTGCACCACAATTTACATGTAAAGCATAAATTCAAAATATTCTTTCTTCCGCCTACATTTTATTTGCAATTTGTATTCTTTTTATGATGAAATCAATCTAGTTTTTTTTCTTTAGTAGTAGTTATTTAAAAATGTTTGCATAGTAGTTCAGGTGTGGAGAAACGGCTAAAAAAATTTCAGATACTTCATTTCCGCCTCCTGAATTGAATTTCTTTTACTAACACCCGACTTCTGACTATTTACCGTAATTTTAAAAAAAATTTTTGAAATAAATTCATTGACTCATGCATCTATAAAAACGTTTTTTTTATAATTTTAATGTATTAAACAAGGTATGGTATTTCTTATAATTTCACAGTTTTAGTATTTGTACTCACTTTAAAGTTATTCTTGTACACTAAATTTGCATACAAATATGTAAATATATATATCCTAAAAAATAACAGAAATTAACGTGTAAGAAGGATATAAATTATTTTTACCAAAAAGTCGGTAGTATAATTTTAATCCGACTCTTGATTCTGACACTTTCAATAATGCTCGATTCCCGACTCCTTACTCTCCATTCTGACTCTCCACCTCTGTAGAAATCTTCGAACTTTATAAGAATATTAATAAGCATCTCTTCTTTTTAAAATTTATATATGAATCATATTCCAAACAGTACAGACTAGGTGTGGTTAGTCGCTCTACGGTCATCTTGTGCACACTTTAGGCTAAACAAACCGGGACCTACAGTTTAACGTCAATTCCGAACTACTCGCAAACATCCATGCCGCCGCCACGTTTCGAACCTGAAGCCTTCGATACCAACGAGTACAAACTAGGGCATAATATGATACTATTCGCAGTTGAAGACATAATGGAGTTAGTTAAATTCTACTACGTTAGTTAATATACAACTTTGAAACTTTCATGAAAGTAGAATTTTTGACTTCCGAAAAATGGTGAACGTAAGTTGAAAATGATTAATGAAATGTTAGAATTGAGAGGAAATATTGACACGAGCATAACTTTTATTGGTACTTACGTATTAACGCCACCGACGCAGAAGTTGCGCCAATACGCCAATAAAGAACTGCCAATGCACCAATAAAGAGCTGCCAAAGCGCCAAACTAGAGACTGTTTTGAATCTATGTTAAACTCTATATCGGCCCATTTTCCACCGAAATCCGATTGACTACTTTGTTTTTAAATAAAGTGTTTTGAATTTTGAAAATGTAAATAAAGTGTTTTATGATTTGTCAGAAAAATTTTAAGTGTAGATTGGCGGCACTTAAAAACCGCCAAATCTGTAGTTGCGGTGGCGTTAATACGTAAGTATCCTTTTATTTTCTACAACGCAAAGCAGCTAACCAACAAAGCAATCACTACAACGCGAAGCCTAAACTACAACTAACAAATCCATGACTGATTCAATTTTTTTAAAACGATGGAACACTCTACGGTTGCCACACATCTCGAGAAAAATTTATTATTATGTGTGAACATGATGTTGTCCTGGTTAAGGGTCCGTGACGTTATCCAAAAATGAGAGCCAAGCAAATAAAATTCCATTGCAAATTCTGGCGGGAAATGGTACTTTGTGCCCCTTAACTCTTGAAGTGCTTCATGAATAACGTTAATCTTCAGGAATGTTCTGGAGAATTTGGCTTTTGCTTGGAGTGTTTTCTAGTATGGTTTTGAAGCACATTTGTATATCCAATAGATATAAGTACTCGTAGTACGTTGATCCATTCCTTCTTTTTAAAGTTTCATATTTATCCCTTTTGGCATTTTCCCGTGCTTATGGAGCTGTATAATGCTTCTTATTGCATTTGGAATACTTCAGTCTTCATTTATGCCTAGAATTTTCAAACATTCATATATTAAATTGGCTATTGAATGTTATAGTGTTTCTTGCAAATTCGGAATACTTCATTCGTCCTTTACGACTAGAATTTTCAAACATTGATATATTCTTTTGGGTATTGAATGTGATAAATATGAATGTGAATGTGATTTCTTGTAGAATTGGGAATACTTCATTCTTCATTTATCTTATTTTTGTATATTCTTTTGAGAGATTCTTGAACAACTCATTCTTGAGGAAGTTCTTGATCTTACGTTGCTATATTCACATGGCTGTTTAACTTGGCCATTCTTGTAGTATTCCAATCCGTTGCTTCCTATATCTCGTGCATTGTTAAACATTCGCATATTCCTGAATTTATTCATCCATTCTGCAATGTTCACACAAGATAAGTTGAAATTTGCCTCGCAGATTTCAGCATTTTTATTTAAACATTTTTCTTTTTCTCTCCGCACGTGGCCCTCTGTAGAGTTCCAGTGCGAATTCATGATGGATCCAGTTTATTTAAACATTTCTCTTTTTTTTTTCTACACGTGCTGTCCAAAATATAGTTCTCATGGATGGTGGATTCTTACTCATGACTTTTGAGTATTTATTACCCAAAATATTAAAATACAGTAAACTTATTTCTAGTTTTATTCCATCATCTCTATTAGAGCATCATTGACTTTAACAACGCTAAATTAACTTTTAATTTTATAGTAGCTATTAGTAAACATTTTTAGGGACTCACTCAATTACAATATGTAAAAAATAAATAAATGGGCAGTTCTTTTTTCTCCTTTCCCATAACGGAGCTTTCGCTAGTTCCTGTAAAGCTCAAATATCAGCTGATATAAGTAGCAGTAAATCTTAATAAAAAAAAACAAATTTTTTAAATACAATAATTAATTTATTAATAATTTTAATGTAAACAATTACAGATTAATTATAGAAAAAACAATTTTAATCAATAACTAAATGTTAAAATCATGAATAATAATGTATTATATGCATTTACTGGTTAAAAAATTTTTTCATTCTTCTCGTTTTTGAGGCGGCCTTGGCTAGCGCTATGGCCGTTGGCACCACAGGCTTTAGGTTGGAATCCTGGTGATGGCATTGATATTTGTTAGTGGTTCGGAATCCACGTTAAGTTGTAGGTCCCGGTATAATGAGCCTAAAGTGAGTACAAAATGACCGTAGAGTGACAAATCAAATCTTTCTAGCTTTTGATATTCTAGCTTTTGAGAAGGCTCTGGCCTCGGTGTCACGGGTTACGGGTTCGAATCCCGATGGTACCATGATTGTCTGTAGTGGTTCGGAATCCACTTTAAACTGTACGTCCTGGTCTAATAGGATTGTAAAGCGTTGGGCTGACAACCTTACCCTATAAAAAGATACATCTCTTGTTTCGTAATCTGCCAGTAGGCATGTGTCCATGGTCCAACATGAACTGTAGTGCCGGAAAGTTAGTTAGCTTTTGAGAATTTTGAACACTTCGAAATATTTCACAAGAACATTTTTTGTTGAATGTTAAACTTAGCAAAGTTATTACTCTGGATAATATATTAACGTATGTTAATCCAACTAATGTATTTCTCTGTGCAATATCCACAACAGCTTTATTCAGAGTCAACCTTTGAGACTAGTTAATTGTAATAGCAAAAGCTACCTGTAATGTAAATTTTCTTTTGAACAATTAAAATTTCCTTTTTTCCCAAATTGCATAATGCGTCGATTTGGAGCACAACCACTATTTTTATAAGTTGCGAGAGATCTTCTGACCGACTTATATAAGCGAGAGACGTATCGCATATGGTATCATCACTACATTACTTGGTGCTAATACCGATTTTTAAAATTTTAAAATTTATTTTTTTTAAACATTAAAAAATTTGTTAGAATGAGTCACAATTTTGTTGAAAACCGGGATTGGGGAGATTTTTAACCGTTCTAAAGCTGTATTTTGGTATAAAATAGAACATTCAATGTTTTCGGTACCAATCGAGATTTTACGCGTTTGAGGCCCAAAATGAAATGGGCCGATCCTTTAGAAATTCCAACATCATCAGCAAGGGCTCTAATTGTAAATAAATGGTTTGCGAGCACCCAATCTTTAATTTTTTGGACGGGAGCTTCGTCGGTTGAGGTGGAGGGTCGACTAAAGGGCTCTTCGTCTTCAACGCGTTCTCTGCTTTCTTTGAACGGTTTATACCGCCTGTAAACATTTCTTTCCGATGTAGAAATGCTCACCGAATGCCTTCTGCAACATTCTATACGTTTCCGCAAACAAAATTGAATGCATGTTCTTTGCTCAATTCATTCAGACATTTCAAAAATCGCCGGAATTCATTATAGCGTCTCACAAAGCCGAGCGTAACTCAAACACTAACGGATATTTTGGCGTCAAATTTGACAGATGTCAAGGACAGAACCAACTGCCTAAAAAAGAAAAAAAAAATTGAAATTTCATAATCCCCGGGAAATTGAAATTGAAAATGGGTCTTACTTTTTGGGCACAGTAGTGTATTATATTTAATGACCTATTCGAATACTTAATGTTACTACAGGCCCAATTTAGAATCGGACCGTTTCGCTTTCATGAAGTTTATCGCGTTGGCCTTTAAGTAGAAGTTTCGATACGCCCAAAAGATCCTTTTTCAGATGCAAAAGAGCAGACCATGGTATCAATTTAAAGAAAAACAACTAATAAAAAATATGTATACAAAAGAAAAAGAAAAAAAAATTACAATTCAGCATAGTAGAGTGCCCTTTTATTTTTGCGTTCTTGTGTTGTGTTCTTTGCAGGTATATATATATATTGCTGTAGTTACGATCAGGTGTTATATAAATTACAGCTGATCGTAACTACAACAATGTTACCAGCGGATTGAACCTCTGTCCTCATGCTCACCAGCTGGGCACGTTGCTACCGAGCCAAGAGTTGGGCTTTTTTTCTTCGACCAGCGACCAAGTTCAGTGAATACATGTGACCTTCGATTATTTTTAGTCTCTGTCTCGACCATATATTATTTTTTTCCAAAAAGTGGGAAAATTACATTAAACGAGATATTATGTGCACATATGTGTATATTATATGTACATTATATGTGTTAAACACATTATCCTTCTTGCGATTTTGAGTGATCTTCTGACAGACTTATGCATGTGAGAGACGTTTCACATATGGTTTCAATACACACTACTTGGAGCTATTTTTTTCCCCTCTGTTTTATTTTTTAGTATTTTTTTTCACCATCAAAAGAACTATTAAAGATAATAGTTCTTTAATTGGTCACAATTTTATTGAAAACGGGGTTTGGGGAGATTTTTAACCGTTCTAAAGCTGTATTTTGGTATAAAATAGAAGCATATGATCCTATTAGCAGACCATCTAATTGTTCTGCGCCTTTTACTTGACCCTAAATACGCATCTTCGCCAAACGCGACGGCAGTTAGTGCGCGGCCCCTCAGAAACGTTCGCTTCCGGTCATGCCCCTCCGGCAGGGGGGTTGGGGGTGGGGGTGGAGGAAAGCGGCAGAATCCAACACGACATATTTAATGTAATTTTCTAATTGGCCGGACGGCGTTGGCTGATTGTGAACCGGAGAACAAACACGGAGCGTAAAAGGCGTCCGGCAGAGCGTGTAATCAGGGCAAACCCCACATTATCCCTAATCCACTTAACCGGGGGGGATCGATCGGGGTCGGGGAAAGAGCAGGGTGGAAGGAAGAGATGGGGGCGAAACGTCAAACGCCGCTTAATTAAATCTAAGTGCCCATTTCAGCCAAATTCAATGAGCAGCCAATGAATAAGTGGTCCTTTTCGCTTGTAATCAAAGATGAACGGGGGGGGCTAGGGGGGACTTTTTAGTAGGGGAGGGGGTGGGCCGAGGAGCGCCTGATTGGCTGTCTTCCTTCTCCCCCGAGGATTCGAGGGGAGGGTGCTTTTGTTCTCAGCAGAGGTTCTATTGGTAAAAGGGGGAAGGGGGGTGGATTGGCTATCGTGATGAGAATGATGGAATTTTAGTAGATTCTCAAATTTCCCATTTGACGCTTTCAGATGGAAGATATTTGGGGGCTGAAGGGGGAAGGGACGTAGAGGGAGGAATGATTTCGAAAGTTTTTGTTTGTCTATGTTACGTTTTGTAGAGATTTTGTGGTGTTTCCAGTATCGTTTGCCATTGGGAGAGTGGTTTTGTAACTGCTTCCAAGAGAGAATTTCTTCTTAAGTCTGGCTCAACTGACCCAGATTGGTTTGATTGGTTTCATGTTAAAGGTGCTTGGTTCAAGACCCATTGAACCAAAACTCACACGAATTCCTCGCAGTTATGGGCATGATAAAAATATAGGCGAAACAGTTTTTCAGAGTGGTCAAAATCTGTGTCTTTAATTATAAAATGGTTAAAAGTATAGAAAATCAAGAATTATTGCTTAGCTTAAATTCGTTAAAGCTGCAAATTAATAACACTCAGAACGAAAATATTGAACATTCCTTTAGGGTGGCCAAACCGGGTGAACATTTTTCCTGCCCGTGAGATTTATCATACTTTTACAAAGCAGATTTATTTTATAATGACCAAAGTAGTGGAAACCAATGTATATACATCCATAGATTCAAAAATTAACTACTGAACTAACTTTGATTTTAAAATAATAGTCTTGCGAATATATGAACAGATATTGCCTGTTTTATGGATGAGTTTACAGTTGTGAATAATTAAATTATGTTCTGCGAACTCATAATGCGCACGCATTTGGGAACATCTAATATAGCTGGTTCTATATATTGGTTCTATATAGTGGCTTTGTAATTGGTTCAAAGAGAAGGTTTCTTCTTAAGCGTGGCTCTACTGACCCAGATTAGTTTGATGGGTTTTATGTTAAAGGTGCTTGGTTCGAGATCCACTGAACCAAAAACACACGAATCCCTGGCAGAGATGGGAATGCTAAATATATCAAACGATCAGTTCTTCGGTTAGGAGAGGAGAAGGGTCAAAATCTGTGTCTTTCATTCTAAAAAAGGTTAAATGTCTAGGAGAATTGTCCCCAGTTCTTGGAAACTATTAAAGCGAAGTGTAACTGTCGCAATGACGCAGTAGATTTCAAAGATTTATCTCTGAAATTATAAAGTTCGTAATCCACTTTCTATCTCTGAAAACAATTTTGTAGAAATGCCTTAATAATGAGATTGTCAGAGAAATTGTGTAGGTAGTGAAATTATTTTTAATTCCTGGAATTTATTAGAACGAAACTTTTCCTTCTTCATTGCGCAATAGACCCATGTTGGGCCAAGGTCTTCTGCCTACTTGCAGATTTCGAGACAGGACATGCTTTCATTTTACGGGGTAGGGTTGTCAAGCCTACGTCCAACATTCATATTATACCGGGACCTACGATTTAAGGTGGATTCCGAACCACTACAAACATCCATGGCATCGCCGGGACTCGAACCCTAAACCTGTGGCACCGAGCGTTAGTCACTAACTATAAGGCCATTTGACGCTTTCAGGTGGAAGATATTTGAGGAGTGGTGAGAGACATCGAGGGAGGAATGATTTCGAAGGTTTTTGTTTGTTCATGTTACGTTTTGTAGAGATTTTGCGGTGTTTAAAGTATCGTTTACCAGTGGGAGAGTGGCTTTGTAAGTTGTTCCAAGAGAGAGCTTCTTCTTAAGTGCGGCTCCACTGACCCAGATCAGTTTGATGGGTTTTATGTTAAGGGTGCTTGATTCGAGATCCACTGAACCAAAAACACACGAATCTCTGACAGCGATGGGCATGAACAGGGCCGGATTTTCCTATAGGCTAACTAGGCTTCAGCCTAGGGCCTCAAGATCAAGAGAGACCTACATTCAAATTGTTAGCAAAATTAGAATGACACTATTCTGAAAACAGTAATTAAAGAAATACTACTATTAAAAATATACATAAAATATATATAATATATCATATTTTCTATCAAATAAATTTTGCATATTTTATTTTCGTAGTCAAAGTTTTTTATTATTTGAAATTTGCTTCTTTGTAAATATTGCGTGTTATGTTTGATGACTTATTGTTACAAGTACTCTATAGGGTGCTGAGAATAAATGTCCAAATAAGTGTTCTAGACTTTTTTTTTATATTTATTATCCGCGCCACATTTTTTATCAAGATGAGTATCCATCACAGCATGTTTCATTTAACATATTGATATATATCACAGTAAGGATGTATTTTATTATGTAATTTACAAACTTAAAAATGGGAGGTGAAAGGGCTTCATAAGTGGAATAGCCTAGGGCCTCTTTTCATCCAAATCCGACCCCGGCCATGAGGAATATATAGACCGAATAGTTCTTCAGTTAGGGCAGGTTGGTTTGGTTTGTCGCTCTACTGTTATTCTTTACACACTTTAGACTAATTAAACTGGGACCTGAAGCCTGTGGTACCAAAGCCACGAGCACTAGCCAATTGGCAATCAGGCACACTCAATTAGGGAAGGAGAATGGTCAAAATTTGTGTCTTTAATTCTAAAAAGATTAAATTTCCATCGAGAATTATTGCTTAGCGTGCATTGTTAGAAGCTGCAAATTAATATCACAATATTTTGAGCATTCCCTTAAGGGAAGAAAAACCACTCTGAAAATTCCTGATCTTGGTAAAAGACGAAAGTCTTTAAATATATATTTATAACTACCACACCACATTCCTGTGCCTAGAGCTGAGTTGCCTCTTTTCAGTTCGGGAATGATGTTGGTGAGAAGAAGTCTGGCTGCGACGCTCTACGGGACCGGGACCTGCGGTTTAAAGTGGATTCCGAACCACTACAAACAACCATGGCGCCACCAGCATCCGAACTCTGTGGTACCGAGCGCCAGAGCGTCAGGCCCTAAATGTATTCATAGCAGAAGAGCAAATCTAAGCTACTCATTGATTCATCGAATTAAAGAATTCTAATATCTCTTAACATTGTGTATGTAGGGATGAGATCGCTGTTGCTTTTCAGAACTCTTCACGTCTTTTGATGAACCAGGATTCCTCCGATTCTCAAAATTTGTCGTAGCAATGCTTATTGTGATGCCCTCAATTCCAGATTGTCGTAAGAATGGGATAATAGTGGAATTGTTTTTAATTCCTGGACTATTTTAGAGTTTGTCCTTACATCTTTGCAGTTTTCTGCAACTTTTCTTTTTTTCTTGTGATGCATCAAGAACTGGATAATCGCAACTCAATCATTGCTTGAAAAACTTTTTTTTTTCATCTTACTTTTTCAATGGGTTGATATTCAACAGAAATGAAACAGTTGATTTCGATCAGTAGAGAAAATTAGAAAAAACTAGTTATAATTCGAAACAAATGGCAGATATCTTAATACATTGATTTTGATTTAAGGCATCGCAATTGTTCATTACAACATAACTTACAGCTGCATGCATCATTCATTCCTGTTTAAATAATGCGGAAAAAGTATTATTATGGGATAGAACTGAGGAAATATTATTTCATTTTATGTCATTACGTTTTATCAACATAACTTCTTGGATTCCATCACAAACCGTTAATCATTAAAATATTTTTTATTGTAATATGCCAGTAAATTTTGCATCATTAATAATAACCGTTTTTAATTTTAAAAAATGAGGGCCTGAATGGCCGAGTAGTTAACACTCTGGCGTTCAGTACCACAGGTTTCGGGTTCTCGACTCTCGGTGGTGCCATGGATGTTTGTAGTGGTTTGGAATCCACTTTAAATCGTAGGTCCCGGTCTAACAGGATCGTAGAGAGTTGCGGGCGCGTTGTTACTCCGCGTCCGTGGCCTATCTTCAAGCTACACGCACTTCTTGGGTAGTGCTAAGTGAGTAACGTCGGTGCAGCGCTTGCCTTAAGGCATCCAAGACAACTGTCTTAAGTGTTTGCCAGCTGCATTAGAACAAAAAAAAAATTTTTAAATGACAAATAAATGCAAATTTTAAAATTTTTGAAATTGAAAAAAGAACGCAATAATTATAATTTGACATTATTAATGTATCATTTAAAGTTAAAAATTATTTTAATAAAGATTTTTTTGTTTTAAAATTTATACAAGCTCGCGGAGCTTAAGGATTTTAATCAACGTTTGTCAAAAATTTTCAGGTATCCATTCTTTTACTTTTCTAAACTTTCAATTTCTTTACTTTTGAAATTATTATTATTGTTGTTGTTACCTATTGCATTATTGGAACTCAATCTACACACATTTGGCCACTTACTGTAGAAATAAAAAGAACATATAAACAAAACAAAATTACAAAGGAAATAGACCAGACATTCGTAACAAAAACTATAAAAAAACCGACTGTTGAAATTTTTGAATTATTATAAAAAAAATTCCAGTAGCAACATTTTGTGACTAGTTGCAAATGTAAAAACATTTTCAATTTCTGTCATAATGGTCGTACAAAAATACTGAATAAAAACAATAAAGGTGTAAATGGTATTCATAAAAAGAAAAGATATACAAAAAAATATGAACACTTAAAAAATGGTTAGACCTGAAATTGATAGCATCAGTGCTGCTCAAAAGCATGAAAAAGCTTTTAAAAATAATCGTAACGATGCTAACTGGTTGCAAACATTTATTGAAAGACTTAAAAACATGAATTGAGGTTAATCATTTCAAGCCAAGGACACAAGTCAAGCCCACAGTGTGGCTGTTGCGCCAATGAAGAAGAAAAAGAAATAATGTTTTTTAAATAATAAAGTTTAAAAAAAAAATGCAATGGGCAAAACTAACATCTCAACCCTAAAAAAAGGTTACAATAACAAGGCATGACTATATTTGTTATTTAGAACAATTATAAATTTTTTTTTAATCTGACGGTTTTCTAAAATTTCACATTAAAAAAAATAAAAAAACAAAGAAAAATAATAATATTCAATTCTAAATTTGAAAAAAGAAGTATGCCAAATGCTCAGAAAAATAAATTAATAGTTTAAAAAAACTAAAAAAACACACTTTTAGAGTGAATCAAACTAAAAAGTAAAAAATATTTGTTAACATAAAAATAAAATGACTGACGAGAAAATGAACGCCACTGTTCTAAAAGCGTGGGGTGCTTTGCATGACATTTTTAAACTAACTCTGCATTTCGGAATGAAACTAGTGAACAATTATAACGAATGATATCGAGCACCCCACACTTTTAGAACAGTGACATTCATTTTTTCGTCAGTCATTTTATTCTTATGCTAACAATTATTTTTTACTTTTTAGTTTGATTCACTCTAAAAGTGTGTTTTTTTAGTTTTTTTAAACTATTAATTTATTTTATACTTTTTAGTTTGATTAACTCCAAAAGCATGTTTTTTAGTGTTTTTAAACTATAATATTTAAATGAGATCCCGGTACGGAGGACTGGTTCTTACAATAATTTAATTGTGAGTCAAACAAAGGCTAAATGCGAATATGTCGAGCCAGCCGGGATTCGAACAGGGAATCTCCTAATCCGTAGTCAGGCGCATTATCCGTTGTGCCGCTGTCCCGCGTATGTTTGAATGTCTGAAAGATGTCTTTAAATGTTTCTTTGCAGCTTAAATAGTGTGTATGAGGAGAAGCAGATCTCCAGTGGAAAAATGATGCGCTGATCAAGATGACTTTTCAAAGGATGCGTGTTTTAATCACTCATCCTGGCGATCCTAATCATGATGAGATAATAAACATATCAAAATATTTTAGTGTCCTTGATAAGTCTACAACGTTTAAATTAAATCTGATCGCTTAAAGTAGGGCAAAATCGAGCCCAAAGAGTCAGTTACAAACAAACAAACATACAGGTGAAACTAATAAAAGCGTATTAATATCTTTTTCCTCTACCTTTTAGTCCGAACTCAAATAAGTCACTAAATAATCTTTAACATCAATTAATGAAACATAGTGTCTGATCTGTGGTCATAAACCTTTAGAATGGAAAATGTTAGCAGATTCAACAATTGTTCATGGCGTGTTAACTACACTCCCAAATTAGAATTGTCAAAAGTAGACATATTTAAGGAGATAGAAGAATGACTTCCTAGGAGTGGAATTTAGATGGTTGTACCTCCTTTCTTTTTAAGTATCTTTGAACATCCTTAAATCCATCATAAAAGTCACGATCATCCAAGTTATATCTTCTTAAGTAACACCCAAACAAGCGATCCAAAACCCCTCATCTTAAGTATTCATGTTAAACATCTGTACTTCTTAAACATCCGTAATTACTTCTGAAGTGTCCATTTTAAACATCCCTAGTTGTTATTGTTTTTTCACTTCTTAAACATCCACGTCCCCATCTTACAAAATAAATAAATAAAACACGTATATTTAATAACTATGTCTTTTTAAACCACCATATCTATTTCTTAAATATCTTTGTTAAGCATTTCTACTTTTTAAATATCAATGCCTACTTCTAAGCCTTCGATGCCTACTTCTTAAGTTATACCGACTTCTTAAGCCTGTCTACTTTTAAAGTGTTTATGTTAAACATTTCTCCTTCAAAATATCGCTGTCCTAAAACATTCCGGCTTCTTTCTCTTAAAGTATTTATGCTAAACTTCTCTCCTTTTAAACATCTATGTTCTTAAAAATTTTGACTTCTTAAGGTTTCTTTTAAAGTATCATGTTAAACATCCCTGTCCTTAAACATTCCTCCTCCTTAAACATATGCACTTTATTCATGTTAAATGTCCCTGACCTTAGATATTCCAGCTCCTTAAAAATGTCTACTTTTGAAGTATTCATATTAAACAATCCTGCCCTTAAACATGTCTACTTTTAAATTGTTCAGGTTAAACATCCCTATCCTTAAACATGTCTACTTTTAAAGTATTCATGTTAAACATTCATGTCCATAAGCATTCCAGCTCCTTAAACATGTCTACTTTTGAAGTATTCATGTTAAATAACCCTATACTTAAATATTCCGCCTCCTTAGACATATCTATTGTTAATATCCCTCATGTTGAATATCCCTCATATGCTACATGTCTATATATATGTCCTATGTCCTCATATCTCATATCTACATGTTGAATATCCCTCATTTTAAACATTCCTGTCCATAAACAGTCCGGCTCTTTAACCACGTTTACTTTTGAAGTATTCGTGTTAAACATCCTTGTCCTTAAACATTCCGGCTCCTTAAACATGTCTACTTTTAAAATATCCGTTAAACGTCTCCCTTTTTAAAATCATTGATCTTAAACATGCCTGATTTTAAATTCATGTTAAACATTCCGGATCCCTAAGCATGTCAACTTTTAAAGTATTCAGGTTAAACATCCCTGACCTTAAACATTCCGGTTCCTTAAATATGGTCTGTTTCTAAAACTTGTATGTCTACTTCGTAAAAATCCGTGTCCACTTCTTAAGCACCCATGTTAAATACCCGTATATCTTAAGCATCGCTGCTTTAGGAAGCCGAAGCCAATACCCACAAAAGTGGTCACACTATGAAGACGACCCCTCTCCCATGAAGGCGGGAGGGTCGACAATCGATAGTCGGAGGGGTGGACGGGTGGGGAGGATGTGGCAGCGCTCGTGTGAAATGGAGCGACTAATCTGTTGCAACCTCCACGTCCAATGTGGACGGAGAGCGCCAAGGTTTGGCCAGAGACGAGCGAACGACAGTTTCTTTTCGAAAACGACGCCAACGGTGATTCGCCCAAACTATCGATTGAAGACTCGTTTGCGAAAAGGCTTCAACAAAGTCTTCCACGCCGATTTTTGCTTTTGATAGCTCTCGCATCACGCCCCCCTTCCATCCCTCCACCCTTTTCTGTTCTTCTCCATGTTTCTTTTTGGTTGGGTGAGAAAGGTGAAAGGGGGAGAGGGAGTGCTTCATTTAATAAAAAAGAAGTTCCAGGCTAATTGTCGTCGGAAATGTGATTATGAAGGGTGATTAATGCGATTGAAGATTTTTGAGTGGAGAAATAAAACAATGAACTTTTGCAACCACCAATCTGCTTAATTTTTTAAAGCGGATGTATCTTTTATATAAGGGATGTCTCTAAAACAGGGGTGGCCAACCCAAATGATTCTGCGGGCCACTTTGGTAATGCATCCTAACTCCGTTGGCACCATATGAAATTATATATCCCCATATTAGATTTAGATCCACTATTTAATCTAATATGGGGATATATAATTTTTGGAGTGAAATTTGAAACATAATGAGTTATTATTGTGTTTACTCTTATTCTTACATAGATAATACAATAATAATGATATTAAATGTACATTGTAAAGAAATATATAACGCTGAAAATGAAATATAAAAAATATATAAATATAAACGAAATAAAAAAAATGAAATCATTAAAGAAACCTTTATTTGACTAGTGCGATATTTGCTTCTCCATTCATCATAAGTTCGCAGAATATAATTTAATTATTCCGCGAACTCATAACTGTAAATTCATCCATACAACAGGCAATATCTTTCCTCTATTCGCAAGAATATTATTTTAAAATCAAAATTTATTTTTTCTCATCCTTTCGACAGTTCATTTTTGAATAGAGGGATGCACATAATGCATTTTTTTAATACATTGTCTTTCACTACTTTGACCATTTTAAAATAAATATATTTTATAAAAGTGTGATAATTCTCACGGGACGGAAAAATGCGCACGCGGCAAGGCGTTTTCGCTACCCCTGCTCTAAAATATCTGGCAAAAATGTGCATTTTCGATTTTTTTGGCCGGCTCCAAACGTCGAAATGCTGAGATATAACAGTGGGAACTGATGGCGCTGTGACAGATTGTACGCCATCTCCTCCATCCCTTCCCCGCTTCATGTCTCCTCCCTTCTGCTTCATGATGATCTATTTAGATCCATATAGATTTTCCAAATAATGTATTGTTTTGAAATTCCGTTTTTAATAGATGTTTTCACATCAAAAAAGCTTGCAATAGTTATTACTAGTACTTTTTATTGTCCCTATGCAACGTGGTCTAGGAGGGGATTTTCCACTTATGTATACCACGAACATCTCCTTGACGGACAATAACTTTCATTGCATTACGAGTCAAGCGCCGAGATGCTTCTCTTTCCAAAACACTTCCCGGAACATCTCCGTAGATACGACAGTCTTATGCGTGATGTCCCATTCGCGACAAGTTTCTTCCTTTCAGAAAGCTGCAACTGCAACTCCCGCCACCAGCAGATTCAAACATCAACTCTAACTGCTCTCATTGCACCTCAGGCACGATTTGTGAATGTTCAAAAATCGATGACCAGTTAATCAACAACTAACGAATACTTACTTTCATTGAAACATTACAGTTTATTAAAGCCTCACTCGTGGCTCACTGGCAAGGTGCGTCGCTGGTGAACATTAGGGCTGAGGTTCCATCCTCTTGTAACCTTGTAGTAGACACTGTTTCAAAAAATGAAGATCAGAATATATTGTATATTGAACGCTCAACATCTCGCCTTGTTTGTCATACTACCAGGTGGGTGGTTTCCGGGTTTCCTCCTATTCGGGTAGTTCCTCAAAAAATCCACCTGAAAGGCATTGACCTCCTTCTTCAGCGACTCTATTTGGTTTGTTGCTCTTCGGTCATTTTTTGCACACTTTGGGCTCATCAGACCGGGACCTACAGTTTAACGTGGATTCCGAATTACTCGCAAACATCCATGCCACCTGCCAGAATTCGCACCTGAAATTGTGGGACCAAAGGTTAGAGGGCTAGCCAATTGGCCATCAGTCCACTTTCAGTGCCGCCATCAGTCCGCTTTCCGATGTCAGACTTCTACCTACGGATGCTCTATCACAACCGAAGCTGCCCACTTCCCCTCCTACCATAAGTAGACTGCTCATGGTGTGTCCATCCCGGACTGTAGGACACTAAGGATTAGACAAAATGCTAATGTTATCAGAATTATATACAAGCGTTCAATTAAAGTAATAAACCTTCAATATCGTCATTTTTTTCTGAGGCTGCCCTTTCACTAGCCTTTTGCAACTTTATTTTACACACTCAGAATTTTTGCACAGCGAGATTTAGCATTTCTAATTAATGAGTGTTTCTTATTTTCTCCCCGACTCTTTATTTTTTCTGCTTTCTCGGAAACATGTGTCCAAACAGGAAAGAAACACCTCATTAGTGCACTAATTACGGTCATTACACGCAATTGGTGAAGGTACTCTTTTTTAACTGTTATCGGTAATCAGGTAGTGGAATCTAAATTGCAAAACAGGTAACACTTTCAAGAAAATATATGGTTCCAGGCAAAATTTTGTTTTGTGTTTCTTTCAGGAAGAATGCCTAGCTGAATTCATTAAGGTCAAACGGTATTGATGAATAAAGCTTTTGTGGCTTTCGAACTGAGCTTTGAGCTTGGTTCGAAAGCTGTGAAGCGATGCCGAAAATTCCGTGGTTTTGCCGGGGATGGGCACGATTAAATTGGTATGCCAAGGCAATTTTATCTTTAGACTCAAATAATTGGTATGGATGATGAGAATCACAGTGTAGTAATAGAATACAGAGTGCACCAGAATTCCAGGTTTGGGGCAAACATAATCCTCATGTGACTTTTATTCAATTCCTTCTGTCAGCTCACGCTCTCCCTATATATATATATCTTGTTCACATTTCCAATCGTTCATGAAATACTTTTCATTCATCCACTCGAGTTCAACATACATTTTTCTTTTAAGCTTGTAATGGATGACACTGGATGTTGATACAGTTCAAATATTAATTTAGTAATTAAATTCAATTCATTCATGTTAGTTTTTTTTTAGATTTAAGTTGCATGCATCTACCGACAGATGGCGCCAGATAAACTTTAAAAATTGAATGAAAATTATTTGTAAAGGACTTTCTGCAATAGAGGGAAAAAAATAGGAATTGACTTTAAAAAAAGTTTTTTATATTACTTGTTTTGCACTACCAAAAAAGTAAGACCAATTTTCAATTTAAATTTCCGAGATATATGGAATTTCAATTTTTTTTTCTTTTTTAGGTTGCTGGCACTGTCGTGTAGGTGTGAAATTTGACGTTAATGTATTCATTAATGTTTGAATTACGCTTGGCTTTGTGAAACGTTAAAACTGTTTCCGGCGATTTTTGAAATGTCTGAATTAACAGAGCAAAGAACGTGCATTAAATTTTGTTTGCCGAAACTTATCGAATGTTGCAAAAGGCATTTGGTGAGCATTCCTGTATCGGAAAGAAATTTTTAGAAGTGGTATAAGCAGTTCAAAGAAGGCAGAGAACGCATTGAAGACGAAGAGCCCTCTGGTCGACCATCAACCTCCACCGACAAAGTTCACGTCCAAAAAATGAAAGATTGGGTGCTTGCAAACCGTCGATTTACAATTATAGACCTTGCTGATGATGTTGGAATTTCAAAAGGATCGGTCCATTCCATTTTGGGCTTCAAGCACGTCAAATCTCGACGGGTACCGAAAACACTAAATGCGCCAGCTCACACTGCATTGATTCTTCGTGACTTTTTCGCCAAAAATGAAACCCATATCGTTGCACAACCACCGTATTGACCTGATTTAGCATCGTGCTACTTCTGGCTATTCCCTAAACTCAAAAGACCACTTCCAACGTTTTGAGTTGATTGATGAGTCATTTCAAAAATCGCCGGAATCCGTTTTAGCGTCTCACCAAGCCAAGCGTAACTCAAGCACTAACGAATATTTTGACGTGATATTTCATACAGATGTCAAGAACAATGCCAACAACCTAAAAAAAAAAAAAAATTGAAATGCCATATTCCCGGGAAATTTAAATTGAAAATTGGTCTTACTTTTTTTTCGTAGTAAAAAAAGTAAGACCAATTAGTAGTCTATTAGAGTAGATTAAGATATGCAATGATAGTTTAGCGATTTTTGCTGGAACACTTTACCATCGAACACTTATGCTATTAGCTTGAAGAGAGAAAAAAGATCTTCGTTTCTCATCCCACTTGGTCGACAGCAAACATTTAGACCAGGGATGGGTAAACTATGGTCCGAGATTGAGTTAATATTAATTGAGTTACAATCTAGCAATCATCTCAAGCAGTTGTATCTAAATATTCCAAAGTTAGAGTTTTACAAATCATTATCGAACGTAAGTTTCCCAAATTTAATATCTCACGCCCAGAAAATCAGTGCTATGTTTGCTTCATCTTATATGTGTGAACAAGTGTGTTCAATTCTGATCCTTACAAAGAATTATTTCAGAAGTAGACGGACAGATGAGCATTCAGCCTGGGAATACGCCTTAATATATGGTATTGAGCACGAAGATGACCACAGCGGAGCCTAGCAAGAGCCGCCTGTTTGGATCTACTGCCCACCCCAATTAAAGCAGCACCAAGACCAGGGATAGGCAAACTTTTTTCGGTCGCAGGCCAAAAATCGAAGGAAAAAAAAAGTCTGGCTGGCCAAGATACGTTTTTCTAAAATTTTAAAAATATTTCTAATATTAATAACCATTTATTATTACCCTAATATTTCTAATATTATTAACCAATAATATATATACTTTATTGTTGAAATATTTTACGAATAATCCAAACAAGCACTAGCTACGCTATACTTTTAATAATTTCACCACTATTCACAATGATGCTATATGTCCGCAATCAATAATATTAGAACTCGCACCAAAAGGAAAAAGCCGCTGGCTGGAGCTTAAAATGCGCAGTCTTCTCCATATGAGGTCTAATTCACCTATATTGGATTCCCATATGTCTGCTCCTCGAGAAAGAGATAATAGGTTTGTTGGCGCGAATCTACAGCTATAACAGCCAGCTCTAATAAAGAACTTCCGCTTTTAACACTTTAAAGTTTGATAGCTTTCTGTGCTTGCTATTTCCGTCGATTTATATTTTGTAGAACAAAAGTAGAGCAAATAAAAAGATCATCAGTCCTTTGAAAAAAAGGAAGAAAAAAAAATAATATTTAATTAAAGTAGTAAAGGAGGATATATAATATATAAATATATATTTCTTTTAATTTGCCTCTGACCGACAAATTAAAACTCTATCCGCGGGCCAGATAGAATCTTCAGGCGGGCCTGAGTTGGCCCGCGGGCCGTAGTTTGCCCATCCCTGACCAAGACGGTTACAATCATACTACTCATGTACGAGGGCCTTTCTCCAGGAGGTGTTGGTATCTAATTTGAGCTTAGAGGCTAGTTCTGAGAGAGATTCGAGACCACCGGTAGAACTCTTAAGGCTGTTCTACTTGATAAAGATCTACCATCATACAACGATTTTCAAAAGAAAGGGGTTTTTTTAGCTGTAAAATAAACATAAATTTAATTTGTCTATTTGGCACTTATATTCTATATAGTAAATTTTCTTGCTTAATATTCCTCCTTGCATCCTATTAGGATGGCCAATTGGCTAGCGCTCTGTTGGTATCGCAGACAACAACATCGCAGGTTCAACATATGTGTGTGTTTCTCATCCACTATCCGGTGGGAGTTTTCCAGGTTAACTTCCATAAAGCACACAAATGTGGGATTGCTATCCCTGAGAAAGTCCTTCTCTAAGGCAATGTCCTTCGTTCAACGACCAGCGGCTAGCGCTGTGGCGTTTGGTATCACAGGCTTCAGGTTCGAATCCTGGCCGTGGTATGGATGTTTGTGAGTTATTATCTGTAGGTCCCGATCTACTTAGCCTAAAGAGTGCACAAGATGACCATAGAGCGACATACCATGCCAAACATATATTATCTCATATTATTTTCACATTCCTGTGTATAGTCTATTAAATAAAATTTAGTAATTTGAGCATTTATTGCTTTGGAACAATCAAGCTAAATCATATTTTTTAAAATTTTATTTACATTTTGTTCTAATTATTTAGAATAAACCTGTTTTGAATACAATATGAGAGAACGAGTTTTGCAAACGGTTTCGGATTAAAATGTTTAAATTTGATAAAAAAAATCTTTTAGCTGCTTCTTAAGTAATTTTTAATACTTAATTCAAAATCCACTATCTTAAAAAAAAACGTTTTAATTGTCTTCATATACATTGTATGTAATTTTAAGTAAATTCTGACCAATTTTATTCCATTTTGTCAAATTCTGGTCAATATACTACTGAGTTCAAATTTTACAATAGAAGAGACATTTCAATAACTTTCTTACAATTTTAAAGCAACCACAATAGATCATTTAAAGCAATATGCTTAGTATTATTATCCAAATAGAGCTTCGAATCTTTTGATTGATAGAAATTTCTTTTGTCTAATGCATGCAGCTGGCAAACACTTAGAAGTTGTGCCTTAAGGCAACCTACTCTGCACCGACGTTACTCACTTAGCACTACCCAAGAAGCGCGTGTAGCATGAAGATAAACTACGGACGCGGAGTAACAATACCCCCCGCAACTCTCTACGATAGTGTTAGGCCAGGATCTACGGCTTAAATTGGATTCCGTACCCCTATAAACATCTCTGGCACCACCGGGATGCGAACCCGAAACCTGTGGTACCGAGTACCAGAGCGCTAGCCACTCGGCCATCGGGCCCCTATTGATAGACATGTTAGACAATATTTTAAATTTCTATTATAGGTACAGTTATTTATCTACGATACGCTTAATAAATTCGAACTTGCAGATTGCAAGATATCAACTCCTTCATCACCAAGTTCTTTTTTCTTTCTTTTCTTTTTGGAATTTATTGAAATCAATTATTCAACCACCAGTTCCAAATTCATTAAATATGTGTTCATTAACAAATACAACAATAATATTTCTTTATGTTTCTGGCAGAAGAAATTCGAAGGCTTCGATAGTGTACAGGAATGACAAATTTTGCCTTGATTCCATGATCGCCCATGATACATGGCTGACCAAACTATTATTTTTACCGGTCTCTTTCTCTCATATATATATGTTGGTGGTTATCAAAATAATGGAAATACCTGTGAATAAAAGTGACATTTCAGAATCTTAGCTACCAGTTTATTTTAATATGAAAAAGTGTACATCACGATAGTATGAGGTAGTTTTAGTCAATTGTATACGTCTTGGATGTTTGTCAAAAGCGTAAAATGTCAGACCTTACAGACTTTGAAAGAGGTGATATTGTAGGGGTCCTGTAGCAACAATGAACGAACATCCCTCTTATAGGCACGGTGTCCAAAGTCATGACAGCGTACACACAGAGCAGCAAAACAAGCTCGACCTCGACAAAGCAAAATAGTGGGCAGAAGGAGAAAGAAAACGACGGGCATTGAAACATATTGTAATGTTTAAAAAGAAAGTAACTTCAGCCAAAGTGACAGCACACTTCAATCAGCCTCTGGATTCTCCAGTGTCAATCATTACAGTTAGGGGGCACCTTCTTAAACAGGACATTTACTACAGAGTAGGAATTCTCAAGCTGCTTGTAACAGATGTTAATGCCAAACGTCGCTTACAGCGGTGCCAAAACCACAAAACCTGGTCGGTTGATAAGTGGACCAGGGTTATTATTTACAGTTATAGGATCGAACGAATCGTCTTTCACACTTTTCTCCTAAACAGACGGTTGCACGTTTGGAAGAACACTGCACATATGCATGATCGTGATTGTATCTTTCCAGCTATCAAGCTTGAAGATGTATCTGTTATGATATGGGCAGCCATGTCATGGTTTTCTGCTGACCCAATCGTAACCCTGAAAGGAAAAATCACTGGGGAAAAGTATAGAGATTTTTAGCTGACCAAGTCCATCTATGAAGCAAACTTTGTTTCCTGCAAGAGATGGAATTTTCCAGAATGATAATGCTCCTTTCATGAAGCGAGACCTGTCAAATCATGGTTTGATGAACACGAGTTAAAGTCTCATTTATTTATGCGTGTTGTCACATTTATTTATATCAAACGGCCTCTACAGTGGTGCCACAACCACATAACCTAGTCGATTGATAAGTGGAAGACAGTTATGACGACGACCAGTATAATGACCAAACGAATCATTTTTCACACTTTCCCCTACAACAGGACTTGCACGTTTGGAAGATACCTATACAAACGTATGATCGTGATTATCTCTTTCCAACTGTCAAGCATGGAGGTGGATCGGTCATGGTACAGCCATGTCGTGGTTTTCTGCTGGCCCAATCGCTACCAAAAAGTTTGGTTTGTCGCACTATTTGTTTCCACACTTTGGGCTAATTACACCTGGACCTACAGTTTAACGTGGATTCCGAACCATCAATAAACATCCATGCCACTGCCAGGATTCGAAACTGAAGCCTGTAGTACCAAAGGCCACAGATCTAGCCAATTGACCATCAGGCAGCCCATGAAAGGAAGGATCACTGCGGAGAAATATAAAGAAGTTTTAGCTGACCAAGATAATCCTGCGATTCAAACTTTGTTTCCTGCAGGAGATGGAATTTTCCAGAATAAAAATCCCCCTATTCATGCAGAGGGATCTGCCCAAAGATGGTTTGATGAGCACGAGGATGAAGTGAAACCTCAACCTTGACCCGCACAATCTCCAGGCATCAATATCATCAAAAAGGTAATGGTCTATTTTAGAGCGATCCATCCGGAATCGATATCCTCCACTGGCATATCTCCCGGAACTTTCATAATATATGAAGAACGGTTCAATATCCCTCAGAGCACTGAATGGCCGAGTGGATAGAGCTCTGGCGCTCGGTATCATAGGTTTCGGGTTCAAGTCCCGGCGGTGGCATGGATGTTTGCAGTGGTTCGGAATTCACTTTAAACCGTAGGTCTCGGTCCTAATAAGATCTTAGAGCGTTGTGGGGACATTGTTACACCGCGTCCGTAGCTTATCTTCAAATTACACGCTCCCCCTGGATAATGCGAAGTGAGTAACGTCTGTGCAGCGCTTGCCTTAAAGCATCCAAGACCAAGCAGTCTAAGGGTTGCCAGCTGCATTAGATTAAAAAAAACTATTCACTCGATTCCCAGGCGAATCCAAGCTGTATTACACGCCAAAGGCAGTCCTACGCCATATTATTAAAGAATACCTTATAACTCCAGGGTGTTTCCGCTATTTTGATACTTGTACATATATATACTTGAAAAAATTTAACTCTTGATAGTTCGATTACCCTTTTCTCCTTTAAATTTATCATTTCTACACAGTGTTTGTCAAAAATTAAATATATATTTAACAGTCCTGTTTTCAATTAAATAAAAACTTTTTTTAATTAATTTCAAAATTGGTTAGTGAAATTATTAATTATGAATTAAAGAACCTCCCCCCTCCCGAGTTGCTCAGTATTACTTAATTTTAAGGCTACACAAATAAATTTATATGTCAAATAAAACATGCAGTCACGCATTAACAATCAAATACACGATAATTTTTTCATTGATTTCATTATATATCCAACTATTTGCCATTTCTTAGAGTTGGGTGTTAGCGTATTCATTTAAATTTACTTTAATTACTTAATAAATGATTTTAATTGATTTGTTATTCTAAAGCAAACTATTTTTAAAACGAAGTAATATTGTAATTTTTTAATTAATTCGGTTATTGTCATTATGAATTAAGTTTCCGATTTAATTTACCGATTTATGCTTTCTAGAAACCGATATTTTACATTATATATCCCTATTGCTGCTCCGTAATCAGTACGCCAGTTGAAAGTAATAAATAGCATAGCATACAAATATCAATTTTTAACTTAAATTCTTATAGCTTTAATTTCAACTTCAATTTTTTTTTATCTTTCTTTTATTTATTTTTAGCATTTTTTAAAAATTTTTGAGTACCCTATAATAATTTTTTGAAACTTTATGTTGCATCTTTTACTAACATTAAGCAGTCAATTAAAAAATTGTAAGACGAGGAGGGGTCTATCCCTATTGCTGCTCCGTAATCAGTACGCCAGTTGCCAGTAATAAATAGCATAGCATACAAATATTTAAAAATAAATTAAGTCATTCAATGCCGAGGAATGAATGAGACTTTATAGATTTTGCAGATGGGGTCTCGATGCGATCTGTGTTAAAAATTCATGCGACGTATTTAAACGTGTTAAAAAGCCGGAAAGATTAGGCGAGTTAAAGCCTAAAAAGGCCGGAAAGTTCGAAAATGAGCAAGCTTTTTCAGCAATGAAGCAATTCCAATTGAGACGTCACAACCACTTTACTACCACCACCACAAAATGCGTAGCACATAAAAAAAGTAAAAACACCTCTGCTTTTTAACTTCGTGATTGCGAAAAGCCAAAACGCGCCACCAAAACCCGATATCCCTAAAAACCCGCAGAATAAAGAACCGAGGACACGGGATGGAAAAAATTTTTTTTTTGCAGATTTGTTGTGCTTTTTACCTGGTTAGAAAAAGATACAGTTTGCAACCATCCAATCTTTAATGTTTTGGACATGAGCTTCGTCGGTTGAGGTGGAGGGTCGACCAGAGGGCTCTTCGTTTTCAACGCGTTTTCTGCCTTCTTTGAACTGTTTATACCACTTGTAACCATTTCTTTCCGATATATGAAATATCACCGAATGCCTACAGCAAATATATATCACCGAATGCCTTCTATAACATTTCCTTTGTATGCCTTTCTCCAAACAAAATTGAATGCAAGTTCTTTGCTTAATGAATTCGGACATTTCAAAAATCGCCGGAATCCGTTTTAGCGTCTCACAAAGCCAAGCGTAACTCAAACACTCATGAATATTTTGACGTCAAATTTCACAAAGATGTCAAGGACTTTGCCAGCAATCTAAAAAAGAAGAAGAAAAAAAAAAAATTGAAATTCCATGAGCACCGGGAATTTTAAATTAAAAACTGGTTTTACTTTTTGGACACAGTAGTGTCAACTAATCTAATCTTCATTTAGTTTGTCTTTTTAAGCTCCATAAAAAGATGGAAAAATAGCAAAGTATTTAAATATCTAATAATAAATTAATAGCCATTCACTGCTGTTGAATGAATGAGACACTTCGTAGAGTTGGTATCGAAGAATTCCCGTTCAACGTTAAAAAATTCATGCGACATATTTAAACGAGTCGCATCTGAAAAAGGCCGGAAAGTTTTGAAAACGAGCAAACTTTTTCAGAAATGAAGCAATTCCAATTGCGACGCCACAACCACTTTACCACCACCACCACCACAAAATGCGTGGCACATAAAAAAAGTAAAAAACACCTCTGCTTTTTAACTTCGTGATTGCGAAAAGCCAAAACGAGCCACCAAAACCCGATATCCCTAAAACCCCGCAGAATAAAGAACCGAGGACACGGAATGATAGAAAAAAAAAAAAAAAATTAACAGCCATATTATCCACTTATCCAGGGGTGGCCAACCCGCAGCCCGTGGGCCGCATGCGGCCCGCCTTGAACATTTCTCAGGCCCGTGAGATTTATCACACTTTTACAAATTTTATAACGACCAAAGTAGTGAAAGACAGAGTATTAAAAAATATATATTATTTGTGAATCCATGTGATCCAATTTGAGATTAACCTACAACACCAAATACTATGTGCCCAATACCCAAATGGAGATCGATTTGCAAAAGCTAAGTGAAAGAGTGGAGAAACGCATATCGCACTAGTAAAATAAATATTTTTTAATGATTTCATTTTCTTTTAAATTTCGTTTATATTCATCATATTTTATTTTTAGTGTTATATATTTCTTTATAATATGCGTTTAGTATCATTATTATTATAGTATCTATGTTTACATGTAATAATAGTAAGCACAATTATAATAATGCATTATGTTTCAATCTTTCACTCCAAAAAATGTCTATGGTGGGTCTCAATCTAATGAGGGGATATATAACTTTATACGCGGCCCGCGGAGTCAGGATGCATTTCCAAAGTGGCCAGCAAGATCATTTGGGTTGGCCACCCCTGAATTAATCTAATATTCGTTTATGTCTTTTTAAGTCCCACAAAAAAGATAATAAATAGCATAACCTACAAATATTTAATAACAAATTAACAGCAATTCACCACCGAGGAATAAATGACACACTTCGTAGAGTTGCTCTCAATGTATTCACGTTTCGCTTTGAAAAAAAATCGTGCGACATATTTAAACGAGTCGCATCTGAAAAAGGGTCGGAAAGTTTTGAAAATGAGCAAGCTTTTTCGGCAATGAAGCAATTGCAATTGCGACGCCACAGCCACTTTACCACCACCACAAAATGCGTGGCACATAAAAAAAAGAACACCTCTGCTTTTTAACTTCGTGATTGCGAAAAGCCAAAACGCGCCACCAAAACCCGATATCCCTAAAAACCCGCAGAATAAAGAACCGAGGACACGGGATGGATGAAAAAAAAAAAAAAAAAGGGCGGGAAAAAATGCATCCAATGGAAAATGTGATTTAGGGTAAAAGCGTATATTCTTCAGCCATTGCCATGGCGTTATATCCTTTAAAAGACCCGAATCCTCTTTCCACAAGACCTATTTTTGCCACTTGGTATTCTGGGGGTGGAGAGAATTTATTTTATTTTACTTCCTCTGATTCTTTTCTCCACCCCTCGTGGGTGGTAGCTCTCTTACTTCACTTCATTCTTTTTTTATTTTTATTTCTATTTTTTTTAGAATTCCTTTTTCATGAACGCCGCGGTGGCATCATGTAAATTCGAACGGGTCTTCTTTCCTTCATCAATAAGTCGGAGAATGTTCTATTTTTCATTCTTTTTTTTCGTTTTTTTTTTTTTACAAAGCGACACGTTCGATTTTCTATTTTTATTTTTGTTTTTTTTATCGTTTGGGAGTCTTCTTCTTCGTTCTTGCAGAGAACTTACTTCTTCTTTCTTCTTCTTTTTCATTTTTTTTCTTTTTCTTTTATTCTCGTGCAGCCATTTGAGCAGCCGGATTCGTTGAAAAGGCCGCGATCTGTGATTTCTGCAGCCGGATTTAAGTGAATTATGCGACTCCGGCAGTCCGGGAGTAGCTGGGAATTGACACTCGCCTCGGATTCGGTGACTTCATTTGGCATGTTTGCCCGGTTTCGGCAATCAGCGTGCGCCGGATCACCAGGGGTTGGGGGAGGGGGGAGCTAAAGGCGGTTTCAAAAGAGTATCCGGCGACATCCGTGTCGATTGGGCCGGGTTTTTTTGGCGAGATAATCCTGTAATTTTTTTCCATTTTTCTTTTTCTTTTTTTGGTCGAAATCTCTGTGGGGAGATTCACAAATTCCGGAAGTTTTAAATACTTCCATATTTTTCACATAAGGACATAGACATGATGTTGTCTCCAAAGATTGTTGTTCAGTCACTTGGATATGAACACATTTGTCACTGGTGCGACATATACAGGATGATTCAACGGTCATGGGGCAAACTTTGTTCATCTACAGCATCATTGCAAAATGCTTCTTTGTTTCAATTATTACAACCACCTACAGTAATTCATTCTTGGCAACATCGAAGGAGTGATTGGCGAATAGTTCCAAAGATGCCAACTATTTTGTAGCCTCAAGAGAAAGTTGATCAACGCGGTCTTTAATGGAGTCAACTGGAATCTCGTAAATAAAGACAAAGGGGCCTGAATGTCCGAGTGTATAGCACTCGGTAATACAGTTTTCGGGTTCCATAGATGTTGTAGTGGTTCGAAATCCACTTTACGCCGTAGGTTCCTCTCTAATATGACCGTAGAGTGTCACAGAACCCAGTCAGATTTCTTCTCGCCTACATCATTCCCAAACAGTAAAGGGGCTACTCGATTCTAGGCACAGTGATGTGGTGTGGTGGTGTAGTAGTTTATTTTTACGTAAGGACACAGACATAGTGTTATTTTCAAACATTTGTTACTGGTTCGACGTATACTGGGTGATTCAACGATCATCGGACAAACATTGCCCATTTACAACATCATTGCAAAGTGCTTCTTTGTTTCAATGATTACAATAAACGCTCAAAATGACAACCACCAACAATAATTCATTCTTGGCACCATCGAAGATGCGAAGAATTTTGCAACAGCAAGGGATAGTTGAGCAACGTGATCTTTAATACAGCCAACTGGGGTCTCGTAAATAAAGATATAGTTGCAAACACAGAGTAAGAATTAAAGAAGAAGCCAAGTTAGACTTCTACCTGCGGGTGCTCCATCACAACAGAAGCTGCCCTCTTTCCCTCCATTCATGAGTAGACTGTGGTGTTGTTACTCTTATAAATATATAATAACTCGTACCAAAAAAAGATCACTCTAAACCATCTTTTCAACACACACTTTAACCACTAAGAATACCCATTTAATAATATACCTAAAAACCGCAATAACCCATACCACATATAATTTAGATGTTCGAATGCCTCCAGAGACATATAAAAGTCTATAGAGTTATTAAAATTATAGAGTTCCCCCAAAAAATCCTTCTGGAAAGCACTACCCTCCATCTTCAGCGACACGTAACCTACTATCTGCGGGTGCTCCATCACAACTGCCCTCTTTCCTTCCATCCATGACTATTAGACTGCTCATGGAGTGTCCATCCTGGCGCTAAGAAACACTGAGGATTGGTCACAACGACACAAACGTCGGGTTGTCAACCAGAAGACTTCAAACTCGTCATGCGGCAGCATCAAATGGAATATTGTGCCTGGCTGTTGCGAGAAATTCGTCTGAAATTGTGTTCGTGCCTCTATGCCACACTCTCATTACATTCCCACACAAAAAATGTAAGTTCTAGTCAGGTGTACCACCCCTTAAAGTGTGAAAGTGTGTCACGCGATAGTTGAAGCACCCTATTTAGCAGATTTAATATTGAAGGTTCTGTTTCGCTTCACTTACTTAGATGTTTCCACTATGTCAGACGGACAACTTAAAAAAGGGTATCTGAGTAGGTAGACATTGTTTTATGGTTTCATGGCCGGTTGTGGCCAAGTTGCGTCAAACTGATTTTTGTTGTGATGGAGCACCCCTAGGTAGAAATCTAACTTGGCTCCAAGTGGCTGAAGAAGGAGGGCAGTGCCTGCCGGGAGGACTTTCAGGGATAACATAGGAGAAAACCCAGAAAATCCCCCCCCTCCAGGTCTGACTAACGAGGCAATATGCTGAACATCCCAAACACCATCGAGTCTCTTCGTTTTTTTAAAAGTTTTTTGAGAATTTTTTCCTCGTTTTTTGAGTCTCCTCGTTTTTTCCATCCACTGGCTCGCTTTAAAACAAAGCAGCCAGCAGATGGAGCCTAATCTCTCATGCTCACCAGCGGCGCGCTTTACCAATGAGCCACGAGCCAGGCTGCAAGTTTTGTTTTTTAATAAAACAATTTTCCATATATATATATATATATATATATGAATATTGTCTTAATTCAACTATATATCCTTTTTCTGATTATTTTGACATCTTTTGAGGAATTTTTCGGGTTTTCCTGGCCCTACGCGCTGGAATCACTCCTGCAGCAATACAGCATACCAGGAAGCAGTTTCAGAAAGATTATATCAATAACGACGTAGGGGCCTGATGGCCGAAGCGCTCTGGCGTTCGGTACCACAGGGTATCGGGTTCGAATCCCGGCTTTGCCATGGGTGTTTATAGTGGTTCGGAATCCACTTTAAGCTGTAGGTCCCGGTCCTAATAGGATCGTAGAGCGCTGCGGGGGCATTGTTACTCCGCGCCCGTGGCTTACCATCAAGTTACACGCGAGTGAGTGCAAAGTGAGTAACATCGGTGCAGCCCTTATGGCGAAAGATCACGGTCTATTTTCCAGCTGCATTAGAAGGAAAATATCAATAACGATGATATAATTCGTTATTTTTATTATTAATCTGCAGGATTCAATAATCACATTGTTATTGAATTAATGAGACAAAATGTATCCTAAGAACCATATTTTTAACTACTTAAATTAAGTGTGTGCAAGAATGAGATTAATAAGGGCCATATGTCAGTTTTTTATACATTATAAAGAACCATATCCCAGCATAGAAATTCAAATTTCATTTGATTAATTTCATTCAATTTCTAATTAATAAGATGACACATTCTTATCAATTCTCATGGGCTATATGAAGTGTTGTTGTTGTTGTTTCTTATCCCACTTGGCTGGCCAAGCCCACGAGCCCATATGGACTCATGATTGAAGGGGAAGGAAGCAGCTTCTGTTGTGATGGAGCACCCGTAGGTAGAAGCCTGACTTTTGCTCCGTGACGCTCTTACAGTCATAGGAGACCAGGACCTACGGCTTAAAGTGGATTCCGAACCACTACAAACATCCATGGCACCGCTGGGATTCGAACCCGAAACCTGTGACACCGATCGCCAGAGCGCTAGACACTCGGCCATTCAGGTCCCAAATTTGCCAACGGCACGCACTGTTCCCAGGTGGTCACCCACCCAAGTACTGACCGCGCCCAATGATGCTTAACTTCGGTGATCTAACGAGAACCGGTATATTCAGCATGGTACGGCCGTTGGCTGAGTAAAGGTATGTAGAAAAGTAAAAATACATAGGTATGTATGTATGTATGTATGTATGTATGAAAAAATACATAAAGGGGGTGGGGGGAATGTGAAAATGTAACTAAGAAAAAGAAAAGGCAAAATAATAATTTTTAAAATAAAAATGAACACAACATAAAATCCTTTTTACAAAAAAATATTAGCTACTTTTAATTGAAACGGATTAAATCAAAAAGTTTTAAAATAATAATAATTCGTTTTATGCTATCACATTTTAACCGATGTCATATCTATAAATTTCTTTTAAATGTATAAAAAGTATTAGTTATAAATTTCTGGCATCAGGTAACTGAAATCACGTGGAGAACGAACGTTTTTTACGTGAAAAAAAAAAAGATAATTTTTGAAGTCAAGCTTCTTATATGAATGCCAGACAACAAGTTCTGCAATTATTTTTGTTACGGAAATGGATCATGCTATTTGGTTCATTGTCTACGCATTTCTGCATGACAGGCGTCACTCCCTGTTTTCAATGGCAGAGTAACATTCGACCTGTTTCATCAGAATAATGATCGAATCGTTTGTTTGTATTCTTTAATTTGCTGCACATTGAATTTAATTTATAATAATTGATTCTATTTACTTGTGAATCTAATTGTGATAAAGACCTAAGATCCTGTACCCATTGCATCAAGTTAACAAACAAAACGGCCACCATGTTTTTTAAACGAATTATTATCGTTTTATTGAACTCTATATTTAGTATAGTTACATAATTTATCCAATTAATAAAAAAATATTCCTAGACATTACAAGATAATATAACATATTTCCTCATTCAAGACGGTATTTCATTTTTTTCTCAATACTTTATTGAACTTGAAAGAAAATAAACAGTTTTCGGGTGCAGCCCTGGGAAGCGACACTCGTCCAAGAGCTGCAAATGTCGCAAAGCGTCTACTCACAGAAAATGACCGTAAAAAGTGTTATTGTTTAGTCAGTGGTTTCCAAACTTTCTGAAGTCGGGGAACATTTAAAATCCTACAAATAATTGTGGGAGCACTCTGTATACAATTTTCTGAGAAATATGTTATAATAATTAAGTCAAATATTGCACATAATAATGCGAAAAAAAAAATGAAATGAAACACACCCCGAATTTATTCTTATGTTTATGAGAAACACAAGCATGAGGTTATTTCTTTCGTGTTTAGGTATATATTTGAAAGGCAAACACTCATTTCCTTGTCAATATGTTGAAGATTTCCTCTCAATTTACACTTAATTGCGTTGGGGATAGAAAACCCTAATTCACTTAAATATGATGTGGAATACTTTTAACATTTTCAAACATTTTATAGCTATTGACGCCCATTCTTCTTTTGTAAGAATCCTAACGGTTCTAAGAGACAATTTTAAATACTTAATCATCAGTCCATGATTAGTGTATGTAATTGCTAGCTCTCCAGATTGTCAACTCTGCAAAGTACTACTTACACACAACAGATTGATTTGATTTGGTTTGTCGTTCTACGGTCATTTTGTGCCCACTTTAGGCTCATTAGACTGGGACCTACAGTTTAACGGGGATTCCGAATCACTCACAAACATCCATGTACAGACGGCAGAGTCTTATAGGCTGCAATAAAAATCACATGGATTTTAAAAAACAAAATTTAAAAATGGATCACAAAATTTGTAACATTGAAAATCACATGGACGCTAACGCTTCTAGTAGCCAATCACATAATTTACCGCTCCTTGTTTCTCGGAAACCATGTTTGTCACATAATTGCTGTTTGGAACTTTTTATGTGAATAAAAAAAAGAAAAAACAATCTGAAAAGTAAGTTTTTTATGTAATGAAAGTTGTCTTCGAACTGGAAAACTTACAGATAAGAGAGTGATTATATTTATTTTTATATCTGGACAAATATTTATCTGGAATGCCAACGGGCGTACCTGTAAATTCTGTAGGACGCACTCGCGGTCTAGTGACCAAGTGGTTAGCGCTCTTGGCTTTTGGTATCTCAGGCTACAGGTTCGACTTGGTATGGATGTTTATGAGTGGCTCGTAATCAACTTGAAATTGTAGGTCCCGGTCTGTTTAGCCTTCGTGTGCACAAAATGACTGTAGAGCGACAAACCTAATCAACCAATTTAGGACGCCCCCTTTGAGAAGTACCATGTACTGTTGAGAATGGGAAATGAAGTATTGGAGAAAATTCATAAACTGAAATGTTAAAGCCATGATACATTTAGAAAACTAGAGCTTGTTTTGAGAAAATGTGTGAGCACAAGTGTAATAGGGTTAATGTAATAAATAAATTTGTTAATTGTAGGTCTGGAATTCAAGAACAGCAAAAGTGTTTTATTACATTACATATATATATAATAGAGAGTTTTTGCATACCGTATTTTTATCGTCCGATATTTTTTTAACGAGCATGCTCATAGGAAATTGCGCATGCGTATCTGTAATAAGGGTTCCTATAAGCATGCGCGCTAGGGAGAAAAAAATACCGGACGATAAAAATACGGTATGCAAAAACGCTCTATTGTTTCATGATTTATATGTAAGGATTCGTCCCATTCAATATTAAATATCAGAATTCCCCTGATGGTGAGTTATCTGAGTTTTTTATACATAATTAAAAAAAAGTGCAATATAACAGCAATTGAAGACTTTGACGTGGGGTATTACATTAGCTTCGAGCCTGATGGCCGAGGGGCTCTGGCGCTCGGTACCACTGGCTATTTAGAAATGTATGTAACAAAAATTAAATGAGGAAAAGGATTTAAAAAACAGTACAGTTTTATAACTTTTATTTATTTGTTTATTCATTATCCGCCTATTTTTTACAATGGTAAAAAATCTCTGAAATTACAACGACTTTATTGGCACTACATAGAATAAACAAAACATCAAATACATATTGGAATTTGTAAATTAAGATCGATTTTTCGAAACTTAACGATACGATATTTTTTGTGGAAGATAAAATATTAAGCATCAACTTTTTGAAATAAATTAATATATTTCGAACACTGGAAATTCTAATAAAAAAAAAATTGAGCGCTTGTATTTAAATCAATCTATAAAACAAATAAATTACTACTTCGATTTCTTTTTTTTTTTTTTTTCATTTGCAGCATTGATTTTCTTTTTCCATAATTGCAGCCATAATTAGCTGAGAACATTTTTAGAATAACAAGACTCGTATGATTTGATTTGTATTAGGAGCTAATTGCCACTTCGAATTTTTATTTTGAGAACTGGTGAGGAAAAAAAATAATGTTTTTTTTTTTTTTTTCTTTTAACCCAAGGCTCAGTTTTTGCAAAAGCGTATCACACTTATTGATTTATATGCCTTCACTAAAAGATCAAACGAAGCATTTAAATTTCATTTCGAGAACTACGAAAATCACGCTCTTTTCATCCACTCGCTTTAGCCATTTTTTTTTTCTTCCATTCCTCAAGTTCATTATTTTGCCCTGGGGTAAAAAGCCTTGAGCTCGCTTCTCATTGGCTGCAGCTTTGTGACTTGTGCTAGAAATCAATGAAATAAAAGTCTGATTAAATCAACTTTAACAAATGGAGTGTTTTCCAGAGTTTTATTTGTGCCTTTTTTTTTTTGTTCCATGCAGTAAATAGAACGCACACTAAACTTTAATTTGAAATGTCGAAGCTCAGTATTATTGGGTGTGGATACTTTGAGTTGTGTTGGAATTAGTTCTTTTTTGTTTCCCGCTGCCATTTTGTTTTGGAATTTAGTTCTTAGATCGGTGTGAGAAAAATTCCGATGCCTTTTTATTTAATTATCTCTGTAAGCAGAACGGAAACCTGTAATTTGTCGAAAAGGAACTTAACTTAATCAAATGGAGGGACGAAAATTATTTTCTCTAATATCGCCATTCTGAAATGTTGGCGGGACGACTCTAATTCGGGTTGTTAAATAAGTGAATTACTTTAACAATGTCGTTTCGGCGCTATTTTTAACTGCAACTGATTTGGATATTAGGGCAAGTACTAGTACGGAATTTCGGGTGCCGCTTAAAACAGATGAGGGGTGAAAAGCATTTCTTTAAAGTCTTTTAAAAGATTCATACTTCTATTTTAATTTAATTTAATCGGTAAAGAAAGTTTTCTTTTTAACTCTAAAAAGAATTTAAATAACTTATTTCTCATAATCCCGCAAATATTAAATAATCCATGGCATTTTGTTCTTGGCAGATTTCTTATCATAAGAGTCTACGAAAGACTCTTATGATAAGAAATTATAACAAATTTTGAAACATTAGTTAAGTGCATTTTTAATTTTTTTTTCTTGCTTTGACTTCTGAAATGGTCCGAAACCCAACAAAATAATACGAATAAAGAGCTCTCAATGTTCCTGTCTTGGGTGGACACAATAAATCTGCAAGCCGTAAAGTCTTTCGTTATTATTGAGGCAAATAAAGACAATGAAAGCAAACCCATAATATTCAATATTTAAATTTAAGGATTAATACGATAAATCCGTAAGCTGGAAAGTGTCACTTTATGACGTTTTTTTTTCTAATCATCATCAGCGCAACATCCCCATGGTGAGCCAAAGCCGTCTACCCGCTGGTAGATTTCTAGACAGGAGATGTTTCCTTTTTACGAGATAGGGTTGCCAGCACTACGCCCAACTCTCTACAGATATATTAGACCGGGACCTATGGTTTAAAGTGAATTCCGAATCACTACGAACTTCTATGGCACCGCCGAGACTCGAATCCGAAACTTGTGGCACCGAGCGCCAATCACTCGTCTACATTAGTTAATTGCTTTTTTTATTTTGTTGCTTGGACTTCCGTCATGGTCATACTCAGACCAAAGCCCAACAAAGGAATACGAATGAAGAGTTTTCGAGGTTCATGCCACGGGCGGGCGAATAAATCTGTAAACCTGTTTCGAGGAAAATGAAGCCTATGAAAAGGAAAAAGGCAATAACGTTCTATATTTAAACTTTATTAGTTCAGCTACTGAACGGATCAAAATTAAGCAAAAGAAATTTATTTAAAAGCTTCCGTTTTCATGCAACGGAAGACTACGGAATTTCGGGTTAAAATTCGTGCTGCTTAACAGATGAGAGGTGAAAAGCTTTGAACGGATTCTTATTTCTATTTCAACTTAATTTAATCGGTAAAGAAAGATTTTTTTTTTTTTATTCTAAAAAGAATTTAAATAACTGATTTCTCATAATCATGCAAGTATTAAATAATGCATGCCAGTTTGTTCTATAAATGAATCTCAGTATGTTGAGAAATCTTTTAAATTATAACAAATTTTGTAACATTAGTGAATTTTTGTTATTTTATTTGTTATTTTATTGGTTGGATTTCAAATGGTCGAACTTAGTCCGAAACCCACGGATGGGCACAACAAATCTGTAAGCAGTTAAGTCTCATTATTATAGACGGAAATTAAGTCAATTAAAATAAAAAAGCCAGTAATGTTCGACATTTAAACTTCATTGGTTGGGCCCCACAGGCTTCAGATACGAATCCTGGCGGTGGTACGGATGTTTGTCGTTGGTTCGGAATCTACATTATACTGTAGGTCTTTGTCTATTATGGCTGTAGAGTGTAGGGCTGACAACCCTGTCTCGTAAAAAGTTAGCGTCACCGAGCCAAGTCAGACTTCAACCTGATTGAAAAACTTCCGTTTTTATGCCACGGATGAGTACAATAAATTTGTAAGCCGGAAAGTCCATACTTTGTGACAAATGTCAATTATCAGAGTAATCATTTAAAGTTGCGACTACAGAATGTAGTTAATGTGTATCAGACCTCTCTATTTAATGCAGCCTAGGCAACGCTGAATTTACTACATCGTTCCACAACTGTAAATGTATAGATTTTTAATAACTGCTTTTATTTATAATTGCCCCGGACTCGTTGCTGAATGGCAACGCGCGCTAAGTTTAAGGTTCAGTCCCCTGGAGGCATTGTTGTAAGCACTATTTCATAGAATGAGAAAGATTCGATGGCGTTTGGGATGTTCAGCATCTTGCTTCCTTAATTATCTGGTGGGAGTTTTCCGAGTTTTCAAATTGCGCAAATGCGAGGTAGTTCCCCCAAAAAAAGTCCTCCCGGAAGGCATTGCCCTCCTTCTTCAGCGTCACGGAGCCAAGTCAGATTTCTACCTAAGAATGGCCCATCACAACAGAAGCTGCCTCCTCTTTCCCGGCTTCCATGAAACCGCATCTTTGGACTTGTCTAGTTGTTGCTGTCTATCAAGTGGGATAAGGAACAACAACATTTATAATTGCTTTAAAAAGTATTTAATAGGTTTCTATTAAATAAACAAAAATGTATCGACTTTCTAAAATTGTCAGCAAAGTAATTACAGTGGTAGATAAAATATAATTTTAAAAGTAAATTATTTTCAAAAACTCTTAAGATTTAAATTGGTTTTTTTTTTTCAGAAACATTTAAACAAAACAATATTTAAATGTCATACTCGTCATAAGCGACAAATTCAGTGGTAAAATATCGATGCAGTTTATTTTTTGCACCGATTAACTTAAATGCAAAGGCTCAATTTTTAACATCAAAACTTATTAAACATAACCTCGGCTTTTAGCGAATGCTTTTTATTTCAGTGACATCTAATTACGACAAGTTACGCGAAAGCTATGGCACGGGAGTTTTTAGATGAATTTATTTTATTCTAGACGTGTTTATTATTTTATTCGTGGCAACACGCGCAGCTGGAATGCAGAAGGGCTCAGGTTCAAATCCCCTGGCGATGTTATTATATTTAGATAGGTATGATGGTCGGAGGAAATTTTTAATTTTGAAAAAGGGTTCGTGAACCAAAATGGTTACGTTGCTTCTGTGTCAAAACCTTTAAGTGTTTTGGGAGGGGGTGGTCTTCTTTCCATTAAATATTTGATCGGACAGATAAAAAACGCACGAACAAAATAATCAAATAACAAAATAAGGGATTCAAAGGTTTCTTCATTTGTGAATACTCCATTTTGTTCTACTTGATAGGCCTCGCCCACTCTTTTCAGGGCAACAACTCCATCTTAATCAGTTGTCGTTTAGCCCTCGTGAAACAACCTTACAAAGACTCATTTTCCTATCGGCTCCTTATCACGAAACGCCCTAGCAGTGACCTCCGAGGATCGATATAGATCCCTGATACATATTTACAATTATAGAAATATAACTTCAAATCAGTGGTTCTCAAATAATGGGGAGTAGTGTATTTTTTTCAAACAATATGGTTATTTATGGATGGAATTGAGGATTATTAGGAACAATAGGGTTATTTATCGAAGGAATTGAGGATTATTAGGAACAATTGTATTTACTACTGTGCAAAGTAAAACCAATTTCCCTTTTAAAATTCCCGGGGATTATGGAATTTCAATTTTTTTTCTTTTTTAGGTTGCTGGTACTGTCCTTGACATCTGTGTGAAATTTCACGTCAAAATATTTTTTTAGTGTTTGAGTTACGCTTGACTTTGTGAGATGCTGAAACGAATTCCGGCGATTTTTGAAATGTCCGAATTCATTGAGCAAAGAACTTGCATTCAATTTTGTTTGCGGAAACGTATAGAATGTTGTAGAAGGCATTTGGTCCGGCATTCCTACATCGGAAAGAAATCCTTAAAAGTGGTGTAAACTGTTTAAAGAAGACAGAGAACACGTTGAAGACGAAGAGCCCTCGAGTCGACCATCAAGCGACGAAGCTCACGTCCAAAAAATTAAAGATTGGGTGCTGCAAATCGTCGATTTACAATTAGAGACCTTTGCTGATGATGTTGGAATTTCAAAAAGATCGGTCAATTTCCTTTTAAAACATGTATTGGACCTCAAACGCGTCACATCTCGATTGGTATAAAAAACACCGAATTTTTTGGAAAAACATCGTCGCGTTGAAGTGTGTGAAACAATGCTTTCTGAACTATCAGGACAAGTTGAAATGCATCATAACTGGATATGATACTTGGATTTATGCTTACGACCCGGAAACAACCGATCAATCGAGCGAATATCGTGACAAAGGTGAAGCAAGACCGAAAAGAGCACGCCAAAGTCGCTCGAAAATCAAGGTCATGTTGACTGTTTTCTTCGATTACCGTGGTGTGGTGCATTATGAATTCCTTCCGCCGGGCCAAACTGTCAACAAGGAATATTATTTGAGTGCTATGCGTGAAGCTATTCGCAAAAAGAGGCCACATTTATGCAAAGACAACTCTTGGTTTTTGCATCACGATAATGCACCAGCTCATGCTGCATTGATTCCTCGTGACTTTTTCGCCAAAAATGAAACCCATATCGTTCCACAATCACCGTATTCACGTGATTTAGCACTGTGCGACTTCTGGCTATTCCAAATAACTCAAATGACCACTCCGGGGACACCGTTTTGAGTCGATTGAAGAGATTCAACGTGAAACGGCGAGCGCTTTGAAGGACATCCCGGCCAATGACTTTTTAGCATGCATTGAGGATCGGAAAAAAAGTTGGCATAAGTGCATTGCGTCCGATACTTTGAAGGCGATGAAATAAATTTGGAAGAATAACTAAAATTAAGATCAAACTCTTTATTTATCTTTAGAGTTTGGTCTTACTTTTTGGGCACAGTAGTAAAAAGCTTGTATAAAATTATCTATTTTTCTAATTATAATAATTGCTTTTTTCTAAACTATTTTTCATTATCTTAATATTACTGTTTATATTTTCCAGTTTTATGTTCCTGTTAAAAAAAAATTTCAGAAAACAATGTGGTATGTTACTTTATTAAGTATAATAATTATTGACGGACATCATAACTTTTCCATAATATATAATTTTATTGTAAATTTAAAGTTATTTACATTTTTTTTCTTTATAGACAAAATAATTTACTATTAGACAGTTGAAATAAGTAATCAGTTACCCTTAAAAGTGGCATAATGCATTTGTAATATTGTTGATTTATTTTGATTTTCGCATGTGTAACAAATGTTTAACTCACATGTAACACAAATTTAAATTTCTATTGTCTGTTTTTATTTGCTATATTGTTTTGGATTATCTAAAAATGTACTTTGCTTACATTATATGTATTTTTTTAATGTAACCCTGAATATAGAACGAAAATATATATAACGAGATTCAAATGATTTTAATACAACAATTAATTTGCTTAAAAATAATTTTAGTATATAAATTTGTGAACGTTGTTTTTATTTAATTATTTAAATACAAAAGCATTGCATTTTTTACTGTGAATGCAACATATTTTTCATAAAAATTGGTGAATTCTATGCGCTGTAAAATTATTTGGCCACTTTGTAAGTTTTCGACTTAATTAATACTTGGTTTAAAGCTATAAAGTAAGTAGTTTCCAAAAAATAAATAATTTGTTCCTGTAATTCTATAAAAAATTCGTAATATTACCCAACCCAAAAAGGAGGGAAAAAAAACCAATTTTTATTAAAAACTTCTCAATACACTAAAATGCATCATTAGCAGCATTTATAAATTGCATTTGCGTTCTCAAATTAAAAAAAATTCCAATTTTATTTAAAATTTTCAAAAAAATTTATAAATTGAAACATTTCTGAATCATCACTTTTTTAAACCGAATCGATTTTCATAAAATTATCATAAATTGATTCTAAAATTCATTATTGGATATGTAAGATTCTGCACCGCTATTTAATTAATTTATCTTCTTTATAATTAATATTCTTCCTTTATGTTTTTTTATCCTTTGTTTTATTATTTTTTGCATCTTTTTATTCCATTCTTAATGAGCCCAGAACTATTTTCAGATTTTTTTAAATAAAATCGTTTGCTTTCTTTGTTATTCTTCTATAAAAAATTAAAGACTCTTTCGTTCTTATCAATTTTTAATTCTAAATAGAATGTTCTTTGTTTGGAACTAAAAAGGCTAGCTGTTAAACAGTTTTTTAATTTTTTTTAAATAATTTTTTTTTTCAAATAATAACTCTTTTATTTCGGAGGGCAGAAAAAAATATAAGCTGCATTGTATGAAAGATAATGACACGGTACCTTACAAAAGTTTTCGATTAAATGTGACATTCATGTAAATTGTTCAATAAAAAAAATGAGTGAACAAATTAATGAATTGTATTGCTTTGAAATAATTGGTAAAGAATGTATTTTTAATTTTATTTTAATTATTTTTAATGAATTCACTGTAAAAAGTATGTTTCTCCGTTGTTGAAATGTTGTTAATTTCTCTGTTGTTAATTCATTCTTATAATATTCATCCTATTTCAGGTAAGCAATCCGTTATTTATACGTTATAAATTCTTATTTTCCCATCGAACTCTTTATTCCGTAACGCACCTTAACAGTGTTCGACATAGACCAGGGATGGGGCAAACGTTTTCGGTCGCGGGCCAAAAATCGGAAAAAAAAAGTTTGACGGGCCAAGATAAATTTTTCTAAAATTTTAGAAACACTACACAAGTATTACAATTTAAATATGTTAATGAAATTGCAATTTCATTTTTAAAAGTACCTTATATTGAGGTTCGTAGTGATCTGATTCTAAGGAACGAGGCTAAATGCTCATCTGTCTGTCTGCTTCTGAAATAATTCTTTCTAAGGTTCATAGTTGAAAACACTTGTTCACATATATAAGATGAAGCAAACACAGCACTGATTTTCTGGGCGTAAGATATTCAATTTGGGAAACTTACGTTCGATAATGATTTGTGAAACTCTAACTTTGGCATATTTAGAAACAACTGCTTGAGATGATTGCTAGATTGCAACTCAATTCATTCAACCTGCAAATCTGACCTCACTGCTTCACAATTTACATTGAAAGGCATGGTAAAAATATCCAATTCTGTTTGAATGGCACGGAAATCTTGAAATCTGAGTTCGAACTCAAAATGCAGTTATTTCAAGCCATCTTCATAATTCTTAAGCTTCTCTTCATTTACTGAGAGAATTAAATTTAACCTCGGAAAATGAGACATGTCGTTCTTAGCTAGCTGCCCAGCAAACAGATTAAGTTTTAGTTTAAAAGTCGATTTATGTTTTGTAGAACAAAATAAAAAGATCAGTCCTTTGAAAAACAGGAAGGAAAAAAGTAATATTTAATCAAAGTAGAAAAGGAGATGGGTGTATAATATTTTTATATTCCTTCCAATTTGTCTCGGACCGGCAAATTAAAATTCTATCCGAGGGCCGTAGTTTGCCCATCCCTGATATAGACCCTTTCACAATTTTAGAAATAAAGCTTCAATTCAGTGGACTAACTATGAGGCGTGGAGAATTTTTTACAAATAATGGGCTTATTTATGGATGGAATTTGTGATTATTAAGGAACACGTGATTATTTATGGATAAAATTTAGAATTATTAAAGAGCACATGGTTATTTATGAATGAAATTTATGATTATTACGGACAGTGACGGATTTAGGTTCGATGCCGCCCTAGGCCCAAGTTAATTTGACGCCCTTATATATAATAATAATAATAATACGAATAGTAATAATGGATTCGATTTAAATTTGGGTATTGAATTATTTTTTTCACAGTTTACCAAATAAAAAATTTAATTTTGAATTCTATTTCAAAATTATTCTCTGCATTGTTATTAAAATTAGTTATAAATTTCTTTTATTAATCAGATAAATTGACTTATTTAATTTGTGTTTCGAGGCCTATTTCTTTATATTTTTGTGATTTTCCAAGTTCTAGTACGTTCTTTTTAAATGGATCATGGGAATCTTTGAAAAACGCCTCACATGACGTAAAACTATAAAATTTTTATGCGAGATTAAAAAAAATAATAACGTTTTTCAGTCACCGGACAAGGGTATAATTAAATAGGGTGAATTAATATTTTGTGTTGTGATGATGAGCAAACAAACGCTGCATTTAGATTTTTTTAAGAAAAATGTTTGAAAAATCTAACGTCAATAGATAAATGCTATACTTAACGAAATTTTTTTCAGTACCTATTTGCTAGATATTTTAAAATTTTACTACTTACACGATAAATTATTTTAAATAATTCTGCCCTTTAAATATTGACATCTTGAGATTGTCAAAGCAAGAAAAGGAGCATTCAAATTCGGTCTTACAGTTGACAAAAAACGAAATCGATTTCAAATTTTTGCCGGCTCGAAAATTTTGGCGCCCCTAAAAATTGAAATTAGAAACAATATTATTTAAGGATGAAATTTAGGATTATTAGGGATAATAAGATTATTTCTGGATGCGATTTAGGAAGATATTTAACTGAAGTTAAAGTTCAAAGCATGGCGTTAATTTGCTTTCAAGGAACATATTTAACTGAAGTTAAATATCTTGTTTTGTTCTTCGAAAATAAATCAACGTTATGTAACATATTAAAAATATTAAGAGACAAATTTCGGTCCTAAATGCACTGTAACCTCCGAACATTTTGAAAATATTTTCCATTTACTCCTACAATTTTGTTAGCGAGGAAGTTTAACTTATGTAACCTTCATTTGGGAATTGGCGGCAAAGTCTAAAACCTCGTCCAGTTTAGAAACATTCGAACGAATGTTCGCCTATCCCAAGGCAGTTGCAATTTGAACTCGAGAAATATGTTCCGTTATTTTCCCCTTACTAGCAAGCTACCAGCCATCTTTTGGAAAATCGTAAATCCTTTAGTTGCGCTCAAGCTAGCGTCCGTAAATTTTGAGGGCCTTCCTTAAAAACGGTTTGCTGTAATTTGGATGGCAATCGAAATTCATTAAGTTTCCTTTGACAGCTTTCGGGGGAGGAGATTGGTGTAGAGTTTTAATTGCACATTAAAATCCTCTTCCAGATTTGAAACATCTGCCCGAACATTCATCTATTGCAATTTGAAATTGAAAAATAAGCCGTTAAGAGTGAGAAACCAGATCGTACAACTTTTAGAAGAGTCCACATTTGCGTGTGAAAATTTTGAATGTTAACTTGTAACAAACTAATTTGTTGTTTGGATGGAATTCGAAACATATGCTGTTTCGTTTGCCAACTTTCAGAGGAGAACTATCACTCAACAAATAGTGGCTTTTTTTTATCATTCATTACAGGATTTACGATTTTCCAATAGACAACTGGAGGCTCTCTCGTGAGAGGAGACAATGGAACTTATCTTTCGAATTCAAACTGCAACGGACTCGGAACAGACGAAGGATATACCAAATGTTTGTAAACTGTATGCTGCTTTTGATGCGTGAAAAAAAAACTGACACTAGGCCAAACGATCATTCTACTTCCACAAAAAGGCATGTTTCGCTTGTCGTTCTACCGTAGTTTTTGCACAGTTTGTGCTAATTAGAGAGAGGCCTACAATTTAAAGTAGATTCTGAACCATTCATAAACATCCATGCCACCATCAGGATTCGAACCTGAAGCCTTTGGTACAATGGTCAGAGCACTAGCCAATTGGCCATCAGGCCAAAAATAAAAATATTTATTTCTTCGACCGATTTCTTTGAAAGCCACTTCCAAAATCTTTCAAAGAAATCGCATGCATTTCGATTTCAATCCAGGTAGCAAAAAATTGATTTACATGTGCCGTTCAAATCTTTCGTGAGCTGATGTGGGCATTGATTAAAATTCAAAGCAACTGTTACAAATCATCTTGAGAGCATCTCGGTATATCTAAACACAGTTACACCAAGTTTTAAAAAACTAAAATTATATTAAAAACTGGAATTGCAGATCTTCATGGAGATCTTCTCCAACATAGCTCGTTGATTCAATCCTAAGCCAAGACGATTCAAGCCCTTTCATTCAAGCCAAGCCAAGCCAAGCTCATTGATTCAAGTTAAGCCAAATCACTCAAAACAAAGTCAAATTCATATTCCCGCATTGGTTTAAACAGACCTCCGAGCTCAGAAGCTCCTTAATTTTACAGATCCTCCAGATTGTAATCTGCAGAAGAAGTGGAATTTTCTGCCTGTAATCCATGGATTAGTATACGTCAAACTCACTCAACACTTCGAGGTAAGGATTAGAGGACACAGTGTACTATTTTTGGATAATTTTTTGTCCACAGAAATTTCAAAAAAAAAAAACCTCTTTGATAAAAGCATCAGCTAAAACTGCTTTTGCCTGACTTGTGACTCTTTTTAATATCTTTTTTATTCTCTTCGAATTATTATTCTTTATTTGCTATAATACAGGCTTCAAGTTTAATCTTACTGGTACTCTTGGTGATATGCTTTGCTACAAATCGAGCCCAACTCGGCTTAGTGGCAAAGCTCGCCGCGGGTGACAATGAGGCCGGAGGTTCCATCCGCTGGCGGCTTTGTTGTAGACACTGTTTCAAAAAACGAGGAAACTCGATTGTGTTTGGGATGTTCCGCCTCTTGCCTCGTGAATCGAACTACCTGGTGGGGTTTTCTCCCATCTGATACGCAAATGCGGCGTAGTTCCTCCATAAAAGTCCTCCCAGAGGGCCCTGCCCTCCTTCTTCACGGAGTCAAGTCACACTTCTACCTACGGGTGGTCCATCCCAACAGAAGCTGCCCCGTTTTCTTCCATGAGACCACACGGGTTTTTGAACTGGGTCTAGATGTAATGAAACAATCTTCTAAACATACAGAAAAAACCGTATCAGCTATGGACGATGCAAAAGCGGTTGATGTTAAAGAAATTAGACATGAAACGGGCATATGTCGGTGTGTGCATGTAGGTTTAAAAAAAAAAAGGACTGGAATGGAATGGAATGAGGACTGTATGAATAGATATAAATTAAAAACAAAACACATAATTAATAATAAACTGTGATGTTTATATTGATCAATTGCGATGATGATTAATAATAAACTGTGGTATTTATTTTTATCACCATAGTATAGATAAAATGACAAATCGTTTGAAAAATGTCATCTTTATTTTTCCCCCTTGTTCTTAAAAGCATATCTTCTTTCTGGATTCCAGTTTCTGAAATGCATGACTTTTTTTTCTGTTTCGTATACATAATTGTGAGATCAAAAGCTCGTTACGTTCGTTTCGCTCTTCGTTTTGTCTTTAATTTATATCTATTCCACAGTCTTCATTCCATTCCAGTCTTCTTTTTGTTATTTTTATACCATAAGTATCGAAACAGAGGGCCTGAATGGCCGAGTGTCTAGCGCTCTGTACCACAGGTTTCGGGTTCGAGTCCCGGCGGCGCCATGGATGTTTGTAGTGGTTCGGAATCCACTTTAAAACCGTAGGTCAACAGGGTCGTAGAGCGTTGCGGGGGCATTGTTACTCCGCGTCCGTGGCTTATCTTCAAGTCACACGCGCCCCCTGGGTAATGCAAAGTGAGTAACTTCTGTGCAGCGCTTGCCTTAAGGCATCCAAGACCAAGCTGTCTAAGTGTTTTCCAGCTGCATTAGCAAGAAAAAAGAAAGTATCGAAACAGAAATAGATAGGTGTACGGTGCATCTGAATACAGTTGTGAATCAACCGCGGACTATATACTGCTTTGAATTATTCAAGATTTTTTAATTTTTTGAGCATAAAGTTACACCAGTGGAATATACGCCTTTATGAATTATATGAAATATACATTTTTTTTTTGATTAAAAATATGCCCACGTTTATACGCCGTTATAAATTATACGAGATCTTTTTTTTACTAAAAATTACGACCGTGGGTCGCATGAAATTTTATTCTTTCGGGTGAAAAGTTACGCATTTGGATTATACGCCCGCTGAGAATTATACGAAGTCTTAATTTTTCCGCCCTGGGTTTGATTTTTGTTTGTCGCTTTACGGTCATTTTGTGTACACTTTGGGCTCATCGGACGGGACCTACAGTTTAACGTGGATTCCGAACCATTCACAAACATCCATGCCACCGCCAGGATTCTTACATCCTTGGAGATTAATGGAAATTACTCCTTTACGAATTATTAAGAGATTTTTTGGGGGGTGAGGGTAAAAAAATATGCCTGTAGATAGGCTAATTTATTTAAGGGAGAGGAAAAACTTATGCTGCTGTTGGTGGTGGTTAAATGGGGAAACCTTTAATTTTTCGGGCTAAAAGTAACGGCCGCGAGATTATAAGCAGGATAATGTGGTACATATACATCTTTAAACTATTTATTTCTACTTACAACTGACCAAAGAGAAAACTTAAATAATATTTCATGGAAAGTTTTTTGAGAATCTGGTGTTAAATTAGATCATAAAACCGACAAAAAAAAAATACATTTTTTTACTGTACCTAAACACTTCTAATCAAACGAATATGCAAAACATATCACATAGACAGTGCCGTAAATAGTCATTCATGAGCCCTGGGCAAGAATTAACATTTAGGCCTCTTAATGAATTTAATTTAGGAAAATAATAAAACAAATGCGTTACAATAGATTTTTAATAAGATTTATTGCAATTATACTTTTCCAGCTAATATTTTAGTATATTCATTAATTACGGCATCATATATAAGAGATATCGCATTTTATTGAAATAATAGGAAAATTGAATAATCCTTCTTGCCCGATAGTTGATCTTAAATTATTTTTTATTAATTTTAACTTGCTTTTTGCGCGAGAGAAAATTTTAACGACATTCACATTTGGGTATGACTTAATTAAAACAAAATTTTGAAAAATATTCAGCGGAGATGCAGTTTCTGTATTTTGAATAAGAGTCTTGGGGTCTGAATGGCTAGCGCTCTGGCTCTCGGTACCACAGGTTTCGGGCTCGAGTCCCGGATGTTGGTGCCATGGATGTTTGTAGTGGCTCGGAATCAACTTTAAACCGTAGGTCCCGGTCCTAATAGGATCGTAGAGCGTTGCGGGGGCATTGTTACTCCGCGTCCGTGGCTTATCTTCAAGTTACACGCATCCCCTCGGTAGTGCAAAGTGAGTAACGTCTGTGCAGCGCTTGCCTTAAGCGCTGTGCAGCGCTTGCTTGGCATCCAAGGCCAAGCTGTCTTAGTGTTTGCCAGCTGCATTAGGAAAAAAAAAAAAGTCTTTATTTCAAATTATCAATTTCCGATGTGGGAACTCGTACTTTTATAAATCTCTGCTATATATAATAGCGAGATCTGAGGCGATTTTTTTTTTTTTAACCAGCAACACTAATGAATTGTAAAGAAAAGACTAATTAACTCCCTGGCAGTAAAGTCGATGTTGGACCATGGCCAGATGTCAAATGGCAGATTTCGAAACAAAAGAAGTTTCCTCTTTTACAGGGTAGGTTTGCCAGCTTTATGCCCAACGCTCTACAGTCATATGAGACCAGGGGCCTGATGGCCGAGTGCCTAGCGCTCGGTACCACAGGTTTGGGGTTCGAGTCCCGGCTGTGCCATGGATGTTTGTAGTGGTTCGGAATACACTTTAACTGACAAAGCCCTGTCTCATAGGACCGTAGAGGGTCACAGAGCCCAATCAGACTTCTTCTCACCCACATCATTCTCAAGCTGTATAGATGCAACTCAGCTCTCGGCACAGTGATGTAGTGGGGTCTAGTAGTAGTCATATTAAACCGAGATCTACGGTATAAAGTGGATTCCGAACCACTACAAACATCCATTGCACAGCCGGGACTGGAACCCCAAACCTGTGGTACCGAGCGGCTATCAAACTCAAGTGGTATATTAAAAAATACTAAACGAAATAGTGTACAAGTACATAAAAACTTACCTTGCAAATCCTAGCACTGTACGAATACAAAATTACTTACAGAAATCCAACATAACAAAATTGGCAAGGTTATCCAAGATCGTTCGTCACGTGTCTGTTAATGACCCCCCATTTACTGAAGGCAAATATTATTTGCATTCTCACCAGTTTTCCCAAACACATATACGCGAAAACACAAAGCACAGTGACTACGTGGCTGTAATTTAGCCCAAGTTAACATTGGCAATGTCGCGCGCACGATCGAACTGTAGCTGTAATAAGAGGTAAGTTTCTCTGTGCTGCAGTGAGACGAGAAAAGAAAATGGATGACACGGTTGTGTTCAAGAAAATGGCGAAAGGAGCGATTTATATGTAATATCTGCTGTGCTGTTTGGATTAAATATATATCTTATTGATGTTTTCCTTCAGGTTGTCCTCTATGAACAAAACTCCCTACATTCATTTCACAATCAATCCTAATTAGCAAAGACATCTGTGTAAGACAAAATCTAATCGCCAAACTGAGCAATAGAAAGGAGGAAAAATTTAAAATATAATTTCTTGCGAACAGTGTTTTAGGACGACTTTCCAGTGGGCCTTGTGAGGTTGCACTCGCCTAGTTATGAAATTGCTGTTATACTTCCATTGAGCTAAAAGATTGATACTGTTCTAAAGTATAGTTGAGTTACAGTCCATCCATTCATCGAGAGCAAACTTACAAGAAAAAAAAAGTAATACATTTAATAAAAAATATTAGTAACTCATGGGGGCTAAGTGAGTAGCGCTATGGCAATAGGGGTACGCGCTCTATTTTGTTACTACTCTATGCTGAAAACATGGACCTGAATGGGCGAGTGGCTAGCGCTCTGGCATCACAGGTTTTGGATTCGAGTCCCGGTGGTGCCATGGATGTTTGTAGTGGTTCAGAATCCACTTTAAACCGCAGGTCCCGGTCTAACAGGATCGTAGAGCGTTGCTGGGGTAGTGTTACTGCGCGTCCGTAGCTTCTCTTCAAGCTACACGCACCTCCTGGGTAGTACTAAGTGAGTAACGTCTGTGGAGCGCTTGCCTGAAGGCATCCAAGACAACTGTCTAAATGTTTTCCAGCTGCATTAGGAAAAAAAATAAAAATACAGGAAATATCTACGAAATCAGTATGAATAATCGGTTCAGGATTTTAGCATTAATGTTAATCACTTCAAAACTATGCGTAGCATGGAAAATCTAAATAGATTATCGTGTAAAGGAAAGATTGTGCTGTTGTTGTGACTAATCTTTAGTGTATTGCAGCACAGGACTGACATTCCCTGAATAGTCTACTCATGGATGGAGGGAAAGCGGCAGTTTCTGTTGTGATGGAGCACCTGTAGGTAGAAGTCTGACTTCGGCTCCGAATCGCTGAAGGAGAGAAGTGGCTTCCGGGAGGACTTTTAGGGGAAGGTATCCAGCATGTGTGCATCGTACGGGAGAAAATTCGGAAAAAACTCCCACCAGGCAATCTGATTAACGAGGCAAGATACTGAACGTCACAAACGCCATTCAATTTTCTCGTTTTTAAAACAGTGTCTACAACAATGCGGGGAAGATTATAGTAAGAGAACGGGGAAGGTGGCCTAGAATCTGGCTCCCCAGGTTCAATTCCCGCTGTTCTATCTCGGATCCAAGACATTTTACGGGATTGATCAAGGGTTCTGTAGAAAGTTATCGGCGAGCTCTATCTCAATATAATTTTAAAATCTTCAATGAAATAAAGTTTATGCGTGTAATTTCAAATTTATGTGAAATCTGGGTGACATTTTATGTCGGGTTCATATGGTTCGGGAGTATCGTAGGTGGAAACAAAATGCTAGGAGACAGGTTGCAGAAGGGAGGACTCAAGATGAATCCAAAAAGTCATATGCAAGTAGATAATGTGAGGGCAGGACCTTCGGTCGAAATGGTATTGGTTTGTCACGCTACGGTCATTTTGTACACACTTTAGGCTCATTCGACCGGGACATACAGTTTAACGTTTATTCCAAACCACTCACAAACATCCATGTCACCGCCAGGTTCCTTTCACCTCAAGACAGGTAAGAGCCGTGTATAATGTATAAAAAGCCGTGAGTAATGTACAAAAATTTTATACATTATTTCAATTATTATTCGGGATCACCACGATATTTGATTTTCTTGTACTCTTCAGGGAATACAACAACATAAAATCAATTATATATTTCATTAACGGTAGCCTAAAATTTAGATTTTAAAAGTGTGTGTGAGCCATCAAAATTTTTTTTTTTTTTTGAATACCTCAAGGCAAGAAAACCTTAAAAAGTAATAGATTCTTTAAAAAAGAAATCCTGTACTCAAATGAAAACTGACAATTAGTATCAACAATGGATGACAATGCAAGCATTGTGTCGCCATCTGGCGGTCAAGGTTAAAAAAAACTCCAAACCATACCAAATAAATACGCAGATTGGACCGATGTGGAATTAAATAGAACTTATTATATTTTATATTGGTCCTAATCAATGATCTAAAAAAAAAAAAAATAATAATAATAAGCACACAAATATAATATTTATTTTAATAATACTACATTAGCATGAAATTAAAAACACATACACATTGAAGTTCTGATTAAAATATAAATAACATCAATACAGAAACATTCATATGCACAGAATAAAACATTAATAAAGATTCTTTAAAATGATGGGGGAAAAAATTGTAAATATTTTTCTTCATCAACACATTTAATATTCAAGATGGAAATATTCAGAACATTAAATTCAATATAATTCATCCATTATAATTTTTTTTTGTAAACTTTTAATTAGTTAATTAATTAATCAATACAATTATATTTTGGTTAAAAAATTTTTTAAAAGCAATTTGATTTTTTTTTTTTCAGTATTAAAACCTAACAAACAACACATATTTACAATTTTTAAAAAAAATGATATGGTTTGACGGTGAAGTTAAAAACACTAATATATATTTATAATGGAATAATAAGCAGCTTATATACAGACATGATCTTAAATACAAATTTATATTTGTTTTAACAAGAATATTTTTAAAAAATTTAAATTCACTTTTTGTAAAGAGAGCATCGAAACAGCTATACAGATAAGCATTTCAGAAATAGTTAATTTTTTTCAATACTACATTAGTGTGCAAAAGAGGACAAGACAGAGAAGTTAGTATAAAAGCATAACAAAAGGACCAATTAGAAGAAAATACTTGGAAAACCAGTACAAAAGTAAATGAGTATATATGGCACATGATGCAGTATTGGAATGTAACAAGACTGCCATATGTGGCTAGTTTTAACCATTTGGGCTAATTTCAGAAATTGACTTAAAATAAGAAATTGTTTTAGCCATTCTTTTTCTACCTAATTTAATATAAAATTTATAAATACCATAATCATTAATGTAAAATACAGAAATATCACAACTGAGTATTTCTTAGTTATTTAAAATTCCATCTTTCACATTTTTTTTTTTTTAATTTCTTTTTAGTTTGGTTTGTTGCTCTATGGTCTTTGTTGTTATTTTTTTGCACATATTGGGCTAATTAGACAGGGACCTACAGTTTAAAGTGGATTCTGAACCATTCGCAAACATCCATGCCACTGCCAGTATTCGAACCTGAAGCGTATGGTACCAAAGGCCAGAGCACTAGTCAATTGCCTATCTTAATTTCTTTTTCGTTTGTGCACTGAACCGTGTTATGAATAATGTAATTTTTTTTTAATAAGACATAAAAAAAGTTGCTAAAATCAAAAAAAAAAAATTTTATAAAAATTTTTTTTACATAGTTAATAATTGAGATTGTTATTAAGGAAAATAAAAGTGAAATTATATTCATTTCCTGTTAGCTACGTAATTTTTCTTCGTACATACTTATTAAAAATTAATACAAGTATTTTATTAGATAAAATAAAACTAATTTAAAATTTGATTTAAGTTTATAATAAATATATATTAGAATATTTAAGATGGTAGGTTGATGTGGAACAATTCTTCAATATGTTACATTAAAAAAACCTGTCTTGTCCTTAATTTTTACATAATAATGCAGTATTTTATCACATTTTTTTTTTTTTTTATATTTAGAGAGCTAATTTTCAATCTTTTTTTTTTAATAACTTGGCACATTTCAATGCAATTCAACTTGCATATATACTTTAACAATGATCGTATAAAAAAAGGGTTTTTTTAAATGTGCATTTTCAAATAATTTAACTCTTAGCACAAAAAAAAAAAAAAAAAAAAAAAAAAAAATTATAAGGGGAAAGGTTGAGAATGGATTTTTATGCTTATTATAGTTTTAACATTTATTAATTCATATAAATTTGACATTCCGTTTCTTCATGAATTTTGAATAATTAAACTTGCATAATCAATTGAAGTTATTATTGGACTACAACATAACAATAATATAGTTCAAATTTTTTTAAATGTCACAGCGATAAATACAAACAGTTAAGGAAATGAAAAGGTTATAACGTCTCACACAGGATAAAAAAAAAAAATTTTAATTATGAATTTATTATTTAAAAAATAAGTATGTACAATGAGTATTTTTTTAACCTTTTTTCAAAAATGTAATTATTGATCTTTGTTCAACATTAAAAAAACATAATACATCAAAACATACAGACAAAATATACAGATTTATAAAATTAACAACAAATGGAATGTTCAGTAAAATTTTGAATTATTTTTCTTGTCTTGTAAACAGATAATCTACAGAACATTCACATAATGCTCACAAAAAATATATATATAAAAATAAAGCAATTTAATATAACAAATAATAGATTTCAACAGATTTAAGTAGCAAACATAAAAGCAACAAAGTATGTAAGACTAGAACAGTTTTTTTTTACAGTTAAAATTTTTTTAACTGCTATGACAAAAATATTATGAATAATTTTCTCTTTTACACATGAAAAGTTTTTTTTCCCTGCCATAAACTTTTATTTGAGCATAGAGAAACAAATTATACATAATTTATATATAAATGATCATGAGTATTTATATTCATATATAAGTTTCACTTTTAAGAAAGCATCAGTCGGAGAATGTGGGCAATTGTTAATATACAGTATAATTAAATAATTCATCAGCTGAAACATAATTATACCATTAATATCATTAATTTAAATCACTCCCAGAATAAAAGGAATCTTGATGTTGAGATTATATGCTAAAGGGATAAATGTAAATGTAAAAGTAAACTCAAACTTTAAAACATTTCTTTTTGATATTTTGTAAAATGCAAATAAAAAAAAAAACATATCTATAGTCTGACCATGGATCGTGTGAAATGGTAAATATCTGGTTAAACAGTGAAAATGGATGAATTAATGACTTGCTAAGGGTGATTGTCAGATAAATACAGCACAAAGCTGCTTTAAAAGAAAAATGTTTAACAGTCAGTGTGGAATTTTTTCATCTAGTTTTTGCTTCTAATATTGTGTCACACTGAATTTGAATTATTAAAAAAAATTCCTGCAAATTATTATTGCAATTTAAAATTGCTCTTTTGGAATCTGACAGACTTGACCATTTGCCCATTTTCCACAAGGTCGGACTATATACTAATTCTCAAAAATTTATTCTTTCTTATTCATTATGAAAGAACATAACCCCAAAATTAAAAAAAATCATTTTCTGATTTGATATAAAATGCTTAAAAAACATTAATTACATAAACAGAATGATAATTAACAGCAAAAACCTATAAACTAAATATTTGTTTACAATTGCTTATAGTCATTGCAATAATATATCATGCAAATATTTATATAGCAGAATAGTAATAAATTGCTCTTTAAAAAGCTCGACAATATTTGTTACAAAAAAAAATTGCTCAAGTTTGGAGGGGGAAGAAAAAATTTAAATAGGAAATTGGAACAATTTCATTAAAAACAAAAGCAATTTGATTAACATATGAAAATTAAATTAATTCCCAATTTCGCATTAAATTTAATTGAATCGTTTGTTGCATATATTTTTTTTACATGCCCTGCTACAAATTATATTGATTAAATTCATTCTACTAAAAATTCTATTTGTATTAATTTAAATTAGACAAATTTCAAAGTTTTGTTTAAAATTACACAAGTTTAATTCCAAGTTTTGTGAGAGCAAAAAATGCATTAATCCTTGTAAAAAGATGGGAATTACAATTATTTTTTAAGAATCCTAAGTATTTTTTTGGCCATATTATAAATAATGCTTTGAATTAGTTAAGTATAATTGAAATTAATAGAATATCAGCTTTTCAATATTTTTTTTTAAGGAATAAGGGAATAACCCCTTAAAAAGAAATTAAAAATGAAAATAAATTAAGAATTGGTTTAAACGATCAGATATGACTTTCATACACATCGTTGCCCATAACCAAAATTATTTCTAATATAAATTTCAAAATAAAACTTTTGAAAAAAATTAGTAGATGACTGTTTTCTAAGTAAACAAAGTGGTTTTTATTAACAACACTCAAAATAAAAGTTTAAAAGAGACAAAACAAATAATTATCTAACAAAAAAAAAAAAAAAAAAAAAAAAAAAAAAAAAAATCTGAAGTTATAGTTATGAGTAAAATCGCAAAATTTCATTGGAAGTATATAATGTTTTCAATCTAAAACAATTTAATACATAAAAATTTTCACGGGGGAGGGAAGAAACTTAAATTTTGAAATGACTTCAAGTTGCAAGAAATTTTTTTAAGCAATATTTGAAAAATTTTGTGAACTTTATATCACAACAATATATAAAAATGAATAATCAAATATAGAATTGGCCTTTAAAAACTATAGTCAAACACATAGGCACAAAGCACATTTTCAAAAAATAAGATATTGGGCAAAATAATGGTTTAAATAAATAAAATTAATGCACATCTACTCATTCTAAACTACTATAAACATATATCACATATAACAATGAGTCATTTTGGATGCATGACCAGTTCACAAGTTATCACAACATCAAGATTTTTTTAAAAACCACAAAAAAATTGAAAGTTTGAAATAATTTACTCTGGAAGAGTCTCCAAGTCAGAGGGTGCAGGGGCTGTGATAACAGTCACTTTCCTTTTAGCTGTAAAATAATCAGACAAATCAATTGCAAATTCTATAAATATGAAACAAGACATACATAAAAATATGCACACATTTTATTTTTCCTATCAAGTAAATTTTAATAAGATCCCCAAAAAATGAGCAATATTACTTTTAATATTTATTTATTCCATACAAAAACCAGATATAAAATGTATCCTTTTTTCTAAGTCATTTGGAAATACAGGAGACTGGACAATAAAGGAGACTTTTTGAAAATAATATTAAAATAAAATTAATGTATAGTTTATCAATATGAAGTCTGTCTGTAAAGTATTGGGGCTAGTTTTATAGCTTTTTTGAACTTAAAGTTCAATAATTACTCGGGGACTAGGACCTTTGACGTATCCAAAACTGCAGAGTAAATTTCAATACTATGGTACCTCCAGAACTTCACCAATCATGATTAAGTGGGCTTGTATTTAACATTGCTTGTCATTAAAATGTTAAGTTCTAAAATCAAACAGAGTGAGAATCGGAAATTTTTGGTGAAATTAATTACTAAAAACCAACAGAATGTTTATGGAGCTTATTCAGACTCAAAACACATACGAGACATAGCCTTCTATGTCTCAAAAGCGAGTGTAAGCAGCAGGTAATTGCATTATCTGAGGGGAAAAAAAAAAGGCCAAATTAGAGCAGACCGTCAACTAAGTATCAGAATGATATCTGAAATTACCAACTGACGTGTGCGAAAATTTAGTGTAAGACAGAGAGAGAGAGTTAGAAAGAAAAAGCTCAGAGAACTCAGGCAAAATATTTTTTTGCAACAAGACATGCTCCCTTGCACACAGTGTGAAACAATCTTTGGTTGAAAAACGGATTGTAACACTGGAACATCGAAAACACTGAAATACCCTCCATATTCACTAATTTAGCATTTGTGACTTTTTCCTTTTCCCAAATATAAAATCTGTGATAAAAACAACACATTTTCAGTTTTTACAACACTTTTGTTAAGTAGAAAATGTCATGGCCATTAAAATTAAATTAAATTTAATTTAATATGAGATACACTATATATGTTTTAAGAACTTTGTAAAGTAAACAATTCAGAGAGAAAAGAAAAGAATTTCAAAATTTTAATAAAAATGTAGCAATAAAAAGTATAACCTTTAACGAAAACCTTTCATTCAATTTTTGAAATTTGGCATATAATTTGTTGCAAGCAAGAAATTCTGTGAGATACTAATTGGTCAACTGCAAAATGATATCTCGATTTCAATAATTTCATTGTTCAAAACACATTGTTGTTGTTGTCACCAAAAACTTAAATTATATGACAAGCCAATTTTCTTTAAATGTGGATAGACTGAATCTGCCAAAAGTTTCCAAAATTCAATTATAGAAAGTAGATTTCTGCAGTATTTGCAATGTCTATTCCTGTTTCATCTCTAATAATTCTAACTCGCACAGCATACATTCAACAAGCTATTTCAGAATCTGAATATCCATTATTAATATCAAATATACGGGCTCACAAAAACACGGGCATGTAGTAAATATTTTTAAATACACAAACTTATGTTATTTTAGTAAAGATAGCATTTGACACTTCTGAATTTTCAACTAGATAAAAAACACTCTTGTATAATTTCACACATTCAATTATTGAATAAAATATGTAAACAAAAAACACTCAACATATAATATATATAACAAAATATTAGTTATTAATTAAAAAAAAATATAGTGAAAACATTCTAAAATAATAAAGGATTTAAATTTTTAATAGGAGTCTTAATCAACAATCAACATTTACTAGCCATTTAAACATATAAAATTATTATCATGCATATCACTTGTGTGTGAACACATACATATACACACACAAATATACATATACACACACACACACACAAATATATATATATATATATATACATGCACACACACATAAATAATTCTAGTTATTTAAAAATGTGTAATGAGTAATTGCATGAAAATGGTACACTGAAAATTTTCCTGATTTCTAATTTTACACTTTGGGGAAAAATCCATCTTCAATAATATCAAGTAATTTCATTTTTGTCTAGACTAAAATGACAAATGTAAAATATAATAGAATTAATTAAAAATGGATCTACAGATTTGTTAATTTAAGAAAATATTTTTATTACAATATTTAATGAATTTAATAATTTTTCTTTCAAATCAAAAGTTTGCAAAACTAATAAAAAAATAAAAAAATTCGATATATATATATATATACTAATGTTAACTACATTTGAATCACCTATATAAAATATAAGAAGTGGTATGTTATACTTGTTCATATCAAAAGTCCACAACAATAATACATCCATTTGCAACTTCATAGAAGACCAGGGAAAGATATTACTAGTTCAAAAAAATTTACTTACGGCGAACAAGTTTGACATCTTCCAGATGAGAAACAGTCTTAGAGAGCAAATAAAAGATGAAAGGAGAAGACCCAATACCAAGGGCAGTCAGAATGTTAGGAAATCCAATGGTAGTGCCAAAGCCAACAGCACAGTCATACTCGCTCCACATTCGACGGGATATGTTCATCTATCAGGAAGATTAATTTTGTTCTTTAAATTAAATTTTAATCAAACTTCATAAAAAGCATAAAAATTTATAAATTTATTTTGACAAAATCAGCCAATTAAAATTAAATATTTTTTTTATTCATAAATCACGACATGAGGGCTAATTTTAGACCCATACAAATAATTGATTATCAAATAAAAACAAATTTTTTCTTTGCCTCAAAGTATCACAAAAAGCATGTAAAAACTGAATAAAAACCATTATATAAATGCATGCTATAAAATCAATGTTAATAGGAACTAAATATATTGTATATTTTAAACATATACATAAAACACGAAATATGTTTAAAACACATTTTCTAAATTCTGATCTGCATGAATAATAAATCATTCAAAACAGTTTCATTTTTTCAGAGGCTCACAGCCAGCAAATTTAATACATGCTCAAATTTAATGTTATCATCAATATTAGTTAATATTGCTTCCCTTTAATCTATAAGGGGGGGGGGGAATTACAATTTTATTACTTTTAACTGCCACTTACCTTTCTAAACATCTTAAGCAACAAAAGTTTTTTTTGTAATAACAGTTTTCTTTTTATTAAATCTCTATCATAATTATTTGTGAGTAAAAATATTCTACACAGAAATGACAAATTCAGTCTCCATTAACACATATACCAACAATTGTTATAGATATACTAGCTGACCACAAAAAAACTAACTTACTATAGGTATGTGGAAATGTGGTTATGATTGAAAGAGGAATGGAACGTTGCAGACAATGACTGCGTATAAAATAATACACTGACCATTTATTTATTTCATCCTTTATGTTTTATTAAATTAATAAATATATTTTAAATTACATTATATAATAGCTGTATATACATCAAAAATAGTTATTTACATATTTACTACTAATTATAACAATTAATAAATAATCAACATCAATCTCTAAGTGCAATGGAGTGTACAATATTTTTGGTTTGGCTGGTGAATATGCAATTGAATGGGATGATACGCAACTAGAGGAAATGGATGGATCCTACAGAATGTTGAAAATTTAATGAATATTTGAAGGAAAAAACAGCAAAACAGTCCACGATTAATTAATTTTTAAAGTAAGTAATTTAGAGTTGCCAATGCAATTTTTATCTAAACTAAATTAAATTAGGTTCAGCTAAAATAAGTTACTAAAATTGAAACTTTTTGTTTCTAATGAAGCTGGCAAAAACGTAGACAGTTGTCTTTGTTGCCATAAGGCAAGTGCCGCACAGACGTTAATCACTACCCAAGAGGTAGTATATATATATATTAAGTCTAATTCACAGGAATACATTGAGCAGTGAGGCAAGAAGTGTCAACCAATCAAAAGTTTCAGAGCACTTGTGATTGATCAACGCTTTATGCCTTTCAGTTCTACATGCTTACAAATTAAAATAAATTATGTCCACAAAATGCATTTTAGGTTAAAAGATACAATGATACTAGAAGATTTGATTAGGCTTACAAGTCCATTTTAAGTAATTAAAAAATTTCATTGCAAAATAATTGTTTTTTTCTACAAATGTATGAAATGCATCAAGTTAGTTATTGTTTTTGTTGCTAGAAAAGGAATTAAACAGCAAAACAATAAAACAATTTTTTTCATCCATATTTTCATTTTCCAAAAATCTTCAATCATTTCTTTTTATTAAAGGAGAAAATGTTTGAAATGGACAATGTTGCATACAAGGAATTATTAATATTTCAGAAAATTAAAAAAAAAAAAAAAAATCTACAGTAAATTAAAAGTCCCAGCTTTAATTAAGTATTATCAAAGTGGTAAGAAAATAAATATTGCAGATGTAGATATTTAATTAACTGCTGCAATTTTATGCTGATTTCAAAACTACAAATAATTTTCTTGAAATTTATTCATTACAAATGAATCTAACTGGCAATTTTCTTTGTAAAAATTACAAAACACAGTTACAAAGAAGAGAAATGCTAACTCATTACATCAACAGTGCATGAATCTGTAAAGAGATAAATTGTATTTCATTACAGTGCATAAACAAGTTTCCTTTTAAATGCAAGTAAAATTTTTACAATTTGTCATAGTAAAACCATTAAATTTCTATTTTTCATTTGTAATTTTCTTCATTTTTTATAGAAAATTGTCCTTTTATCTGAATGTATTTTTACAATATATTTTTTAAATTGAAAGAAGATATTGAATCATCCTCTCTTTCAGATTAGGTTACAAATTTTTGCAATGCTTATCAAACACTCAATCATTTCGATTCACTATTGCATTGTTACTAATATTTTTAAAGATAGATTTTTAATATATTTTTTATACTTTTTTCATGCATCTGCATTTGTGTGAAAAAGTTCTGGAATAAAGTTGCAAATAAAAATTAAAAAGAAATTACAGAAATTCAAATTAACTATATTATTAATCAAAATTTTTTTCTTTCTAACAAATATAAAAATTATTAATGTTAGAAAAATCTTGTATTTGTTTTCTTGTTCTAATTTTGTTTCTGGTTTTCTAATTCTTAAATATAAAACTTTTTCTCAATTTTCTACTAGATTAAAATTTACCACACATTTATCTAATACTAACACTAAAAATACTTTTTTAAACAGAAAATATTATATATTTTTTATTTCATACATATAAATACAGAATTTTATTAGTATATGGTACATTAAAGAACATTTGTGAATTGCGTGTGGACTATACAAGATCTTTTATTTTTTCAGGCCTGCAGATTATAGACAGGCAGAAATTTTGAAAAAAAAATATGATAATGTGTTAAACGTGGATCTGTTTTCAACTGCATACAACAAAAACCATTTAATTAATGTGGCCAAATGATTAAAATAAATGATAATTATTTATTACATTTATAAATGATAAGCTGCCATAATCATTATATCACTGTAGAAGTTGTAATAAAAAGTTAGCAGAAAGAAACATAATTGAATAATCATTCCGATACCACAAATAAATATATAAAAATATAACAATTATATTTAAAAAAAAATAAAGAATTATTGTAAATATTTTTCTTAAACAATTTTTTGTAAATTGCTCCTTAAATAAATAAAAAGACGTATTTCAGCTTCAATATATTTTTTTTATGTGTTATTACTTCATCTTACTATTTGAAAATAAATTTTTTGATATTTTTAGAAATTTTTTTAAGGCAAGAAACAAAAATTAATTAGCAATTTAATATTTGAATTATTTTAGAATATCACTTAGAAAAAAATTTTACTTCAGTTCATTGGCCTATTATCAGTATCAATCAGGTAAGAAAACTTAGCTTAAAAAAAGTTTCATTCATACAATTATTTAACTTTCAAAACAAAAAAATGGATATAAATTTTGAAAAATAATAAAAATAAACAGCCATTATAATTATAAAACACTAAATTTGAACATTTTTAACTCTAATTGTTACAGATATAAATAAGCAGATAAAATAAGTTTTTTGTCCTTAAAACCATTTTAAAAATACAGTATATTACAGAATATAAGCCAATCAGTGTACAAGCCAAGAGAATAGTTTTTCTTCAAAATATTGAACCAAAAATTCAAAACACGAATATAAGCCGAATTAAAAAAAAATTCTGTGTAACATTCAAACATAACACACCAAAATAAAATGGGTGGAATGTCTTTTCAATCAGACTGTTGTAAAGTAAAAACCCTAGATGCCAATAATGATAGTTATAACTATGGTAACCTTGTCTGAAGTTGGCACAATGATTGCATTCAATTCCTGTCTTGTAACAACAGAAGTAATTTTTATTTTTATGCGCTAATTATTTACAGCATTTTATTATTTGTGGTACCTTTCTGTTAGCTGGGTGTACATTTTACTAACATCACATTTTTTGAGAGGATACAACAAAACAGCACTAAACAATTTCAAACATAAAACAACTTATTTTCATAAAATAAATTGGCAATTTCATTTAAAAATGCATACTTTTTTCCATAAACTTTAGAAATATAAACTAAAGAAATAAAAATGCGAATGATCATGAAATGAATGATCAGAAATAAATATTTAGCAAACGATCACTTGCACCTAACAGAAAAGTACCTACATTTTTTGCCAGATCAAGAGATCCACATATAAGTCTTCAACTAATACATGGACCCCTATCATTTAGTTTTAGAATAAGTTCTCAAATTTTTGCCGAATGGATGGAAATATACAATAATAAACTAATTGTAAATTTAAAAGGTTAAATAAACATACAATATTTGACTAAGTAAAATTTCAAAAATGAATAAAATTAATTTACCGTATCAACAATATCCATGCAAATGCCACCCACAAATTCTTTCTTCCAGTGCACAAATTTATTGTAGCTTGCACTCACATTAACATAAGCATCGTGGCACTTTATGCAAGTGCTGTTGGCTTCTACAATGTCAGTCTGAAAAATAAAAGAAATTTCAATCAATAAAAAAGACATTTTATGAGGAATAAAAAAATAAATATATATTAAACCTGATTTAATGTTATGATTTTGTACATTTTGGCAGCTTCATTTTTTTTACATTTTTCTCTTGTGTTACATTTTTTTTTATCAAAAAATTATTTTATTGTACCTTGAATTTTATCATGAAATATTATAGTAAATTAAGAATAGTTTAATCACTAATTGTGAGGAAAAGTAACTATCCATTTTAAAAGTGGAAAACAATGTGTGGATTACTTATTAGAAGTGCTAGTCAGGTAGATATGATGAAAGCATTTTTTGAAAAGAAAAAGTCCTTATACTTTACCTTAAAAGTACTTATATTTTAAAATAATTTTCTCCTTAATATATTTTTATTAAATCAAAAACTTTAAATTTAAAACTAAGAATTTCTCATCCTGCAATGGGTTTATATTTTTTCTTAAATCATGAAGCAAATATTAGTCACATCAACCTAGCTCAATAGTCACAGGAATATACTAATGTTCAATAAGCACAACAAATTGATACAAATACTGAATTTTATAAAAGCATCAACATTATAAATAAAATTAATATTTGAAGTAATATTAGAATCACAAACCAAAAAATTACCATGAAGCCAAAAATTGATTGAATTAATTTATTTAATTCTCAATTTGTGCAATTTTATTTATTTTTCTGTGTGCTTTTGTTTATGTTGCAAACTCTTAACACAATAAAATCACATTTTACACATAAAAAACAATGACTAATTATGTGTTTTTAAGAATTTTTAAGAGAGATTTGATATTTTTTTTCATGTCATGAACAAAATAGATGACAAGTAATATAATTAAAATAAAAAAGCACAAACATAATGAAAATTTTTATACAATCAAAGAAATTAAAATAAGATACGTACATAATTAACATAGATAAAAAAATTTCTATGCATGAGTAATTAAATCGAATTATTACACAAAAACTAAATTCTTAAGAAATAAAAAAAACTTTACTCGGTTAGTCTTTTCCATACAAATTATCAGTTCATTTGATGCTTGGAAAAACTTTTCAGTCTCATTATAGTAATCATAGCAATCTGGAAAAAGGAAAACATTTTAAATCCAATTATGAAATAATTGAAACATTTTGAATGTAAAATAGCAATAATTAAAATGCAACATTTATTGGCAATTCTTAAATTTCGAAGCTCTTTGAACACAATTTGTGGGCATTTTTCATCATATATAGATATAAGCTATTATTTACATAATTTTTACTTTTCTTTTTGATTACAATCTCTGTTTTGGTTATCAAGATTTTATTCTGAGGGGAATGGTTAGTTTTGACAACAGATAAATTTATCTATAATGAATGTTACCATTTTCTAGAACTCGCAAAAATACAACGATAATTTATAATCAAGGAAATGAGCAGGGGAAAAAAAAAAAAAAAAAAAAATGGCCAATCATTTTTTTTATGACACTACATATTTTTGTGTTGTGTTTTACATTTACTTCTGTCAGACTCATGGCAACATCTGCAGCTAGTGAGCATTAGGGCTGAGGTTCAATCTGCTGATAGCATTGTTGTAGACACTGTTTCAAAAACGAGGAGACTTGATGGTGTTTGGAATGTTCAGCATCTTACCAATTAGTCGAACTACATGGTGGGAGTTTTCCCCGTACGATAGCAAATGCCGTGCAGTTCTCCTTAAATATCCTCCCAGAAGAAACTGCTCTTCTACTTCAGCGACACAGAGCAGAAGTCAGGCTCCTGCTTACAAGTGCTTCGTCACAATAGAAATTGCCCACTTTCCCACCATCCCTGAGTCTGCCCTACACTGAGGATGATTTAACAACATTTACTTCCTATGTCAATATCTCATTAAGCCTAAAATAGCCTATCTAGTTTCTTGCTTTTAAAGCTTAAGTATACTTTTCTATAAATAAACATATCGCTTGTTATAATTTAAAATTTTTATTTATTTATTTTTTGTTAATCTTTTAAAAACCTATCTATAAACCTTTCATTCTTTCAACCTTTCTTATAAAAATTAATCTTTAATTTTTTTTCATAAAATTTCCATAATCCTATAGCATTTGCCAGTTAAAACTATTTCTAATACTCTCTGTAATCCTTAATATAAAAGATTACAAAGCATATTATTTGTAATTTTAATTAATATACTGCATCTCACTTTGGTAAACTTTACTGTTATTTCAAGGGCTTTGATCCTTGAAATGAAGGAATGTGCCACCAAATTCTATTTATAATAAATTTTGTCAAGTAGGTAATTTTGATATGCTTAGGAGAGGGGATAGTTTAAAAATGAATTAAATTTCATTATCAATCAATCTAATTTTTTAAATATCAACATTTATCAAAGAATTCAAGCTACAGAACCCAGAGGAGAAAGTAATTAAAAAGTGTATTCTTTTGTGTTTTGATGACAAAGTTTAGAGGAAACACAGCAGAGGGGAATGGCAATCAATAGCAGACAAAGAAAAAACATACTTTTTTTTGTCCTTAAACCATGCAAACTTAATGTTATTTTAGATAAATTTTCATTTTCAATTCTAAGTATTTTATTGAAGTTCAGTGTCATCTAGTTGATGATAATTCAAATTGATATAATCTAAAATTGACAATCCGTTGATTTATTGATTGTAATTGTATAATGCATAAATAGCATAAACTGAAGTGACAAAAGTCATGGGATACCTCTTAATATCGTGTTGGCCCACCTTTCGCCCGGCGAAGTGCAGCAACTCGACGTGGCATGGACTCAACAAGTCGTTGGAAGTCTTCTGCAGGAATATTGAGCCATGCTGTCTCGATAGACGTCCATAATTGTGAAAGCGTTGATGGTGCAGGATTTTGGGCATGAACAGACCTCTCGATGATGTCCCATAAATGCTCGATGGGATTCATGTCGGGCGATCTAGGTGGCCAGATCATTCGTTGGAATGATTCAGAATGAATCAGAATGTTCTTCAAACCAATCGCGAACAGTTGTGGCCCGGTGACATGGCGCATTGTCATCCATAAAAATCCCATCATTGTTTGGGTACATGAAGTCCATGAATGGCTGCAAGTGATCTCCAAGTAGCTGAACATAAGCATTTCCAGTCAATGTTCGGTCCAGTCGCAGCAGAGGACCAAGTCCATGCCATGAAAAAACAGCCCACACCATTACGGAGCCACCACCAGCTTGAACAGTGCCTTGCTGACAGTTTGGGTTCATGGCTTCGTGGGGTCTGCGACACACTCGAACCCTACCATCAGATCTTACCAACTGAAATCGTGACTCATTGGACCAGGCCACGGTTTTCCATTCATCTAGGGACCAACCGATATGCTCACGTGCCTACGAGAGTCGCTTCAAGCGATGTCGTTCTGTCAGTAAAGGCACTCGAGTCGGTCTTCTGCTGGAATAGCCCAAGAAAGCCAAATTTCTCTGCACAGTTCTAACAGACAAGTCCCTTGTACGTCCCACATTGATTTCTGCGGTTATTTGATGCAGTGTTGCTTGTCTGTCAGAATTTACGACTCTTTGCAGACGTCGCCGGTCTCGGTCGTTAAGTGCAGGCGGTCGACCACTGCGCTGTCCATGGTGGGATGTTATGCCTGAAATTTCATACTCTCGGCACACTCTTGACACAGTGGATCTGGGAATGTTGAATTCCCTAACGATTTCCGAAATGGCATGACCCATACGTCTGGCTCCAACTAACATTCCGCGTTCAAAGTCTGTTAATTCCCGTCGTGCGGTCATCATCACGTCAAAACCTCTTCACATGAATAACTTGAACAGAAATGGAAGCTCTGCGAAAGCACTGCACATTTATACCTGTTCTACGTGATGCTACTGCCATCTGAAAATTTGCATATTGCTATCCCATGACTTTTGTCACTTCAGTGTATAATGAAATGCTTAGAAAATTCATTCAGAGTAATTGCTATGTTTTTCAAAGCAATCAATGTGGAGACACAGCCAAGACCACTGTAATTTGAAAAATAACCTTCCCCTTTTCTCCCCTCACAAAATAATTATAATACATATATTAATGAAATTAATCTAAATAGTTTACAAATTATATACGTAGATTTATTACTTACTCTGGCAATAACTTTTCACCCATATTTCATTTGCATTATTATATACTAGATCAACAATACCAAGCTGATCACTGCCAAAATAAAAAGACTGGCATGCGGCTCCTTGCTACAAGTGAATAAAAAGTTAAACGATGGAAAATATTTATTAGAATAGATTATTAATTAAAAAAAGAAAGAAAGAAATGCCATAATATATGTTTTGCAATATAATCATTTTGAAATTACGATTCAATTAGCTATTAAATATGTTATTATAGATAAAGTAGGAAAAAATAATTTCTCCACAAAACAATTTTTTAAACTACCAAAAATTTTTAATATACTTGTGGACAATTTTTATTATTTAATAATTATTTCAGAAGAATCAATATTAATAAATTGTTAAGTTTTTCCTATATTCTTATTAAAAACAAGCATCTATAATACAAATGACTTAAAAAAAAATACTTCATTAAATTAAACTTTTATTCTGTAACCAAATCTATATTTACAAATGTTTTCATTTAGATGCAATCATCTGAAAAGACATCAACATTTAGCAAGTTTCTATTATACTAAATTAATCTCTTTTCAATAAGATTTTGAAAAAAAAAAAATGTAATGTATAATAAAAGAAAAATGTACAACTGAAACTCTTTAGAGTTTTACTTGATCCTAATCATTACGAAATTTTATATCTTTTTGCATATCTTGATAGATATTTATACATGAAGAAATATTTTGTAGAGATTTTTGTTTACATTACTACTACCTAAATTATTTTGTACTAAAAATTTTGAAAAAACTTTAAATTTAAATTATTCATATAAAAAAAGAAATAGTAGATTATATAAATATTTAAAGAATTAAATAATAATAATTATAGTAATACTTATAAAAGTTATTTGTTTGAAATACTTAGTCATTATTTGTCATGTATCAACTGGCATATATATCTATACATAAAATGTGTGTATAAATCATAATTAAATAGTTTTTTTTTATAATTAATAATTATTTTTCTAGATACATACATATAATTGTAGCATTTTAATTTTGTAAAAATAAATTTGATAAAAAAAACAACGATTACCTTTTTAAGGAATTGAAATGCATCAATAAAAGCTGTATGAGTGTTACCACATTCCATACAAATATGCACAGGCCGTGCATACATTATTGCGCACTGGGTGAAATTTAATACCGCTTTGGAAAATTTTTCGAAAGCCAAGGTGCAATTTTCTGACATGATATCGTACTCTTTAGTTACATTATAGGGAAATATATATAAACTCTTCAGATTGCTACTAAATAATTTCAGGGTAGCATCGGAAATTTCAGCTGATTTGGAATCAAACACATGATTCCATGGAAAATTTTCGGCAGTGGGGTATTGTACATTAAGAACAAGAAAGAGAGCAAATATTATTTTGACACTGTGGGGAACCATTGTAATTCGACTACTTTCCATATTTTTTGATGCCAAAAAGATGAATACAAATGCCAAAAAGATGAAAGGATATCAATAAAAATTAATATTCAAGTAGCAATAGTAATCTTCTAAAAAAAATGGGATATTTTTACTGCAATTATTAGGAGCAATATGGAAAAACGGTTATTAGAAGATGAATATCTGCATTGGTCCGCAATAACATCAGATGACAATGTTATGTAATTATCGATTAAGATTCATCAAAATTGGAATAATCGATGAATTTGTTAAGTAGGTTATTTTCCTCGCAATATATTTATAAAGGTTCTAAGAGAAATTATTTTAAGCAAAAAATAGAAATCTTAATCTTTATTAAATTAAATGTAAAAGTGAGTCAGGCAACTCAAGCTATTATTTAAGGATTTCGTTTTAATTTTTCTGTAATCGTAGTGTTTAACAATCTCAATTTTCTATAAAAATAGAACTTTTAACAAAACAAAAAAAAAAAACTTACAGGGCAATAGCTAAAGAATAATCATTCCAAGAGTGAAACATATCAAAGCATGTGGAGAAAATGGAAAATATTACGCAATGGCCATTTCTGCTGTTTCGATGGTTAAAAGTGTATCTGATGGCAAAAAAAGAATGTCGGAATATGTAATGATTGAATATGTATTAAATTAAGCCTATACACTTTCTACTTTCAAGTCAATGTTGAAACTTTCCTTAGAATTTTGTCTCTTCAATTTTTAAAGCAACGTTTTGTAAACATTCATAAAAAATTTTATCAGTAAATATTGCCAAAACAAGTATTCTTTTTTTTTTCTTTAAAATAGGCCTTTTTTAACAATTTAACAAGATCTAGTGAATGAATAAATTCTATATGGGTCAGCTCCACATTCCATGATATGGTATTACCCAATATTGAAACTCCTTTACCTAATGGGTATTTTGTATATTTAATAGATGCCCGAAAATTATAAAGCACCACACATAAGGGTATTTGTTCCAAAAGCAAGGACAAAAGTTGATAGTTTTAAACATACGAATTCTCATAAACTTCGACTACCTAGCAAGGCCGACTCAGTCAGCGTGGTAAGGGGAATCATGTAAGCACTTTGCTGAATGCTGAACGAATGTCTCAATAAAAGTAAAATAAAACCTTTTTTGTGTTACTTTCTAGTTTTTTTTTTAAGTGAATATGAATTTTTTAAATAGATAACATTGTGCCAGGTATGAATCATTATTAGGACTACTTTAAAATGATTAAATTTTTAGTTTATTTATAACTGTATAATTTTGAAACTCAGAAAAAATGCTATCGTTTCATCTAAAAATAAATTTTAGAATTTATTAAAAATTAGGATTAATAATTGATTAGGAATTATTTATGGGAATTAGTTCCGTTTATCTATTAAGTAGACAATTGCATTCTAGATGCCAAAAAGTTCAAATCATTTTTATAGCATGTTTTAGTGCAGCTTATACTTGTTAAGAATAACGATAAATTTGTTACTGGTCGTCTCATTCCTCATTTCCTTTATTTTAAGGGCGCGGACGTTACTCGAGAATTTATATTTGCAGCGATATTGTGAAAACAATTTTTCAAAAAAAAAAAACCCCTGATATATTTAAAACTGAAATAAGAAATGATCCTTTCATTCTCCTACTGATCAAAAACTTGAATTTGTTAAAAGATTTTTGCCATTTTAATCTAAAATTATGTCTAAGTGACAAGCTGCTAAAAGAACACAGCAAATTTTCTTGAATTCGAACTGCAAACAGCCATAAGAAACTTGTGGCGGTATTGTAAAGGTTGCGTTTGCGAGACTTACTTCGATGAGAAGAAGAGTATCGAGTTCTGTTTCTTGATTGGGAACGAGAGTTTCTTGTGACACTCAGTTTTTCAAGTTTATTATCCAAAGATGCAATTTGTTGTTGTAAATCAGTTATGGCATCTGATCCTGATGAAACATTAGTGCTTACGCAGTAAAGTTCTTGTTTTGGTTGCATTTCAAGAATACGATCCGCCATTAATGCCAGTTTCTCAATTCCTTCATCACTAACTAGTAAAATATTCCGCACGGAATATTTTGGCATTTCAGGCATTTTTTGTAGAAATAATGTTGTTAGTACCTTATCAGTTATTCCATCAGTAGCCAGGTTTTTCATTTTTTGTAAAAGTTGACTGGGTTTAAGATCTCCCAAATCAAATCCTGTCAGCAGTCTCTGAAGACGCTTATTTTCGCTTTCTTTAAAAGTATTCAGCAAACGTTCTTTTGCAGTGGTATATTTAGTTCTATTATCATCACTTATAATGTCCCACAAACTTTCAACAAATTTCGGTTCTAATTGTGAAACTAAGTAGTTCAATTTTGTATCCTCGGCTGTTATTCCACAAATTGAAAACTGTGCTTCAACTTGAAAGAACCATATTTCTGGTTTTTCTGCCCAAAAAGGAGGTATTTTGACACTTACCCGCGCTACTTCATCTTTTTTCGCCGATTCATTACTTTCAGTCATTTTGTAAATAATTCACTGTTTGCAAACAATTCACGGGTCACCAAGTATGTGGCGGTATTGTAAAGGTTGCGTAGTGTTATTAAAATTCAGACGGCAAAATAAAAGACTATAATCAATTTTCACAATTACAACATGTTTATTCTACTTCGAACGCCAACTACGTTCTTGTTTTCATTCTAGCGGGAAAATTCCCTTTTTTAACAGTGAAAGTAGAAGTCGTTCAATTTGTATTCCATTTTCCATCAATAGGTGTCGCTACAAACTGCAGAAATATCGGTAAAGAAAGTCACTAAGGTAAGTTTTGGAGGCCCGAGAAAGCCTTTTGAAGAGCTGACAAGTCGCAATAAATGGCGGAAAAACCGAACAATCAAGGGCGAGTAATGAAGCTCAAAATCTTTTTTATCAGGAGAAATTTTACTAAAGGATCAAGTGGACTTAGGTAGAGCATACGAAGTGACAGACATTATGACAAACTCAACATGTGGTGACAAATACAAAAAAGCATACTATAATAAAAGTGATACAGTATCATCATTTGGTAAACAACTAACAGTGCAAAGTTTGATTTACAAGCATTATTGAACCATATCATAGAGAGACATATATTTCTTAAACTTTTTTGTTCTAATGCAATGGCAAACACTTTGACAGTTCTCTTTGATGCCTTAAGGCAAGTGCGGCACCGATGTTACTCATTTGACACTACCCAGGAGGTGCGTGTAGCTTGAAGATAAGCTACGGACGCTAAGTAACAATACAACGCTCTATGATCATGTTAGACCATGCCTTATGGTTTAAAGCGGATTCCGAATCACTACAAACAACCTTGGCAACGCCGGGACTCGAACCCGAAACCTGTGGTACCGAGCTCCAGAGCGCTAGCTACTCGGCCATTCAGGCCTCATACTACTTAAACTATGTTATTGAAATTTTAAAAGACTGAGCATTTGGCTTCCTTTGAACTGCAATAAAAATGGATCTGTGATGGCTCACAACAAGCTTAAAATAAACAAAAGTCCCAAAACAACACTGAATTTTAATACGCTTTTATTAGCTTCACCTGTATGTTTGTATGTATGTATGTAACTGACTTTTTCCCCTGGAGATCTGTTTCTCCTCATATACACTATTTAAGCTGCAAAGAAACATTTACAGGCATCTTTCAGAAAGAAAACAGTTGATTCTTTTTAATACGCTTTTATATTAGTTTCACCTGTATGTTTGTTTGTTTGTTTGTAACTGACTCTTTGGGCTCGATTTTTTCTACTTTAAGCGATCCGATTTAATTCAAACATTGTATCAAGGACCGACGACACTGAAATATTTTGATAAGTTTATTATCTCATCATGATTAAGATCGCCAGGATTAGAGACTTTATTTTAACTGATGAAGAGCAATTTAACCCATGTAGAATGAAAGTATTCAGTAAAGACATGCGAACCTACGTGGGGCTATGGATGACGCGCCTGGCTACGGATCAGGAGATGCCCTGTTCGAATCCTGGCTGGCTTGACCTATTCGCATTTAGCCTTTGTTTTACTCATAATTACAATTACACCTCATTTAAATATTATAGTTTAAAAACACTAAAAAACATGCTTTTAGAGTTAATCAAACTAAAAAGTAAAAAATTAATTAATAGTTTAAAAAAACTAAAAAATCACGCCTTTAGAGTTAATCAAACTAAAAATTAAAAAATAAATGAATTGTTTAAAAAAACTAAAAAACACGCTTTTAGAGTGAATCAAATTAAAAAGTAAAAAATAATTTAACATAAGAATAAAATGACTGACGAGAAAATGAATGTCACTGTTCTAAAAGCGTGGGATGCTTTGTATGACATTTTAAAACTAACTCTGCATTTCGGAATGAAACTAGTGAAAAATGATAACGATATCGAGCACCCCACGCTTTTAGAACAGGGACATTCATTTTCTCGTCAGTCATTTTATTCTAATGTTAAATTATTTTTTACTTTTTAGTTTGATTAACTCTAAAAGCGTGTTTTTTAGTTTTTTTTAAATTATTCATTTATTACTAACATTTTCCCCTCTTCTCTATTTTGACGTGAAGAGACAAAATGGTATTTATAAAATCTTTCTCCACCATCTTCTCGGCCATGTCGTTGTATGATGATAAGCATCTTCACATTGCTCATCCATCTGCATAAAAATATTATATACTTCTACTTAACTTTTAACTTAATTTGCTTTATCTTTAAACTATTTTAGATCTTAACTTTATATTAATTTTAAATTTTAATAGTTAAACTAGCTGCTCGCCCCTACTTGCTTACTATGCTAAATAAAAATGTTTTTCCCAACTTCGGTTGGTTTTTACAAATGTTCCAAGGATGACTGGCGCCATCTGCTGGCGAGCCAGTCAACTATCATTGCAGATTGAAATTGTATGTTTTATTTTAATGTGCACTTAACCTAAATTCCTTTTATTTTATTTTTCTCATTCTTAAATTTTATTTTTAACCATAATCGTCTTTTTTTTTGGGCATCGTCAACGGACTCTTAATTGTACCGATAGCTTTTGCTTTTTCGATCTCCTGCTTTAATTGTTCTCAAGCAGGAGGTGTTTTTCTTAACTTTTAATTCCTTTATTTATTTTATTCATTTACATTCATTGAATTTAAGCAACTTAATTTTTGTGCAAATGTTTTAACTAAATTAAGATGTGGAGGTATTGTGGTTCTTAAAACCATCTAGGAACTCCGTAACCGGTACGCACGTTGCCCTGTATGATGATAAGGTTTACACATGAGACATTAGGTGTATCTAAAGAAGGAATTAACTACTACAACATCAAAATCAAGTCTTTAAATACAGTAGTAATTGTAAAAGAAAAAAAAATAGTTGAAAAGCATACAATGCTTTTGACTATGATGGATGGCAAAGCATGTATAATGCAGCAAGAGATACTAGTTCAACACTGAGATGTTAAATTCGTAAAGCTACATCAAATTGTTTAATATTTTGTAATATAAATTACGTTGTCAAAAAAAAAAAAAAAAAAAAAAAAAAAAAAAAAAAAAAACAACAAAACAACTATAAACTAAGTTGTTTTATTTTCGTGTTCGCCCTGTACGTATAATAATTGTCTGTTTGTATAATTTATTTATTAAAAAATAAATATTTTTAAGTTTTCAAAAAAATTGAATCGGAAAAAAAAAAAAAAAAAATTTAGACAGAAGCAGTTTGGCTCAATAACAACTAGAATTACTGGTATTTCTCTTAACGTTTTTTTTAACAACTACATGACAGGAGGTGACATTAATGTCGCTACAAGGTCCACAAACTTTCCGTTCTTATACCAAAACGAAAGGAATACAAATAAATTTAATCTGCAATTTTTATGTCAATTTGGGATTTGTCACACTCAATTGCAAGCAGCTATTGAAGCGGCTTTACTGTGCTGCCGAAAAATCATGGAAGATCTTTTGGAATGCATGAATCCACCTTACGAGACAAAATAAGACAAACCATATTTTTAAAAAAATTGCTTTAGATGGGAAAACCAATTAAAAAAAAAAAAAAAAAGAATTCGCTGGACGCTTTCTGAAGCTAGCTGTGTTTTTTTTATGGAATGATGCTATTAGAAATCCAAAATTTGGTGTATAGTTTTGCTAAAGCCAATCAAATAAAAAATTATTTCAATAAATGGATAAAAAATAATTTATTGGCGTTATGTTTTTAAAACGCAACGCTGCAATTCGTCCACACCCCGTAAAAGACCTAAGCTGAAAACACAAACCTCGCCGCTGCTTTTAACAAGGAGGATGTTAAAAATTACATTAACAATTTACAAGCAGTATTTGAAAAGCACATATTCACGAGACAGGAATAACAACCGGGCAAAAGTCTTTATAGTAAGTGTCTAATTTATTATAAAGCCATATATAAGGGCATTCGTGATCTTTTAACATTACATTGAGGATCAGGACAGTTCACTGTTGTCAACCTTCGCATAACAGCGAGTTATAATGGTTGCCGTAATGCAAATCAATATGTGAAGTGAAGAAGGACAATAACGCTGCAGAAATTCAATAGAGATCGAGGATCATTTATGAAAAGGAGTAAATAAAAAGTATGGCAATGGTAAAACTGTACATTACATTGACGCTCAGGACAATTCATTGTCTGTCAACCAGCGAATTATAATGGTACTCGTAATGTAAAGCCCTTCCTCCAAAAATTATGAAGTGAAGAAGGGTAATAGCACTGCAGAAATTTATTACAGATCGAAGATCCTTTATGAACAGGAGTGAAGAAAAAGTATTGCAATGGTGAAGCAGTCAGTGCTTTTCGGCGATTTACGATTCGTTTTAACATTTTCTTCCTCTTACAAATGAGACCACCAACTCACGGCCTGATGACCAATTGGCTAGCACTCTCGCTTTTGATACCACAAGATTCAGGTTAGAACCCTGGCGGAGGCATGGATATTTGTGAGAGGTTCTGGATCCACTTTAAACTGTAGGTCCGGATTTAATTAATTAGTCTAAAATGTACGGGGCCTGATGGCCCAGTGGCTAGCGCTCTGGCGTTCGATCCCATACGTTTCGGGTTCGAATCTCAGCGGTGCCATGGATGTTTGTAGTCGTTCGGAATCCACTTTAAGCCGTAGATCCCGGTCTAATATGACAGTAGAGCGCCACAGAGCCCAATCAGACTTCTTCTCACTCACATCATTCCCAAACTGTTAAGGGCAACTCAGCTCTAGGCACAATGATGTGGTGTGGTATGGTGTAGTTGTAGATCTATGGATTTAGCCAGAATCGTATTTAAGTGGCAAACAGTGGTGCAGTAGTAGCAGCTTAAAGTGTGCACAAAATGACCGTAGAGGGACAAACCGAACCAAATCTTTTACAACTTCACTTATACAACTTGACATTTCCACATTTTCTTTCAATCAGAACATGCAACTTATATCTCAATGTTTTGGCGAGAGAGATAATATTAAAATTATGAGTGCTGGTATGGCTGAATTCCGCGAGGTAGAATTCTATGTATAGGGTCTGAAAAAAAAGACTGCTCATGCAGCATCAAAAACGCTCACAGCTGGACAATGACTTGGTGGGAAAAAGTGATCAAAGTTGGGTTTGCGTGTGGAATCACTAGTGAAATCTCGTTCGTATTTGTTTATTTCTGTAGTCGACTTGTCTTTTCATTTAAAATTTGCATTATACATTATGTGTTCTCATCTCAACAATTTATTACATCCAATGTTACCTCTCTCACAAGTATTATTAAATATTAAATGTTTTCCAAAGTTTTAAATTTTTTTTTCTTTCTAATGCAGCTGGCAAACACTTAGACAGCTTGGTCTTGGATGCCTTAAGGCAAGCGCTGCACAGACGTTACTCACTTTGCATGACCCAGGGGGTGCGTGTCACTTGAAGATAAGCCACGGATGCGGAGTAACAATGCCCCCGCAACGCTCTATGATCCTGTTAGACCGGGACCTACGGTTTATAGTGGATTCCGAGCCACTACAAACATCTATGGCACCGCCGGGACTCGAGCCCGAAACCTGTGGTACCGAGAGCCAGAGCGCTAGCCATTCAGACCCCAAGACTCTTATTCAAAATACAGAAACTGAAAAAATTATACTTGATAGGAAATTAAACTATAGCAAGCATTTAAACTACACCATGGGGAAAGCGATTAAAGCTAAACGCGTAATCACTCCTCTCATAAACAGGAAAAGTAAACTTTCGATCGGAGGTAAACTCACCATTTATATTTCTCTCATTAGACCGATCTTACTATACGCCGCGCCAGTCTGGATTAACTCCGCCATTAACTCGCTCAAAAAATTTCAAGCTTTTCAAAATCAATTTCTTTTAACCATCACCGACGCACCACTCCATTACAATAGACACAGGATCCATAACGAATTACACTTAGAACCTTTCTTAAATTACGCCAAAAAATTATCTGAAAATTTGCTTCTTAAAATTCCAAACATTAAAAATCCGCTTCTCTTAAATCTTCCAGACTTTAATCGTAATTCCGCATATGCTAAAAAACGACCGCGTTCAATTTTTAATCAAGATTTTAATTCCTTTCCCGTCGCGAAACGCATCCATATGACCCCGGATAATTTTTAAATAATATTTCGTAAAAAATTTCTTTCCGTGTGAATTTACAATTCACCTCTTTAGTAATGCACCTTTTTCACTATTTACGTTCTTCCGCCGACCTTCGATTAGCGTTGTTTACTTTCGCCTCGCATCACAACCGCTCTTGTTATGTGTGATAGACTCTGCCCTCTCTTTCCTTTCTAAACTCTCCAGGAATGGCACTGCATTGGTTAAATTCTTAATGTTATTCCATATATTTATTAAAAATAAATACTTAATTTAACTATTATTTTTACATTTTTAAAAATTTTTTATCAATACTAACAGTAATTTCTCTTTTTATTTTTATACAGAGCATGTGCTCTTTTAATGTTAATTTATTCTCAATAACTTAATTTGGTAAAATTAATAATAATTATGTTACTTAAATTCTTCGGAGGTACAGGGTGATCCCTATGGACTCCAATATACACTAGCCTCTGCTCTGCTCTGCAACGCTCTACGATTCTATTAGGATCGGGACCTACGGATTAAAGTGGATTCCGAACCACTATAAACACCCATGGCACCGCCGGGACTCGAACCCGAAACCTGTGGTACCAAGCACCAGAGCGCTAGCCACTCGGCCATTCAGGCCCCAGTTTAGGAAAAATAATATATACGAAAGACAAAAGATTTATTTCGTGAAGAGCGACATTTTTTATTAATGCCAATGGATGACTCATTTCATCAAAACATAGAAGATACCTAAAATGCCACCAGAAATACTTTAATCTGTAAAAACGTGTATGTTGAGAATAAAATACAAACTGAACACACAGTAAAACATTTATTTAAAGAGCACAATGATACAATTCGTCATGAGGTTAAACAGGAGACACGATAAAAAAAAGTTTGGCATGGAAACATTCACATAAACATAGAACAAAAAAACATACAAATATTTTAACAACAATGTTTTTTTTTTTGTTTTTGTATTAGTAATCCAGATTTTGAAATATTTTGCAAAACTCCTTTAAAATTCTATGAATCTTTTTTTTCAATATATTTCAAAATAATTTTCAGAACAGCAGCACTTTATTTAGTATAACAGCTCTGATTTTTTAAACAGTACACATAATACAAATAACAATTTTTGTGCACTGAATTTGTACTGTGAAATGTATTTGGTTTTATGTATTAATCTCACCTTTGTTGGCGAAATGAAGCCAAAAATGGAAAACTGCTTCATCGCTAAAATTTCATGTAGATTGATTTTGACTGTCTGGAAATATTTTGGCAACAGGATTTGAATTTTTTTTTTTTCGGAGCCATGTTTTATACTTTATTTTAGTTCTTGTTAATTTACCATTATTTTGTTTTTTTTTATGTTAGAAATTCAGGTAAAAGAATTCAAAATGATAGCAATAAAAATGTTTCAAAAATAAATAAAACATATTTCTTATATAAAGGAACACGAAAAGGGTAAAACACATTAAATGTAAATAGTAAATAGTAAAATGTCTTCACATTAAAAATTATATATAAAACAATCATTAAAAACAATAATTAAAAAATATCAAAAATTCTTACAATGAATATAAGAACTAAACAAGTTTTTCTAAATAACTCATTTAGTTAAAAAAACTATTCCTTAACTAGCAAGTTACGTTAAAAAATGGTGCCAAATCATCGTCAATCATAATGTTAGGAGTCGAAACGGCGATTCTTGGCGGATTTACACAAATTTTTTTTTTTTTTTTTTGAGTTAACGGAAAAAGTATAAAAGTCACATATATTTTAAAACAAGTATATATAATAAATATAAACATAAACAAGTAATAATAATAAACAAATCCTAAAACTATAATTTATTTCAAATATAAAAATAGCATAAATTTGCATGTTTGTTTAAAAATGATAATATTAATGAGAAGATTAAAATTGTAAAAGGTACTTACGTATTAACAGCCACCGCAGCAGAGGTTGTGCCAATAAAGAGCTGCCAATGCGACAAAATAAAGACTGTTTTGAATCTATTTTAAACTCTATATCGGCCCATTTTCCACCAAAATCCGATTGACTACTTTGCTTTTAAATAAAGTGTTTTGAATTTTGAAAGTGTTTTGGTTTTAAATAAAATGTTTTATATATTCTATGATTTGTCACAAAAATTTTAAGTGTAGATTGGCGCCTCTTAAAAACCGCCAAATCTGTAGCTGCGGTGGCGTTAATACGTAAATACCGTAAAATTTTTGAATCAAACTTTGTAAAAGTGATTTATAAAAACATTCAAAGTTTAATTTATATTTGAACTTTTCAATTGCACATTAATATACAATTCATGTAATCTATTTATACAATCTATAATTATATATTTAAGTTCAAAGTATAAGAATAATTAACTAATAGTTAAAGCACCATTTTTTTTTTTCATTTTAATTTTAAATTTTGGCACGTTTTTTTCAATTTATTTTATTATAGTTATTGATTTTAAATAATGCTCAATGCTGCTATTCAAACATATATTTTTAATAAAAAAACTAAAATTAATTATGATATTATTTTTAAATCGCGAAATTTAATTTATTCCAACAATAACATAAATATTTCAACATCATTTAAAAAAAATTCGTCTCTTTTATAAATTAACAATCAATTATTTTTTTAAAATTTACAATTAACAAATTAACAATAAATTAACGTTTATAATTAACAACATTGAAAGTCAATGATAAAATTAAAAGAAAAATGCCCAAATTAGGACAGTATTAACAATATATATTAAGATTTATAAAAACTTTTAATTATAAAAGAAATATAATTAATTATTTTTAAGCGCCAAGAGTTTTTTTATTTTAATTTAAAAAAGCGAAATATTTTGTAATACATAGATTCGACATTGCATAGCATATAGCTCATATTTCTCGAAACAAAAACATATAAAAATAAATAAACATTAAATAAAAGAATAATTTTTAAAGATTTTTTTAAAAATATAGCATTAAAATCTCACAATAGGTTCTGATATATTTTAGTGTGCGTTATATTTTTAGAAAATTAGTTCAATTAGTCAATTAGAAAATATATCCATTTTTAAATAAAGAACTTCGTAAATTGTGTTGAAAAATTTCCAAAGCAATATGAATTTTAAAAATATCAGATTTACAAATTTTTCTTCTAAAGAATATTTTAATTAAAGATCTATGGTTGTAGAATGATCTTTTAAAATTGAAGTGACACAAACCTTATAAATAAAAGAAGGAAAAAAAAACTCTCAAAAATACATAAAAATTAAGTATGCGTGGATATAAATATTAAAGAACATTTCATTTGTTCTTTGAACTCAACGATTAAACGAACAAAAGGAAAAAAACAAAAAAGGATTCAACATTTATAAAGAATTCAATTCTTTCACAAATATCATGTTTTATCAATAATTTTTTTAATAGAAATCAGAGTCCCAGTAAACCGAGTCCTAGAAAACTCATTGGTACTTTTTTTGTACTTGCATACCTTTTTTCATTATTTGTTTTTCTTTATTTTTCAATTTCAAGAGTTTTTCTCGAAATTTGCGTCCTAGCCTTACAGTAGTAATATATAATAGACTGAGTTTCGGGGTTGCCAGTTTGGAATGATCATAGATATGTGATGACAGTTTGGCGATTTTTGACAACAATCTTTACTATTGACAATTATAATTCTATGTTTTGGCTCGAAAAGAGGAAAAGGTTTGCTATCTTGCAACGAATTTCAAAAGAAATGGTTTATTTAGTCGTAAATAAATGTAAATTTATTTTTTCTAAATAGTTGTCATTTATATTATTTTAACTAATTTTCTCGTTCCCCCTCGCCCCACCCAAATGAACATTTATAAGAATTTTTTGTAATGTTTTAATATAGTTAATACAAAATGATCAGATTTAAAGACAAAATAACATTTCTTGTATCTATTTATCGTTTTAGTGAGTATATAATTTAACAAAAAATATGACTTGAGAAGAAGAATTTCTTGGAATGATTCGTAAAAATTTTTTTTTTCCAATGCAGCTGGCAAACAGACATGGACGTCTTGGATCCCTTAAGGCAAGCACTGCACAGACGTCACTCACTTTGCATTACACAGGGAGCGCGTGTAACTTGAAGATAAGCCACTGACGCAGAGTAACAATGCCCCCGCAACGCTCTACGATCCTATTAGACCGGGACCTACGGCTTAAAGCGGATGCCGAACCACTACACACATCCCTGGCATCGCCGGGACTCGAATCCGAAACCTGTGGTACCGAGCGCCAAAGCGCCTAGCCACTCGGCCATTTAGGCCCTCGATTCGTAACATGTTTACGTTTTTTAAATAAATGAGTGCAGGGAAAAGAAGCCAAGCGATGATACAGCGCCAAATCTAGCACGAAAAGGAAGGTTTGTTATTTAATCGCTCTACGATCATCTTGTGCACACTTTAGGCTAAACAGACCGGGGCCTACAGTTTAAAGCGGATTCCGAACCCCTCTCAAATATCCATGCCATCGCCGGGATTCAAACCTGAAGGCTGTGATACCAAAGACCAGAGTGCCAGCAACTTGGACACCAGACCGCAGTACGAAAATTAAGGAAATTTTTGCCCCAATTTTCTGTTCCTTTAGAATAGGAGGACGCTCTCTATTTCATTATTATTCTGTGTTCTAGCAATACCTCTCAAAGAAATGTGAAACGAGTGACCATGTTCAATTTTATACATTTTTCCTCTTGTTATATTACATTGTCTTGTCTGACGAAAAAAATGAAATTAAATATCCGAGCAACGCCAAGTAAACAGCCAGTTTGAAATAAAAAGACAGTTATTACTATTATTATTATTATTTTATCATTAAAACTGATTTGAGTGTATTTTTGATGCATTCATTTCGGACGAAATTTTGATGACCTTCCTGTTTAACAGGGATTACTGGGACTCGATTCTATGAAGCGCCACCTGGTGGACAACAGCAACAACATTCGGGAACATGACAACAACAGCAGCAATATAAGAGTATTAATGAAAAAAAAAAAAAAAGAATATCTATTTGAAAATAAATAAATAAATAAAGGACATTTTTTGAGATATGTCAAGCGTTTTCTAAAATCTAAACATGGAAATGAGTCATTGAGAATGGTTTCACAATGTTATCACAACATCAAGATTAGTTTAAAATCACACAAACACACACAAAAAGCATCTTGAAGGGTTAATGGTTTCTCATTCCGAACAATTCCGATTTGGTAACTGTGATCACGTGGTAGCCTTTCTTTTTCAACTGCAAAGAAATAAAAAAGAAGCTTTAATTAATTAATTGAAATACAGCGGGAAAAAAAAAGAACAGGAAGTAAATTACTATAAAAAAGAATATATTAAATATCAGTTAAACCTTCTATTTTTTTCTATTCGCTTTTATAAGTAGTACTCATACAGCTTATCGTATTAGAATTCATGCTTCAGAATGGATACTTCCGCTGAAAGTAAGTAGTTCTTTAAAAAATTCATTTTTAGAGAAAAAATTATTAAATTAAATATTCAACAGCTATTTGAATTATGATTATGGAACTAATTATTTTATAGATCTCATTTTGAAAGGGTTTTTTCTTTAATTTTATAAGTAGCTCTCATACAATGTATCGTATTAGAATTCATATTTCAGAATGAATCCTTCCGCTGAAAGTAAATAGTTCTTTAAAAAATTTACATTTAGAGCAAAAATTAATAAATTAAATATACAACAGATATTTGAACTATGTTTATGGTAACTAATTATTTTATAGATCTCATTTTGAAGCTTTTTTTTTTTTTTTTTTTTTTTTTTTTTTGTACTTTCCTTCTATAGCGTATTTGGCAATTAAATATGTCATTGGCGCAATTGGAGTATGCAATGTGCCGCCAAATGCAATAGACATGGAAAGGAAGATTATGAAACGACGCCAAACTAATAAACAGCGTATCGTTTTTAAAATTAAAAACAAATGTTTTCTTTATTATTTATGTATTATTTTTATATTTGCTTGAAGTACTTAATATTGAAAGCAATTTTTCTTTCTTTTTTTTTTCTTCCCATGCATTTAAGGATGAATTAAGAATTAGCATTTAAGATTTTAAGGATTATTTTCATTTTAAAATGTCAAGCGAGTGGACTAAATTTTTAATAATATCGGTATGAAAAAAACAACAACCCATACGATTAAATGAGATATTAATGATTTTTAATTGCTCTTTCGTATAGTATAATAACTATGTAAACTTGTAATAGATTCTAGCAACTGGCGTTTCTTTTACGGACTTGGCAATGGGGTTAAGAAAACAATAGAGTAGTAATATAATGAACGGTTGCAAGTATGGGGCAAACATACTCTTCACGCATGCACCTCAGGTGACTCTTACAATTGTGACGTAACTTTGTAATTTTTACATGGTTTGTCAAGAGTTGTTGGTGTGTAGGGAGAAAACGATTTACTTACCACTATTTTCAATAGAAATGGTTAATTTTTTTAGCTGTCAATAAATTCGATACTAGGCATTTATATTCTATTCAAAAATTTTCCCTCCAAAATGATTGAAAAATAAAAATATTCATCCATATGAATTTCTTGTATTCTATTTCATACAAAATTATGAGAGTTATAACCAAAATAACATTTCTAGTATCTATTTATTTTCAGTAAGCGAATAGTAAAAATAAATGTATGACTTGAGGAAGAAGAATTTCTCGGAATATTCAGAATTGATTTTTAACATGCTGATGTTTTCTTAATAAATGCGATCAGGAAAAAGGAGCCAATGGGCGATGAAGCGCCAAATTTAGTTCAAAAAGGGAGATGCTTGCCAAAATTAGTGTACCTTTAGAACACGAGGAAGCGCTCTATTATATATTACTACTCTATGTTTCGAACCTGAACGAAGCATAAAAAAATTTCTTTTGTATTTTGTGATAGACTAAAAAAATGATTCCGGAAGGGGTGGTCCTGCTTCATAGAATTTTTGGTTTACCAAATGATGGCCGATTGCTAGCTCACAGAATCAAACAACTGGGCTTGGCTTTATTGCTCGGCGCCTAACGGATGCTAGTCCACTCGTTCTCAGGTCTGAATGTAGCTTCAAAAATATACAATTTTTAAAAGAAATTGAGATTTTTTTTACCTGTTCAATGCTTCTGGTAGTTCTTTTGGTGAAGCGAGTAACCAGTTTGCCACCTGCAAGAAAGAATGAAAGCTGAAACCAACGAAAAATTACAAATGAAATATCTTGGAGTAAAACATAGTGGTTCTACCATTGTAAAAAATGCTGAATCTATGTAGCATACATTCTACAATATTATTATTATAATGTGCATTTATAATTTTTATGAATTAAAAACATGAACAATTTACACAAATAAATCAATTTCTTAACTGAAATGTGGTAACGTATGATATGTTATTTTATCTAATTTCATGCGTAGTGGCGAAGTATCTGCACCTATCCAAGTACAGTACATGGAATACGTATAAAACTAGCAAAGAATTTATGTATCCATGGCAAATTTTCCAAAAGGGATATAGTGAAATATGTCCATTGTACAAATACGTCGTTTCGTTGTAGATTTTCGGAGTGCATTGGTCGCGCAGCGACCATAAACCTCCATCCTTGAAAAAATAGGGTTCTTGTCGATGGATCTAAGCCCATTGCCAGTGTGAAAAAATGTTAAATTTATAGAAAAAGTAGATAATTGAATAAAAATTACAAATAAATAAACTGATTAAAAAAAATAAATAAATAAAAAAAATACAGAAGGATAGGAATTAAAATTACAAAATGAAAGCATACTGTAGTAAAAAAGAAAAGTTAATAAAAAACTGAGCACCGCCGTAATGAAAATCAGACATCCATTGCAGTATAGAAGAAAGCATTGGTCCTTCAGAAAGAGGAAATAGTGATTTTAACTAATGATATTTAAAACAGATTGTACAAATACTGGTCTATAACCAGGGAATAAACATCTCCATTTATAAAGCTACCATATATCCATGGTATTACCCAATCGCATGGTAGTGTACGATATATTCCTATAAGCATGGTATAATATTCATATAAGCATGGTATAATACTCATATAAAAATGGTATAATGTTTGGTATATATTATACCCATAATTTAAAGCCTATTGTATAAAACCCATGGAATACCATTTCCATCCAATTAAACTAGCACATACCCTTGGTATTACCCAATACTTAGGGTATAAAACTAGTATACGTTGTATTCGTTTACACCTGGTATAATACCGCAATATGTTGGATATATAATATACCCAAACTATAGGTTTAAAGACTATTTTATAAAACATGTAATACATGTCCATGCTATTAAACCAGCATATATCGATAACATACCTTCTAAATTATTATTATTATTTTTGTAATGTACATCTATAATTCTTTATGAATTAAAAAACAAACTTTTTACACAAATAAATCAATTTCTTAATTTTTGTTATTCAGTGTAGTTTAATCTTTTTTTGCGCAAGAGAGATTCAAATGTTGATATTTTATATAATTTCATGCATAGTGGCGAATTATTTGCCGAGGACTTATCATGTACCTCTCCAAGTGCAGGGCATGTCAAGCAATTTATGTATAAAACTAGCAAAGCATTTATATATCCATGGTATAAAATTAGCAAATATAATCATGGCAATTTTTTCAAAAGGGAATACCATTGTCCATTATACAAATACTGGTATATAACCAGACTATAAACATGTCCAATTATAAAACTACCATATATGCATGGTGTTATCCAATCTCATGGTAATGTACGACGTATTCATATAAGCATGGTATAAAGGTTAGGTATATAATATACCCATAGTTCAAAGCCTGTTGTATAAAACCTATGGTACACATTCCTCATGCTATTAGTATGGGTAAACCCTTGGTACTACCGATAATCAGGGTATGAAACTAACCGATAATTAGGGTGATCTGTTGTATTTATATACCCATGGTATAATACCACGGTATGTTGGATAGATAATATCCCCATGGTTTAAAACCTATCTTATAAAACCCATGTTATACCATGCATATGCTAATAAACTATCATATACCCATACTTATGGTATTATATTAGTGCATAATATATTCAAATAATCTGTTGAAAAAAAAGTTTAAAAATATAATCATGGCAGTTCAGAAAATAAATGAAAAACTGATGACTGTAAATTTTCTACTCTACTTATTTGAACAAAAACTTAGCTAATGGTAATTTTTTCGCCACTAGATGGCCCCAGTCACCAATCACCCAATCCGAAGCCAGTAAAAATTAAGGTTTCCATTTAAGTAAAAATGTTAATTAAGTTTTAAGTAAAAAAGTTTTTATTTTTATTATTATTATTTTTTGGTACGTATTTTTGGAATGAAATAAAAAATCCAGAGAAAAAATATTGAACTTTAAAGTGCAATATTTCTTATTATACTGGAATATCCATCCATTTATATACCATACAGATATATGTTTCACTGCTTGGAGCAAGAAGTGAACTCACAGCGCGTGAACTTGATGTGCGCCAGGTGGTGGGTGAACCTGCTCATGAGGTAGCCGGGGAGGGTGAAGCCGAGGATGCCCACTGCGGTAAGGTAGTTCCAGAACTCCAGGCTGTCCCCGAAGGGATCGACGCAGTTGTACAGGCTGTACAGAGAGTGCGTGTAGTTCATCTGAAAGAGAAACACAACATCCATATACAGTGGCTTCATGTCTAGCACATGTATTCCATCTTACTCCCCAACAAATGTTTCTATACATTTTATATAATTAGTAAATGCATTAATTTATATCCATTACCCTCTAAAATAATAAATAAATGCAATGTCCTCTAGAAACGCAGTAGCTTTAAAAATAAGTGTTTTGACATGATTCGAATTCAAACCACAACGTCTTTTATAACCAAAATGGATTCAGCGCGAAAGGTCTATAAATTTATTTCTAAAATCTGTTTGCCCAATTTGTAGCAGACTGTCCACTTAAAACGTGCTTTAGCCACTGTAAATGTGCAGGAAGTCTCGTATTCTAAATCCACTATTGCTGCCATTGCTTTCAGAAACGAGGCGACTTGATGGTGACTGTGATACCGTGTGTAAATCGCGTCATATCGGTAGTCTGGCTACCTGTCGGAGTTTTCTCTCATAAGACCACAGAGTAGTAATATAATCGAGCACTCATTGGTTGTTAGTTTGGGACAAACACGATCCTCCCTTGATCCTATCCCTCACGGGACTTTTACAATTGTCACTGTCCACTGTCAGGGCTGGCCACTTTTATGATCACTCTTCCATTAATTCGTACGGGATTGGTCATTTTGTTTACTTGCATTAGCGAGGGAAAATGAATTTATATTACACTCTGGAATAAACTGCACTAATTTATAATGAGTTATAGGCATGCAATTCTGTGTTTTGTTGCTGAACACATGCGATGATATCTTGGAGATTTTTGGCAATGATTCTTTACCAGTTGGTAATGACTACTCTATGCTGTCGAAGAGAGAGAAAAGTCTAATATCATAGAACAATTTTCCCAAAGAAGTGATGAAGGGATTGCATAATTTAATATCTTTCACGATGATTTTTATGCACATTTGCGTGCACGGACAGCCCACAAAAGAATGATGAATGGATGACATTATCCATTATCTTCCAAGATGATTTTAATGGGCAGTTACTCCTCATTTACGTGCAGTAGGAAAGAAGTACCCCACCAAACAGCCTGACTATCGATACGATGCGGTTACACACGTTGTCATAAGTACCATTCATTTCCGAAAGTCGTGACTGCGATACATGCCAATAGCGGAAACAAACCTCAGCCCTCCTGTAAGTTATTTTTATCAGTTACTTAAAAAAATATATATATATTTTACTCCCTGAGTTGAAGTTACTCCCCGATGGCCCACTTAACGTTTATTCTGCCCACTTGAATTCTTTGAATTGGAGTTGGTGCAGCGTAGCCGGCCAGCAGGTGGGCCTATTGGGTGACATCCTATTTTCTTATTTTTTCATTTTCTTTTTGTTTCTTTGTTTTGGGGTTAAGATCATCTACATTCTTTTGAAAGTTTGATTTAAAAAAAAAAAAAAAAAAAAAAAAAAAAAAAAGTTACTAAATCTTCTAGTCAGATTTTAGTCGATATGTTTGATTAATTTATTTATTTGATGATTTTGGTTGAGGTACTAGTTGTTACCCTAAATTTATACCCTATTTTAAAGGAACGGGCTTGCTATCGCGACACGCTCTGACGTTCCGGATGTTTCTCGTGAAACAGGTCGGTAAAATTAATAGAATTATCAGTTACCACAGACCACAAGTCGGACATCTGATACGCTTTAACGATTATGATTTGTTTCTCGCAAGAAACAAAGTTAGAATCGCAATATTCGGTATATTTTCATTAGAAAAACAGTTTACTTTGATCTGCCCTCAATTTCAAAATTAGTTGAACATTTAACCGATAGATGGCGATATTATGGAAACTTACCCGATCCACTATATCCATGCAAATGGCGCCGACAGAGCTCTTTTTCCTGTGGACGAATCGCTTGTACATCGAACTCATGTTTTTGAACTCGGTGGGACATCTTTTGCACAAGGATCTCATGCTAATAATTTCAACCTAAAAGGGAAAAAAAAGAATTTTTTTTCCATTTTATTACTTCTCTGTAATGTTTCCAGAAGACACTGCCTACCAGATTTTAAAGATGACAAATTAAAAAACATAATTGGCAAAATAAATACATTGTTTGTTGTAATTTTCATTGGAGAGACAGTATATTTTGAGTAATAACGAGTCTCGAAAATAGTTGCACATCTGCCCAATAGATGGCAATGATCTGTAGGGAAGCTGTGAAGATAATTCATTCTAAAGATTCAAAGAAGAATCTTTTGAGTGTAAAGTGAGATAGGAAAAGAATGGTTCATCATGGGCTGTTAGGTGAGGATCCAACAATAGCTGAAGTGAGTAGCTAAAATTCTTAAAATCATTTTCGCAGGAAAACTGTCTTTGGGAATCAACACAAAAAGAGTGATCCTGCATGATGATGATGCCAAACATAACACTGAAATAGTTGGCTATTGTGTTGGCTAGTTGTGTATACAACGAAAATGCCACCAACAGGTGATGAAGGGAGGATAATGCTTTCCGAAAGGACTTTCAAGAGTAATTACCACGCATTTGAGTTTCGTATTGCAGAGAACCAGGAAAATTTTCACAAGTCAGCCTGATTATCGATGCGAGACAGTTTTGTTGGTTTGCAAATTGTAACGATCTGCACCGAGAGTCTCCTTGTATCTGAAAGCAGTGATTGCAACAGTTCCGCCAGAGGATTTAGACCTCTGCCCTTCAGTATGCTAGGTGCCCACATTGCCATTTAGCCACGAATCCAGCAAAATCCGTAGATTAGAAAATCTCTCAATGCCTCAAGGTGGAAAGGTGGTGTGAGAGGATATCTCATATCTCCCCCTTGTAATTCAAAATGCAGTGCCAAAATGTGGATGTAATTTGACAGAACCCACCTCTCCACAGTACAGCTTGAATAACATTGAATCTGTGTACATCTGTTTTTAGATAACATTGAATCTGTGTATATCTGCTTTTAGATAATTGAATCTGCTGTATATAAGAATGAATCTGCTGTATATTTGGATAATAATAAATCTGCTGTATATTTGGATAACAATGAATCTGCTGCATATTTGGATAACATTGAATCTGTTGTTATATCTGGATCCTCTGGATCCATGGCTTTCCGAAACAACAGGCATTAAATGACAGTTTTGTGTAGAGTGATGTTGGATAATGATGAATTGGTGTTGTTTCTAAACTAATAAACACGAGAGGACAATAAAAAAATTGCAATAAAAAGCAAAGTTTCTTACGGTTTCAGGTATTCTGATGCAGTCGAGAAAAGTACTCGAAGCCTTCAAGAACCTCACAGTCTCAAACGGGTAGTCGTAGCAGTCTGAAAAAAAGAAAATAAACGGATGTAAATTTTTTGTAAAGCATAATAATAACTCATACTAAAACAAAATAGAAAAATGCATAGTAATGAAAACACAAATTCAATACATACAATAAATAGCGTCCCGCTGGCAAATCCTGAACTATCTCCATAAAATACAGGGTGATTATAATTAAAGTCTTACTTTCAAAATACTGTAAAAAAAGAACCACTCTGCACAATGAGTTCAAATTTGAACTGAAGATACTTGACGAAGTGGGAAACGGTATGGCATCAAAAAAGAGTTCCAAAGTGTATTAATAAATGGTGCTATGAGCGGAATAAAGAAAGTGAATTCGGCTGCCATTGATATTTTGAATAGAAATGACAAAGTATTTGGCATGAGTTGCTCAGTAAACCAACTGCAGTGTTCAACGTGCTGGATTGTTTCGGTTTTTTGACGGAAGAAATGAACGGAATTGACGGAAAGCCCATCCACCACGGCAAGATCATACCAAATTGGATAGGAGCAATCAGTGGAACCTTTATTTGATGCCCTATCTTACCCCTTCTTCAAGCATCTTCAGTTCAAATGTGAACTCATTGTGACGAGTGATTCTTTTTTTACAGCATTTTGATACTTAAAGAGAAACGGTATGGCATCAAAAAAAAGTTCCACCGATTTTTCCCATCCAATTGGGTATGACCTTGCCGTGGTGAATGGGCTTTGCACTCACTGAACGACTTGGAAGTCATTTCTTCCATCAAAACACCGATACAATCTAGCACATTGAACACAGTTGGAGACAGCATTGAACACAGCACATTACAGTTGGTTTAATGTTCAATTCATGCCAAATACGTTGTCATTTCTATGCAAAATATCAATGGCAGCCGAATTCACTTTCTTTATGCCGCTTACAGCACCCTCTATTAATACACTTTGGAACTGTTTTGATGTCGTACCGGTGTTCCACTTTTTCAAGTATCTTCAGTTCAAATTTGAACTCAATGTAACGAGTGGAACAACATTTTTACAACATTTTGAAAGTGGAACTTTAATTATAATCATTCTGTAAAGGTATTATCGTCAAAATAATCTCCTGATTTTTTTTCTACTTAATCTGCCAAATCAAGTTGGGGATGAAATGTTGACCGCCAAAAACCGTATTCTATATTTGGCTCCAAGTTACATTGATAAATTATAAAGAACTGAAGACAATTTCCTATCGTTCGTCCTGTTTCACTTAAAATTTATAGTCAAATTTTTCTGCTTATTCCAATGAATTTTTTACTTGCAAAAATAATTTTATTTTAAGTAAATGCAATTGATGAATACAGCAAGTATATCATTCAAAACACAGTTGCGAGAGAGATTGGAAAGTAAGAAATATCAATTTTAATCTCAGGTTTTGCCAGAGGGCGAGCTGCTACTGCTTATCTTAAAACACTGCGTTTATTTTATTCTTTGATATATAGAGAGTCAAATGCAGATCTATCTAATAAACGGATTGGACACAAAATTTGTTAAAGGCAGCAATACACAAAGAAAACAGGATTCTGCTAAGAAGACACTGATAGTACTATTACTACGCACACCACATCACTATGCCTAGAGCTATGTTGCCCCTATACAGTTTGGGAATGATGTGGGTGAGAAGCCTGACTGGGCTCCGTGAATCTCTTACAGCCATATAAGATCGGAACCTACGGCTTAAAGTGGACTCCGAACCACTACAAACATCCAAGGCCCCGCCGGCATTCTAACCCGAAACCTGTCGTACAGAGCGCCAGCCACTTGGCCATCAGGCCCTAATAGAAACACTGATAGTAAAAAAACAAGTGCTTTGTAATATTTCATTTATAATACTTATCTTCTTCTTCTTCTTCATTGGCGTAACAGCCCTATAATGGGCCAAGGCCATCTACCTACTGGCAAATCACAAGACACATGATGTTTTTTTAAGTGGTAGGGTTGTCCAACTTACTACCAACGCTCTACAGTCATATTAGACCATATATATATTTTGGGGACTGATGGTCGAGTGACCAGCGCTTTGGCGCTTGGTACAACAAGTTTCGAGTTCGAATCCAGGCGGTGACATGGATGTTTGTAGTGGTTCGAATCCCTTTTTTTGCCGTAGGTCCCGTTCTCATGTCCGCAGAGAGTCACGGAGCCTAGTCAGTCTTCTCTCACCCACATCATTCCTAAACTGTATAGGGACAATTCAGTTCTAGGCATAGTGATGTGGTGTGGTGTGGTGCAGTAGTAGTAATCATATTACACCAGGACCTACGGTTTAAAGTAGATTCCGAACCACTGCAAACATCATGACACCTCTGTGACTTGAACTCGAAACCTGTGGCAACCGAGAGTCAGATCGCTAGTCAGGCCCCTATAATGCTTATAACAGCGAGTAATAGGACAAAACTGAATTAAAACATTGCTTCTCATTAGGATTTTGAAATTCAATACATCCAAGACAAAAGGCTATTAATATAGCCAAACTGACGATCTTGGCAACAGAATTGATGAGATATTTGGAAACGTTGCTTTACATTTTCGTAAAATTGGTTAAGAAGGCAGCAAAATAGCTATTGACTTTAAATATGACAATTAAAATCGCAAAATATCCGAGATTACTATATTCTGATCTCCGTGCCTTCTTATTGAGGATTTTGAGATTCAATGCATCCATGGCTAAAGATTAATAATATAGTCAAACTGGTGATCTTGGTGATAGGATTAACGAAATATTTGGTAACATTGGCTTACAAAGTTTTCTTGAAATTGATTAAGGAGACCACCAAATAGCTATTGGCTAAATATGCCTTGAGAGTTAAAATCGTGAAATATTAATCAATATCAATATTTGCCATTTAAGGAGATATAGAAATGTCTTCGGCAGCTGTGATTCTGAAAGTTGAGCTGTAAGTATGTATTGCAATGCATTATTGATAATGGATGAGAATCCTTAGCTATTTGCTTTTGCCTCTCGTTTGAATTAAAACTGTTCCTTTTTAAAGTGCAATGCTTCACCATTCGAAAATATCAAATACAAAGAATTCCAATGAGATCCGTGTTATTTTAGAAAACTGTTAGTACTTTTTACAGGAAAACTGTTACAAAAGAGGCGTCGTAAAAACTTGTCCATAAAGTTAGAGGTACTCAAATATTTGCACTTTTTCTACGTTATTATTATCAGTAATTTCATCATTGACACTTTTTAATCATTGAATTGGGATGAGGGAGGGAGATATCGCAAAAAAAAAAAAATTCCCTTGCCAAGTATGGGAAATGACGATGATGATGATGATGATGTTGAAGATTATTGGAGCTCACTGGCCCCCTCCAATGAGGGGGCCAGTGAGCCCCCTCCTCATCTCCAGTGGTGACAAACTTAAAAGAATGAAAACACTGGCAATGCCCAGAGGTTAAAGGAAATCGTGAGAATTGAAAAAGTCTAAAAATTCAAAATAGAATTTAGGTAGATTAGAGCAGAATATTCCTAGGTCTTTTAAAATTAGAGTGTGGTCCATAGTGTTCGATCTCTTGAATGGCCAGATGTTGGTGGTTGTCAATATTATTGGAGAATATTTCTGAAAGTTTTTTCCAGTACTTTTTGAGAGGTAGCAGGGAGATGGATCATCTTTTCTCATGAACCAGTTGGCATTCGTTATTTGTCTAATGGTCCTATTTTCTTGAGCTTCCAAGATTTTAGTATTATAATTAGCAGCATAGGCCCATAGCGGGAAAACATAGGTGAAGGGAGGACGAGGCATAGAGGTAAAAATCAGAAGTTTATTATGTCTACTCATGCTCGAGTTTCTTGCTAGGATAAGGGGATAGTATGGGAAATGACGATAGAAAAAGGAGTTAAAAAAAAGAGATTCACTTTGGCAATTCAGTGTGTCCCACATCTCTTTGCCGCGCTTGTACATCATGTCGAATATTTCCATCTGGAAACTCCCCAGGAAGGACTCGCAGTCTTCTTGATGCTGAAATAATAGAAAAGAAATTCATCAATTAGTTGGAGAGAATGCTATAATGGCCTTAAAAACTAATATTGTGTGTAAATATGATATTGTTCTCATGCACGCTTCTTTTCTTCTTTTGGCATCCGCCGAAAAGTAATTTTCTTTCTTCATATTTTGCAATATCTGTGCATCACTTATGGCCAATAAAACTTTTTTTTTTTTCATCTTTAGATCGTATTCCCTAAATGTTTTGAACATTGCTACAGCACTTACATTCTCTAAATGTTATCAGCATTGCTACATTTTCCCTAAATGTTTTGAGCATTGTTACATACAGTACCACGCAATATTATTTTTACTTATTTGCTAGAATATGTACCATAAACTTAACCATTACTTTCTTGCTTGCTTAGGAGCTGCACTAAAATCTTCACCTCAGAAAATACTACTAAGATACTCAGAGAAATTTTTTTAACCATTATTTTAATATTGTGTTAAAAGGAAAAAAATCTTATAAAATAATATACAAGTATTACAATTTAAATATGAGGGCCTGAATGGCCGAGTGGATAGCGCTATGGCCCTCAGTATCCTCAGGCCCTCAATCATGGCGGTGCCATGGTTGTTTGTAGTGGTTCGGAATCCACTTTAAACCGTAGGTCCCTGTCTATTTAGCCTAACGTGTGTACAAGATGACCGTAGAGCGACAAACGAAACCTAGGTCTGGTAGGAGCCGTTTGTGAATATTACAATCTTATAATTGCATAGTGGATCAGAATGCTTCAAAACTTGGCAAAAAATCGAAAAACAAAATTTGGATGTAAGGATGTTTTTAATTTTTTTAAATAATATGAATTTCTGCACCGTTTGATGTTTTACGGAGTAGGGTTGTCCGCCCTACGCCCAATGCCCTACAGTCATATTAGACTGTGATCTCCGGTTTAAAGTGATTTCCGAATCACTACAAGCATACATGGTACCGATGAACCCGTGGCACCACCGTGAACCAGAGCGCTAGTCAGTTGGTCATCAGACCCATACATTTATTTATTAAATAAAATATTATTTTGTTTAAAACTCCGATAACTTTGTATGCAATGTAATAAAACTTTACGAAAAATTCATATAAATGAATATTTTTTTATTTTTTTTATCATTTTGGAGGGAAAATATTAAACAAGATAATTTATTAATAGAATATAAGTGCTAAATATTTAGAAGAATTAAATTTACATTTATTGACAAATAAAAAAAAAATGAACCTTTTGATGAATGAATCTTTTGAAAATCATTGTAGTACAGCAAACTTTTTCTCTCTTAACATCAACAGCTTATGGCCAATAGTAAAGACTGTTGGCAAAAATCATTAAGGTGCAAATAAATGTTAAATTACGAAGCAAAACTCACGTGAGTAGCTCCAAACTGGCAAACCTAATGCGCGTTCTATTATATTATTACTTAATGATTATAATCTTTTAATTCAATATTTTGAAGTTTCTTGGTGGTATTTATTTTATTTTATTAAATTAAGATAAATTATTATTAGTGATTTAAAATTGTCCTTTTTTTCGCCAGCAATTTCATCTGCGTTTTTTAAAAATAAAAATTTAAATTTTTCCCAAGATTTTTTTTGCATTAATATTATCTATAATATCTGGTTGACAAAGATGTGGAATAAAACCTAGCTCATATTTACCTCTTTTTGAGATATTGTCAGTTTTATATTGACATCAATTTCTTTTCAAATTTTACATGATTTTTTTAATTCTTTTTATTTTTTTCAATTTCATTTCATTTTTTCCTTTTCATTCAATTTTACATTTTTTTTACATGATAATATTTCTAAAACTTGTTATTTATTTTAGATACTGGTGTGACAGAGTTAAATTCGGATAGATGCTTTTCGTTTGATTAAAGTCAGAACAAAATACGTTTTACATGAAAATTTCTGAAAAAAAATTTTTACATGAAAATTCCTGAAAAAAAATTTTTACATGAAAATTCCTGAAAAAAATTTTTACATGAAAATTCCTGAAAAAAAATTTTTACATGAAAATTCCTGAAAAAAATTTTTACATGAAAATTCCTGAAAAATAATTTTTACATGAAAATTCCTGAAAAATAATTTTGACATGAAAATTAATGAAAAATAATTTTGACATGAAAATTCCTGAAAAATAATTTTGACATGAAAATTCCTGAAAAATAATTTCACACACACACACACACACACAAAAGGACAGTCTAATAAGCAAATGACCCACCTTTCTGAAAAAAATAGAAAAATAAAGTAAGAATTGGTTCATTGGTTTGTTATTTTGATTTGCTTGTTGTGAAAATAGAGTAATAATAAATTAGAATGCGCATAGGGATCGCCAGTTTGGCGCAAACACAACCACACGTGAATTTTACTTTGTAGTTCAACATATGCAATGATAACAGGTGGGCTGAAACGTTGGTAGGCTGACACATAGGTGGTACTACTAGTATTAAATCCATATGATTTTTAGTTAGCCCTAACCTTCAAAAGACACGTGCATAAATTTGACAACTGTTGCACTACTAGTATGCGAGTTATAGCATTTTTAATGTTCATCACGTGCAGTCCATTCGGCTGGCTGTAGATTGGACTCTGGTGTGAAATGATGGAGCCACGTTTCATCCATTGTCACATATCGACTCAAAAATTCGGGTTTATTACGATTGAACAGCTCCAAACACTGCTCAGAATCATCCATTCGTTGTTGTTTTGGGTCGATTGTGAACTCGCGCGGCACCCACTTTGAACAGAGCTTTCTCATATCCAAATATTCATTCACGATATGTCCAACGCGTTCCTTTGATAACTTTAGGGTCTCAGCTATCTCAATCCACTTCACTTTACGGTTATCAGAAATTATTTTGTGGACTTTTTTGATGTTTTCGTCGGTAACACTGCGTGCATCGTCCTCGGTGCTCATTTCGCTTCGTTTAAATTTAGCAAACCCCTTCTCTACGGTTGGTTTTCCTGGTGCAAAGTCCGAATAATGTTTATCAAGCCAAGCCTTGGCTTCAATAGTATTTTTTTTCGCCAAAAAGTAATGCTTTATTAACACACGAAATTCCTTTTTATCCATTTTTTTCAAACTAACAAAAGTTGCTTCACTAAAAAATCTATAACTCACATACTAATAGTGCAACAGCTGTTAAATGTATACACGTGTCTTTTGAAGGTTAGGACTAACTAAAAATCATATGGATTTAATACTAGTAGCGCCATCTATGTGTTAGCCTACGAACGTTTCAGCCCAACTGTTAGCTTGGCGATTTTTCGTACCATTCTTTACTGTTGGCAATTTGGCCTTATATTCTATTAATAAATTTCCTTGTGTCATATTTTCCCTCCGAAATGAGGAGAAAATAAAATATTCATTTATATGAATTTGGATAATTTAAGAATAAAGCTAATAAAAAAAAATAGAGTGAAAAATCCAATCTTTGACAGCAGCTCACTAGGCTCATCCTTCTCATTAAGATCTTTTTTAATGTTATTCATTAATTTTTATTTTTATATTTTACTTCGTTATCTTAATTTTCTTCGTGTGATGCGAATGTTATCGTATTTGATTTATATTAATTTCAAACTTCAAAGTGAACAAAGGCGTATTTATTTACAAACGCCTTGGTTTACAACATTGTTAGTAAATGTATAGATTCATAAAAAATTACAGTTATCTGACCATAAATCCGACTTCCGCTTTATAAAAATAAATTTTATTTTTCCAAATTTCTGAAAATTAATGCTCAAATGTAATGTTAAGGAGGTAATCCAACTGTATCTCACAATAACACAACAAATAAAAAAGACAGTGACTGTTTTAGCCGCAAATCAAGTAAATGTTGAGAGGCCTTTCTAAACAGACTCGGGTACTTACGTATTAACGGTACCTTGGCGACAGACTTGGCGATTTTTAAGTGTCGCCAATCTTTATTATTTGGAATAAAAACATTTTGAAAGCGTTTTGATTTTAAATGAAGTGTTTCATATATATTTTATTATTTGGAACAAAAATTTTAAGTGTAGATTGGCGCCAAATCTGTAGCTGCGGTTGGCACGTATGCTCTTTATTGGAGCAACTGTCGCCAAGGTACCGTTAATACGTAAGTACCCAGACTCGTAAGAAACTACCTTCGATCGACAATAAAAGAGGATCTTATATTATAGGAGGAGCCATTTTATTATTAAGAAAAAAAAATAAATAAGATTTAATGTTTTATAAATAGAGCATCTTTGTGCTTAAAAGGTATAATTTTCTTTTGCTTGTCTTAAAGTTATTCTATAATACTTTGGAAATTATTAATTTGGTATCGTTATTTTTATACTATAAATGCATTGTTTGTGAGAAAATTTAGGGTACAAGAATGTATTTTAAGTGAGTGCTAATACAACACCTTTTAAAGTTGTAAGAAATACTTTGCTATGCAAAAACTGTTTTTATAGATATGAGTTCAATTAAAAGACATTGAATTTATTTCTGAAATTTTTCAATAAAAATAGTACTAGTACATGGTTTGGTTTGCCGCTCTACTGTCATTTTGTGCACGCTTTAGGCTAATTAGACGGGGACCTACAGTTTAACGTAGGTTCTGAACCACTAACAGATATCCATGCCGCCGCCCGGATTCTAACCTGAAGCTTGTGGTACCAACGGCCACCAATTGTCCATCAGGCTGCTCAAAAAGAGTCAGGAGTCAGTATAAAAAAAATCTAACATTGGAGTCAGAAATGTTTTGGGTGACTGACCACCCTCGTGTAAAAGAAAACATATATTTTTATTTTATGTTCCTGCTTATTTCAAGACGGTATATTTTCAAGTGGGCACTGAGTAATTTTTTTCTTAAAAGGGGACTGTGGAACATATAAGTGGGGGAACCACCAATCTGGGTTTAATTTTGTTTGTCGTTCTACGGTCATTTTGTGCACACTTTCGGCTAATTAGACCGGGACCTACAGTTTAACGTGGATTCCGAACCACTCACAAGCATCTATACCACCGCCAGAATTCGAGCCTGAAGCCTGTGGTACCAAAGGGCAGAGATCTAACAAATTGCCCATCTGACCAACTACACCACATCACATCACTGCGCTGCGCTTAGAGCTGAGTTGCCCTTTATAGTCTGGGAATGATGTGGGTGAGAAGAAGTCTGATTGGGCTCTGTGATGCTCTATGGTCATATGAGACCGGAATCTGCGGTTTAAAGTGGATTCCGAACCACTACAAACATCCATGGCACCGCCAGGACTCGAGCCCGAAACTTGTGGTATCGAGCACCAGAATCTACTTTTATTATTGAACTAGACTGCATGGGGATTTTTCTTGGCTCTTTATACAATAAGAAAATAAACATTTTTTTTCCTACGTCGGGGCTGAGGCCATATCGGCCTTGAGCCCTCTGGCAGCCCAATAAAAACAAGCCTTGTTATAAAAGTGTTCTGGAGAAAAGTTCATAAAGAGAGCGCAGGGCAGCTTGTCAAATGTGTAAAATTCATAAAAGTACTCGAAGAACACAGGACACAGTTAGGAATATTGGCCGGAAGATACGGCAAAGGTGTCCTTGTAAAAAGTCATGTCCAGTCAAAAGTCTACAATTTGCAATAAAAGGTCGATGAGATAGGGGAGTACAATAATGAACTCCAGACCTTACCCGTCTCAACTTCAACACGGTCATTTCGGAGGGATATTTACAATCTATTTTTTACTATACAGATTTGCTGATAGGATAGAGTAAAATGTGGCTGTTTCAAATTGCATCCCTTTTTTACAAGAATGTCAGCTTTTTCATTTCCAGAAAATAAACATTCAAATACTATATATTAATTTCCTTTTTTTTTTAAATTCATTGCAAACTAGTAGGTATGATCTGGTTTGAATCAATTAAGCAAATCATTTAACTTTCCTGAATGGAGTTAAAAAAAGTATCATTTAAGGCTTGAAAAACTGAGGGCCTGAATGGCCGAGCGGCTAGCGCTCTGGCGTACGGTACCACAGGTTTCAGGCTCGAATCCCGGCAGTGCCATGGATGTTTGTAGTGGTTCGGCATCTACTTTAAACCGTAGATCCCGGTTTAACATGATCGTAAAGCGTTGTGGGGGTGTTGTTACTTCGCGTCCGTAGCTTATCTTCAAGCTACACGCACCTCCTGAGTAGTGCTAAGTGAATAACGTCTGTGCAGTTCTTGCCTTAAGGCATCAAAGACAAGTGTCTAAGTGTTTGCCAGCTGCATTAGAACGAAAAAAAAAAAAAAGGCTTTAGCATTTCCCATCGCCTAAAAATATTCCTATCGCTTCATATTTTTTCCAACATCCATCCATTCGACAACAAACCATATAAAATTTAAAAAAAATAAAAATGAAGTTAATAAATAAATTAAATTAAATCTAAAATATTCGGCAAATACTAATGAAACAAAAACCACACAATAAATAAAACAGCGTGTGAGTACAAAATTAATTACAGAGTTTTGTGCATGTTGCTCTAGATATCCAATAACAATGAACATGCAATATATATTTACCTTTTTAAGATTTTCATATGTGCCTTCAAAGATTAAATGAGCAACTCCACACTGGGTGCATACACGGACTGGCCGAGCATGGTCGAGTGTACAACGCGTGTAATTTATCACGGATTGCGTGAACATCTCAAAAGCCAAGGTGCACTTGTTTGCTATCAAAAGAGCCTGGTGCATCGTATTCTCAGGTACTGCGGTAGAAGTTTCAACGGATGCATTTAAGGGACTTTGAGCAACATCGACCTCAGTTGTTTCATCAATAAAATGCTTTTTGTTTACTCGGCAACCAACAGCTGATGACTGATCAATACAATGGAGCATCGATATAACGAAAATTATTGCAAATAAATCGCGAAATTTCTTCAGAGCCATCTTATTTGAAGGGATCTTAAAATTCCTTTCCGAATAAAGAGATTTTCGGTGATTCCGATAGTATCAACAAGTACGAAATTCTAACCTGATGTGTACTTTTAATGAAAATTAATGGAATAAATTTATGGTCCGCGGATTCAAGATGGATGATCTGTCAAAAGATAATGCAGAGAACTCATGCGCATACCGCAATGATAATATTGCGTAATGTATCATTTCCCTTAATCGATATAAATTTAAATCATTCAATCGATTATAGCGAGTTCTTACGCACTAGAACGTTAATTCTTTTTCAAAGATAAAATAGATATCAAAGTTTAAGCAACCATAAATGAGCTTCACAAAATATAACAATAGAAAAACTTATATATCAATCCAGAAATTCAGAAGTTTGTTACACAGAGGATTGATTTGGAGGATAGTTTTTCTATTTAAACAAGTGATTTAAGCCACCCTAAATGCTTAGTGAATAGGAGTGTTCTCCTTTGATTTAACCAGACACTATTAAAATACTATGTTCACATTAAATTAATTACTTTAAATATCTTTCTGTTTGAATATCATATTTTTATGTCATAAATATTTCTCATAGTTGTAAAATTTCATGTAGTATATGAAAGAAATTGGAAACTAGAGGAAAATATCACGTGATATCTGCAAAGTGCCGCATTGGATTTAAATCGATAGAAAAAAAATCCACCTGTTTTGCCGCATTGAAGTGCGCTTTGTTTTGGTTTCGAACTCGCCGACAATCAGAGGAGAAATTTGTAAGTATTTTGTTGTATATTTCAAATATTACTCTACGCCATATTTTGTGAAACGATGTATTCATTTAAGTTAAATATAGTCGACCAAATTATGGATGGTGACTTTATTGCGTTTTTTAAAAATGTTAATCAAAACAAATTGCGTTTATTACTTGATGAAACATTGCAAGATGTGACAGATATCCCTAAATGAATTTCGAATTTAATTATTCTAATTTTTATTTAACTATATTCTATATAACATTTATTTTTAGATACATTAAAAAAGTTATTACTGTATGACATCTTCAAACAATGTATGTGCACTTTAAAAATAAATTAGAAAGTAATATACTTACTAATTAAACTTTCAAATTAAATAAATGTACTTGTTTTTCTTATTCTTTTTTCTTTTTAACACTGCCTTAAAATTTTTTACATTGTCATTTTTGTCCATTGTAAAATTTTGTCATTTTTTTAAAATTGATATATAAAGATGCTGTATTATTAAGTCATACCAATATTATTTTTAAAATCCTTGTAAAATCTGCTTTTGTACTGAAATTTAATATTTTAAATTAATTTCAGATTCACATAAGAATTAATGTTTTTGGAATTTTTTTTTAAAGAATTAAAATAAATATTTAAAAAATGTTTTAAATAGGTTCACATTCCTTATAAAAAAAATGAGTCATCAAAATATAAAAGATGTTTTTTATTTTCTTTTTATTAAATAATTATTGTATATTGTATCTGTTTTTCTAGCATCAATGTCAATAATTTATTTAATTTTAATTCATCTTAAATACCTTTGAAAATATATCTGAACTATGCAATATAGCATTGGGGGAAAAAAAAAAAATAAATAAAAACATGAATAATCTTTTTGCTTACATTTTCTGATTAATAAATTTATCAATCCATAACATAGATGGATAATCTAGTTTAAAGCATAATGCAAACGAAAGATAAATGCCATTGTTATTATTATGTAATTAATGTTATGTTTATCATTTAATATTATGTTATGTTATTAATGTGAATGTTATGTCATTTAAAACTGTTGATGCTTTTTGTGGAAAAAAAATTTGAAAATTAGTTTTTATCCATTTTATTATTGTTCTTCATTTAAATTATGTATATAATTAAAATAATAAGACTAGACAATGTTTGAAAATTAAATAAAAATTGTTTTATTTTCGACAATAAATTTTTAAAAATATTTTTATTGTATGTACTTTATGAATATTTAATGTTTGATAAAAGCAGACTTAATATTTTCAATTAGATGACATAATTGTTATCATTTTCAGTTAAAGTCATAATTAAAAGAATTAAAAACATACATGTTTTTCGTCTCGTGTATCAATTAATTTTTAATTTGTGTTATTCACTTTCTTATAAACAATATAATCCTGCTTACAAAATAAGTTGTTGTTCATAAATTAGAAACAAATCAGAAAATTGTTTTCATAGCTGTTAAACGACATTAGTATGATAATTTTAGTGTTTTTTTTCTATATTACATTCTGTTTTTAAATTTTTTAAGCCATTTTTTTATACACAAATTCATTCTATTTTATGAAAATATTTACATTTTTTAATTTCTGTATCTTTCAATTATTTTCTTCAAAATTTCTTTTATTAACATTTGATAATTTTAAAGTTGATTGATTTTTTTGTGGTATTTTACATAAAATTCGTGTTTTTCAATGTTATTTTTAAAATTTAATAAAATAATAATTAATGTTTCTCAGTTAATTTTTGCTGTGTATAATTTTAATTTGGAAGATCCATTTTAACCATTACCACATTATATACTTATAACCTTTTAGCAAACTACAACAGAAATATACAATAGATTTAGAATTATAGATTTCATTTTGTGAATTGTTTTATCAAAATGGATATTGAAAACATCTTTCTTTTCTTATAATAAATTTGAAGTTACTTTCTTAAATGAACGTGACTGAAAACAACACATCCTATTTTGTGATATTTTTGTTGTAGAGTTAAATGCAGAATATTGTCAAATTTATTCTTAGTTGTTTGGGGTAATTCATTTAATGTTTTTTTTTGAGGATTTTTGTAAATACTTCATGAGTTATACTTTATTTCAATCAAGACAATTAATGCCTTAAAATCATGAGTTATTGCATTTTATTGAATTATTGTGTTAATGCTTTATTACATTTAATTTTTAACACCTAAGTTACTTTGTGCTTGTGATTAAACTTTGTAGATATTGTAATTGATATACTTATTTTCTTGCAGTTGCTGTGATGTTAATATTCTGGAGGTAGAAGTCTCTCTCTCCAATTATTTCTGTTGAAACTGCTATGGAACTGAATGGTTTTGCACTTTATTGACATTGTGAATTTATTGTAAGAAAAAATTTTTATTTGAATTTTTTTGAAAACTTTATACATCATGGCGTGGGAAGATGTAAATTTGAATGCAACACCTATAAGTTTAAAACAGATGTTGCTATTGAAATATGCTCTTCGTGTGTATTCTGATCCTGCGGTTAGAGCTACTGAGAAAGAATATGGAGTTCCAATTTGTTTTCTACCTAAAAAAGATTGGAAATCCTTTGTAGGCAGAAGTGCATCTAAGCTTCATCTTCTAGCATCACTGACCGAGGAAATAATAGACTTTGTTGGAGTCATCAGTATGGAGATTATGATGTGGGGTTTTGATCATTGTGAAATTGTGTCTGGTCATTTCTCGAGTGTAAAATTGTGGCCTGATTTTCAGTGGAAACAGCAAGGAAGGATTGATTACTTGGAAACAGCTAAGGCACTAATTCAGAATGAAAACATATGTCCCACTGAGCGCTTTATATTAGCTTGTAACTACTGCTTAGAGGATGATGTGCATGCTCTTTGGAACAAAATCCCTAGAGATCTGCAAAATCGGATTGCATTGGCAAATCTGTCTCCCATCATACAACTTTGGATTGGTTGGATTATGAGAGGGGAGAGATTAGATTGGTCCCAGGTTGTTCCGGCATGTCGTAGAGCTCGTTCTACATTTGGTGCCACTTACAAGCCTGTAGGACTACGTATGTTTGCACAACATCTGACACCAGAGGATACCCGCCAATGTGTGATACTGTCTATAGAAAGAAGAGTTATGCACTATGATGATTTGTATTACTTCTTTAAAAAAATGAGCACAGAACAGCAAATTAAGTTGCTGGAAGATCATGCATTTCGAGTGATGAAATCATTCCTGCATTGGCCCTTGCAGAACTTTTTCATGCGTATGATAGACAGCATATGGACTTTCCTTTCTGAGGAACAATTTCGTGACATGTTGCATGTCATCATCTGCCAAGTAATTTTGAAGGGATGGAGAGACTTTGATTACCTAATGCTTCTTGAAGTGTTTTGGAATAAAAGTCCTCCTGCTTATAAAAGGTTTGTAGAGAAAGATCCAGTTTATAAATTGGTGACAGGTCTTAAAGATACTGTCAAAATTCCATGGAAGAAACTGTCATCTATCAAATGCAATTGTCATTCTAAACCCCACATCCTTTACATTGAGTAGATTTAAGTACTGCTTTTCCAAAGAATGTTCAGTTTGCCTAAAATTATTTTGAGTTATGCTTTCTTTCTACAGGTTCTCCATTGCGAATGCTTTTAAATTTGTGAACAACTATCAAATTATTGAATTTATTCATAACTCTTAAGTATAATTTTCGAAAATAAACAGTTACAAATGCTCTCTTAATGTATATTTTTTTCTCTTTCTAATGAGTGTTAGGAAGATTAATAAGATTTTTTTTTTTAAATCTTGTTTTTGTTGTGAAACAAAACATCTACATCATAATAAATACTTCAAATGATGTAATAATATTCTTTCTTTTTACAAAAATAGTACAGTAAAAAAAATTGCTTGTCTGTCAAATGAAAGTAAAGATTTTGTTTTAAAAAGATTTAACCAAATAAGCAATTGATTAGTAGATCAGTTGCTTTATTCAAGACATCTATGCTGAAAATAGCATCCTGTTTTATTTGGTGTTTAAAAATTGTAGTATATATCTGTTTTATTATTCATCCTACTTCTTATGTTGGTAAATTATGACATCTGCATTATTTTATAATGCATGTAATATTTTTATTATAGAATGCTCTTATTCATTAACTGTAAAGCTTCTATAGTATAATTTTTTTTTTTTTTTTTGACTTATTCTAAAAATCTTAATATTTTAAGTTGTCAACATTAATCACTTCTTTTAATTGTTATGAATTAAATTATTAATTGGACTCATATTTACTGTATGCCAGATTTAACCATGTATTTGCATATTTATATCAAAATTGATTTTTACGTATTAGTTCTCATTATCTTTTGTATTTGTAAAACCATATAAAAGTCTTCTTTTATCTTTTAATATTTTAATAGCTGATGAAACAGCTTGTTTATTTAGTGTTATTGTCTGTAACTTCTTACATGATTTAAATTTTTTCCTTGTTTGTTTACATATTTTTAGGATCTGCCATCTTCCGATTTTGTTTTGTCAGTTCTTAACAAGTGCACATTAATATGCAAATATCCCAAAATGTTTTCAAATATCAATTTAATGGAAAGAAATCTTCTCTTGTAAGAATAACCTCTTGGGAGATGAGTTCTTCTTTTGGTGAAGAATGCATCAAATCTTTGTTTAGTTGCCAATATTAAAATGCCATCTTCACCATCCAGCAATTTAGGCACACACTGGAGACATCATTCCTAGCATTTATGCATTTATTTAAACTTAAAAGTATTTATTGTATCATTGCATGAGGCTCCAATGCATTATTAAAATGGTCTTACAGCATGTAAACACAATTTCTAAGTGTGATCAAATTCAATTTTTGTAATATTGATATGATTTTGTTTACTTTTGCATATTTTTGCTTGTTCGAACTTGTTCTTAGCTTAAGTGGTGATTTGGTGATTTTTCTATTCAAATTTTTGATCAACATGCTTATTATTCATCTAAATGTGAATTGATTTTCTTCTAAGTCAAAAACATGACATGTTATGACATTTGCATCATTAAATGCTAACACTGATTTGATCTTGTTCCATCTTTATGCATGTGTCATATGATATGATTGGTTTTTTGTGTAAGATTTAGCCCCAGTCCTAATTTACTCTTTAATGTCTTGCTGTTTCTGCCATCAACTGCACTGACAATGCCAATATATGGTAGTTGATTATCTTCCTTTGTCTAATTTCCAATTAGACTAGATCTTCAAAGAACCATATACAGTATGTAGTCCATTGCGATTACCTTGTCATTTTTCGATATATTCTATCCATTCATGCTTAAAACACATACACATGTTACACTAACAATATACAATTTTGTGTCATTTATGTGCGAGTCACAGTAAGATCCAATAAATTACGAATCCTCAGAAATTCAGAAAAGAGATTGATTACTGTAAAAATCTTCCATACAAAATTTTTTCCATATTAGTTAACAATTTAGTAACATTTTCAACGAGTATGAAAAACGCCTTGTCCATTTTTAAAAGTAAAAAGACAGGGATGCATAGAAAAAAAAAAGGCTGATTCTTTCCAATATGGCATGCTCATTTGCATCTAATAAATCAGAATGGATAAAAGTTCAAAAAGTTCAGTTTGTGCCTCACTTCAAAGGATGACCAACTGCATGAGATAATTGGTCTTCCTTAAGATCAAATTGTGACACGAACAGACGTGCTAGGTATTCTCGCACAAATGTAAACCCAACTATAAAGGCAAAGCTTCGTAGCTGATTTTTTGATCCAGTTGTAAATGCATTGCATGTGTGAAGTTTTAACTCTTATGTTACTGAAATCTTCACTTAATTTGTGTAAATTGCTTTAAATTATGTTTAACATGTTGATGAATCTGTCATGAATTATAGTTGTGAATTTAAAATGTATAAATAGGCTTTGTAATATGTACAGTTTAGATATAGAAAATAAATTATTGTGCACCTATCCTAGAACCTTAATTGTAAATAAAAATATTTTCAGTAGAAAATAAATACATTTGTAATGTACCCTTGAATGAACACATTTGCATTATATGTCTGTACCCATTATTGGCAAAAATTAACATATTCAATATTAGCATATACAGGATGATTTAACAGTCATGGAACAAACATTGAGGGGTGGTACAGCTTACTAAAACATAAATGTTATATATAGGAACGTATATGTTGAGGTGCAAAGAAAAAGTAAGACATGAAAAGAAAAATATTATTTATTTACAACATTATTGCAAAGTGATTTTTTGATGCAGTGTTTACAGTGAATGCTAAAAAGCTGCAACCACAAGTGAACAGAGTATTTACTGTTGAAGGAGTGATTGACGAACTGATTGGAGACATTTCTTTCACACTTGCAGCTGCAATGGATTGCAGATTGATTCATATGGACACAACATGTAATAGCTCTGGTACTTGCTCAATACCCTTGTGCGCATTGTACCTGGTTGTTACGAAACATTTGTTTGAAATTGTGTTCACGCTTCAATGTATCCCTTCTGACCCTACACTTCTATACAAAGAAATGTGTATTTTAGTAAGTACTACTATCCCTCAAAGAGTGTTCCATGACCATTGAATCGCCCTGTATATGAGCGTTATTTAGTGGGGCATTAACATGAAATGGGTGTATTTTTGATTTATTTTAAGAAGTAATATTCACAATTATATTAAAACATTTATCAAATCTTAATATAATGCAAATGTGTTGAATGTCTATCTGTTGTTTATTGCATGAATTTTAAAAAAATATTTCTTGTTTCATAATTATATTAGATTAAATCCAAGTGTTTGTCATGATTCATTTAATGAAATTCTATTAAAGAATTATTGCCTAAATATTAATAAGCAGTTTGTATTCAACTAATGACAAAACTAATGTGTATTAGTCTGGGTTCATCTTTTTTTTATTTTAATTTTTGAATTCAAGTGTTAAAACCATGAATTTTCGAACCATGAAAATCGAATTTTTTAAATATATATATAAAAAAAACCTTAATTTGCATGGAAGTTTTTGGCAAGGTATCTGTTTTAAATTTATAATGAATTCTTAAAGCATTGGGGTAATTGATAACTGATATTTGTTTATTTTTCCTAGTTCCCATTTGTATAATTTATTTAAAGTTGGATTTTATTTATTAGGGGTTATTTTAACTTTAAGGTCTTTTCTATTTATTTTTGTAAGATAAAACCTCAAATTAGAATTATTAAATCTTTTTATTATTATTATTTTTATATTATTTTTGTTCCTTTAATGATTTGTTATAAACATTTAATGCTTTATCTGCTCCTTTTTAAACAGAAATCCAGAATAAGTTTTGTTTTTTGTTTGTTTATAAGAATGTACTACTGTACTACCCTTTCATTGATTTCTTAATAGGATTTTTCATTTATTTATTTATTATTATTATTATTATTTTTTTTTTTTTATCAAAGAATGATTTTTTTTCTTTGGTTTATTAGTTATAAAAAATACTTGTATGTTCCTAAATTTCATTAATTATGTTTGAGAAATGAAAATTATTTATATTTTTAGTATAGAAAAATATTTAAAAGCACATTTTTGTTAGTATATAATAAGTATATTTTTGTTTTGTTAGTATATTTAGAAGCATATTTTTGTTATATTTACTTTGTTATACTTGTGTTGTTTTATTAATATTTATTTTCATTTGTTATTTATTAATATTTTAGGTTTATTTTTTACTTTTTATTATTATGATTATATTTACATTTGATACTTTTTAATGTTTGTTTTTATTTAAATATCTGAAATATTTATGAGTGTGTATATAATAATGTAGTTACAAGTAACTAAATGTTTGATTAGTCATTAGATTGTCAATGTTTATTGTAATGTGTAGAAATATTTTCATTGTAATTATGTGTGAAATAATTAGAATAAAAAAAACTTCTTGAAAAACAAGAATTGTACAAAAAAAATTGAGTGAAATTGTGATAAAAGTACTCAACTAATCAAGCAAACTCAATTATTGGTATTTCTATAATGGTTATTTCCATATTCAATGAACTGTATGAAGCTGTACAAAAGTATATCATTGAAATTACAATAACTTTATCTGACTGAATTACTTGTTTTTTGGTACATTATACAGTTTAATCTAGCAAGAATTGACTAATAAGTTAATTGTGTCGAAAATATGAAGAAAAGGGAAAAACTAAACATTCCGAGCTTAAAAAAAATATAAAGAATAAATAAAAACAAATTGTCACTGATGACTTAAAAATTTTATGGATGAAATATTTGTTGACAAAAAAATGTTCCTACTCTATTTTCATGTGGTAGTAAATGTAAAATGCAAGCATTTATTAGATATACCTTATCTTTGTGATGCTTTTTATTCCTACTTAATAAAAGGTTATGTGTCATGGCATCCCGTGTTGTCTCTGATGTTGCTCTGAATCATGCAAACTATAGCTATCATTTAACTACATCACTAAAGATTTATTTGTTACTTGATTTAACAATATGAAAAGAAACAAGTAAAAAAAAAAAATAAATAAATAAAAATTACAGTCTTTTTTGCACTATATTGCGGAAAAGTCATTTATAAATAAAGTTAAAATTTTTCTCTTACATCTGGCGCCATCTATTATTAGATACATGCAATTTAAATCTAAAAAAATTAAAATTAATTAATTAAATTTAATTAATGAATTAATATTTGAAAAAACTGTATTAACATCAAGTGTCATCCACTACAAGTTCAAAAAATGTATTTGAACTCGAGTGGATGAATAAAAAGTTTATGAACGATTAAAAATTTGAACAAGATATATATAGTGAGCGTGTGAACTTATAGTAGGAATTGGAAGAAAAAAAAAATGCTGGGGTTTCTAATAAGGATGCAAGACGAAAGGTTTCGTATAATATATACAGGGTGATTATAATTAAAGTCCCACTTCCAAAATGCTTTAAAAAAAGAACAACTTGTCGCAATGAGTTCAAATTTGAATTGAAGATACTTGAAGAAGGGGGGAAACCCTACGGCATCAAAAAAGTTCCAAAGTGTGTTAATAGATGGCGCTGTAAGCGGCCTAAAGAAAGTGAATCGGTTGCCAGAGATATTTTGAATCGTATTCAGCATGAGTTGCACACGAAACCAACTGTAGTGTTCAATGTGCTTGAGTGTTTCGGTTTTTTGACGGAAAAAATTACTGCCAAGTCATTCAACAGTTGTGACAATATGAGTGGAAATCCCATCCACCAAGGCAAGGTCATACCAAATTGAATGAGATCTTTTTTTTGGATGCCATACCGTTCCTCCCTTCTTCAAATATCTTCTGTTCAAATTTGAACTCGTGTTCTTTTTTTATAGCGTTTTGAAAGTGGGACAAAGTAATTATAATCATCCTATATATATATATATATTGTCGTTGTTAGTACAAATATCAATAACTATGGGATTCTCATTTACTACAAAAAAACATAAATTTTGGATTAACTGCAGAAAAATAATTATATTTTTTACAGAGATTTGAAATTTTTTTTTTTTTTTTTTTTTTATGTATAGTTTTTCTAATTTTGCGTAGTTAATGACTGCCAATAATTTCGAATTTTTTTTTTTTTTAATTTTATGAAATTTTTGTTAATAATTAACATTTAATCTTGTTTAATAATGTACACAAATAATCTGTCTCTATTACTTTTTTTTAATTAAATTTACTTAAAGGAAATTAGAATTCCACGATAAATTTTTATTTTTTAATGTAAGCTTTTTTGCTATAAAATCTGATTTTTTTTTTGTATTTGCAATGATTTTATTTTAATTTTAAAATGCTTTTGCATTAGTATGTATTATAAACAAAATTATATTTTTTATTTTATTAAATCTAATTTTTAATAAATAATTTCTGCACACGTATTAATTGGATTATTATGTACTAAATAATTCCTTTGACTATTTTAACCCTTCAGCACATGGATTCAATTTTATGACACTAATTTGTAAATTAATTTCTCATGAACTCTTTAAACAAAAAAAGAAAAATATATATTTTTCAATGTTTTTTATAGGAAGTAAATATTATTTCTTCTTATTTTTTTTTACCCTTTTGGACGCATTTATTAATTTTATGTGTGAAACAATTATTTTCTTGTTAAAATAGGTGTTTACGTATTAACGATACCTTCGCGACAGTTGCGCCAATAAAGAGCACACGCGCCAACCGCAGCTACAGATTTGGCGGTTTTTAAATGGCGCCAATCTACACTTAAAATTTTTGTTCCAAATAATAAAATATGTAAAACACTTAATTTAAAATCAAAACGCTTTCAAAATTCAAAACACTTTTATCAACTTCCACAATGCAATCTGGTCCACCTACCTTCTTTTATGGTTTATTCTCCATATTCAAGACACATAATTCACGCATGTAATTGTTCCAATCTATAACAGTTTTATCCGATAAATCAAGCTGCTTTTCACAAAATTTAATCGACGTCAACTCCTCGCACCAGCAGTATATGAATCTCAAAGCTGTACAAAATGGAATTCTGCTTCCCTCAAACCAGTTGTCTTTTCCAAGTCCCACACGATAAGGACACTGACTGAAATTGCATTTCCAAAAGTTACGTTCACCAAAATAAAGTTTCATGTCATGGGAATTGGGACATTTTCGTTGTTTTGGTAAAATATTTCGCTCCTGAAAACATAAAATTGCATCTTGTTCTGTTTCTGGCAAATCCCAAATACGCACTTTCATAGCGCTACAAAATGGCGTCAAAACTCAGCAAATCTGCAGCTGTTAGATTGGCGCCATTTAAAAACCGCCAAACCTGTAGCTGTTAGATTGGCGACACTTAAAAACCGCCAAGTCTGTCACCAAGGTATCGTTAATACGTAAGTACCTTCAAATATTATCAGATTATAATGAAATTTTAAGAACTGACCAAAAAGGTGTTGTCTTCCAATATGACAATGCTATCCCTCAATTGGCTTTAAGGACGAAGAAGCTGCGGGTTATGAATTTAGGCTTAGGCTTCGGCCTAGGGCTGCAAATTTTCGATTTTGTTTTTTATCAACTGTAAGACCGAATTTTAATGCTTCTTTTCTTGCTATACAATTACAAGAAAACAATATAGATATAAGCTCTGCATCAAAAACAAATGAATTCTTACGTTCACGTGATCTCTGCGATATCTATCCAAATATAGACATCGCTTTACGTATTTATCTAAGTATTGATGCAACAAATTGTTCTGGAGAAAGATCGTTTTACACCCTGAAAAGAGTGAAAGATTATTTACGTGCAGGTATGAAGCAAGATAGGCTCAATGCACTTGCATTATTGAGCATTGAAATTAAATATGAGAAGTCACTAATACTTTCGCACGGATGAAAGCAAGAAACAGATATATTATAGGATTAATTAGATAGGATTTATTACTTAATTAAAAGCAATTTATTCTAAATGGCATGTTTAGTTGTTATACCAATATATATATAATTTATGCCTAAATTTAATTCGAATCCATTATTACTATTCGTAATAATATTGTTATTATATATAAGGGCGTCAAATTAACTTGGGCCTAGGGCACCATCGAACCTAAATCCGTCACTGGTTATGGAGTTATATCAGATTCACCATACTCACCTGACATGCCACCATCTGACTACCACTTGTTCCTCTCGATAAAAAATTTCCTTAAAGAAAAAAATTTTTTCGAAATTTTCTGGATGTTCAGAGTTCAGTGGTAGATTTCCTGGCTTCAGAAGGTAGATTTTTTTATACCACCGACCGTAAATGACCTTGTTGATAGATAGAGGAAGGTCATAGGAAACGGTGGTCAATATTCCATTAATTAATCTCACCTATGAGCTTAAATATAAGAAATTGAAATTTGCTCAAATGTATGACATAGCTTAAGGGCCTGATGACTAGCGCTCTGTGCCACAGGTTTTGGGTTCGAGTTCCGGGCTGTACCATGGATGTTTGTAGTGGTTTGGAATATATTTTAAGATTGGTTTGGTTTGTCGCTCTACGGTAATTTTATGCACACTTCAGGCTCATTAGACCGGCACCTACAGATTAATGTGGATTCCGAACCACTGACACACATTCATACCATCGCCAGCATTCATACCTGAAGCCTATGGTACCAAAGGCCAGAGCGCTAATCAATTGGCCATCAGGCCTCTCCCACTTTAAGAAGTACCTCCCGGTCTAATATGAGCGTTGGGCATAGGGCTGACAACCCTACCCCATAAAAAGTAAGCGTCACGGATCCCAGTCAGACTTCTACCTACTGGTGCTCCATCACCACAGAAGCTGTCCCCTCCACCCATGAGACCACACTAGTTCTTGGACTTAGTATAGGTGTTGCTGTCTACCAAGTGGGATATGTAAAAACAACAGACATAGCTTTCTTACCAACTTAATATTTTTTGGAAGGGATGGTACAAAATATTGTTATCTTATCCGAGAGATCTATATAGGATGATTTAGGGGTTGTGAGACACACTTTGAAGGGTGGTACAGTTTACTAAAACATACATTTTTTTTTTATATACGAATGTAGGGTCGGAAGTGAGGCGCTGAGGCATTAACAAAAAAAAAAAAAAAAAAAAAAAAAAATGGGACATGAAAATGAAAATTTTTTATTCACAATATCATTTCAAAGTGCTTCTTTGATTCAGCGCTTACAATGAATGTTCAAGATGGCGATCATGCACAGTGATGGCTTAGAAGGAGTGATTAGCGAACAGATGCCAGACATTTGGCACACGCCAATGAATAGGCGACCAACGAGCTCCTCAATTGAGTTGTAAATGAAAACGCAGAGTAAGAATAAAATCGTGCAGAGGACCTGAAACTCACGTGACGCGTATCAGTTATGGCCTTGTGCTTGGCAGTTGCGAGAAATTCGTTTGACAGTGTTCGTACCTCGGCACTCACTTTCAAATATATCACTTTTCGTATTAAAGTCAATTCCTACTTTTTTTTTCACTCTATTGTAGAAAGTTCTTTATCAATAATTTTCATTCATTTTTTTTTAAGTTTATCTGGCGCCCTCTATTGGTTCATAAGAAACTTAAATCTAAAAAAAAAGCCTGAAATGAATTAATTAAATTTAATGAATGAATTAATATTTGAAAAAAACTGTATTCACATCCAGTGCAAGTTTAAAAAAAATGTATTTGAAGTTGAGTGAATGAATAAAAAGTGTTTTATGAACGATTGGAAATTTGAACAAGATATATAGAGGGAGAGTGTGAGCTAATAGAAGGAATTGAAAAAATGTATACTTCAGCTAGTTGTGCCGCCAATCAAAGACTTTGAATCACCCCGTATACATCTATATTTCTGTCGAATTGCTATTGTCTCATGGTGAACCAACACCATATTAATATAAATACCCTATTACTATAATAATTCAGATTCCAGATTGTTTCAATTATTTTTCTTCTACCTGTAGTAATGTATTCCATTCATCGCAGCTGTTTGCTGAAAAATCGTAAGATAGTTTCTTAATTAATGCATTAGTTCTAATTAATTCATTAATTAGTTCTAATTAATTTCTTCTTTAATTAATTCTTCTTTTGAATTTTACTCAAAGTTTTTTTGTGGTTAATTGCTATGAGTTGCAGATGGCGCACTGAGTGGTACTTCAGTATTGAAACCACAGGTTCCAGTGCCGTCCGTGGAATTTTTTTGATTAATGTTTTTGCACGAAATTTTCACTTGTGCCATATTAGTTTTCCCAGTAAGTAACGTGAAATTATGTATTTTTCCAGTATATTACAAAAAAGGCTTGTCATTAACTGCTTGTGAATGAGTGATGTTATTCATTCGACACCTCCTTTACTACTAGATGGCGTCGTCATCGAACAGAAAACTTCATGGCCTGACAACTAGATGGCGCTTGATCAAAGACAGTAGAAGGATGTTGAGCGATCAGCAGTGAGCGGCTCCGACGTGTGCTTTATTGCTATGTTGTGTTAAATGTTTAAATTGTTTTTTATGTGTGTTTCAGAATTAAAAACTTATGAAAAAGAGAGAAGAGACACATCATATATATATTGAGTGAATGAGGGCTGATATCATTGATTCGAATTTCACAATAGCTGAAATTTAACAAGGTAGGATTGTCAGCTTTCGCCCAATGCTCTACAACAGGGGTCTCCATACTACGGCCAAATCCGGCCCGCCAGTGTCATCCATCCGGCCCGCGACAGCGGATAGCTTATTGTTGCTGTAATAAGTTGGATAAAAAAACACAGAATGATATTAACTCGGTTTTATTTACTTACTAGGTAAAGTTTAATGACAAGCATAATACGCGGAAAATTTAACTTAAGTATAACAACTAACAAATAATTAAAATAAATCCGTCGTCTGAAATGTCGTCAAGTGTCATGGTCGTATCGATACACACAATAGTAATTGTAGTAATTGAACCAGCGAATTTAGCAAGCGTATGCTCGCTCAGAGCGCGTACTCGGCGACTAGTCTAAAAATTATAGATAATGGCAGAAAAATGAAAAACGGTTTTGGCCCTTGGTACTTACTGGAGTAAACAGTACGGCCCTAAGGCTGGAAAGTTTGGAGATCCCTGCTCTACAATATCAGACCGATATCTGCGGTTTAAATTGGATTCCAAACATCCATGGCACGGATGGAACTCGAACCCGAAACCTGTGACGCAGAGTGCCAGATTTGGCTCATATTAATAAACGCATTTAAAGATAGAAATATTTCAAAATGATAAAAAAAAAAAAAAAAAAAAAAAATAAAAGAATGTATAATTTGATTTAGCCCAATAAAGTTATACATTGAAAAAATTTGCGAAATTCAATTTAATAGTTTTTCACCATCTGATAATATTTGAAATGTTCAATATATATAGAACACGGCAGTTATCACACTGATAAAATGAATATTTCCTGTTTTGGCGGGTATAAATAAACTACACAACGTTTATGAGCTTTTCGTAATGAAATTGTTTCAATGGGCATTAGAAAATGTTGGCCAGTCAATCTTGATGGTAGTGATGGACAGTGTGTCATTTCTCGTGTTGCTGATTGTTTTTATGGTACTTACGTAATAACGGTACCTTGGCGACAGACTTGGCGGTTTTTAAGTGTCGCCAATATTTATTATTTGGAATAAAAATATTTTGAAAGCGTTTTGATTTTAAATGAAGTGTTTCATATATATTTTATTATTTGGAACAAAAATTTTAAGTGTAGATTGGCGCTAAATCTGTAGCTACGGTTGGCGCGTGTGCTCTTTATTGGCGCAACTGTCGCCAAGGTACCGTTAATACGTAAGTACCGTTTTTATTTTCGTTTTATTTTGCTCATCTATTTCTTCTGATTTTTGCTGGAAGACGTGTAATGTTCTCTATCTATGGAAAGTTTTGAAAATAACAAATATTCCAAAGGATCCTGTAGGTCTTTGTTAGGTATATTTTTGATATTGGTAGAATTGGTTGGTCTATTCATTTCTTCACTATAATTCGAATCAAAACCTTCTATTTTTATCAGTTTTTTAGAATTCTTTTTACCAGAAAAAATGGGTCTGATGGCCGAGTGACTAGGGCTCGGTGACACAGGTTTCGAATTCGAGTCCCGGCGGTGCCGTGGATGCGTGTAGGGGTTCAGAATCCACTTTAAACAATGGGTCCCAATCTAACAGGATTGTAGAGAGTCACAGATCCCAATCAGACTTCTCACGCACATCATTCCCAAACTGTAAAGAGGTAACTCAGCTCTAGGCACACTAATGTGGTGTAGTGCGGTAGTTAGTAGTCTCATGTCTCGATGGTGTAGTAGTACTAGTCTCTCGTCTCAGCAAAGAAGTCTCAATGGTCGTCTCATGTGGCTCTCAAGGCGGTCTGCTAGTAGGCTGACGGCCTTGGCCCACAATGGGGTTGTTGCGCACTGATGATGATGAGGGAAAATACTTTAATCAGTTTGTAATTGTCATTTTGCACCAGCGCGCCCGTATGCGCATATGATGCAAATAAATCAAATAAAGGCTCAATTTAACACTCTTGTGAAATGCATATTGCTATGCGTATAAAGGAGGTTATGGCATTTTACCTGCTCCAAAATTTTTTAAAACTACCCACCAAAGTGAAATTTGTCTTCTGAATTCATTGTAATTGAGTGTGTTTGAAGCAGAATATAATGCGTGTAATAACAAAATACAGCTATTAATAATACAACTTAGTCATTTGCAACTTTGGACGCACTACCCTTCAGAACTGTTTAATAGGCCTTGAGAGATGGATAAGCCAAAGTATTTTGTACTTAATATCATCATATGCATATTTATCACATACAATTCGAAATTGAATCGGCGTCATTATGTATTATAATTATGCATAAAAAACAAAACAGGCCTTTCGTTACAACTAGATATATTCAGGAGAAAGAAATTCAACTATATTTTAAAAAAGAAAACCAAGCATCTCACGACAATAATTGGATTTATTATCATCAGTTCTAGAAAAGTATGCATTTTCCAATCCTACTTATTTCCGGAATTTACACAATACGAACACACTATTTGGAGGGAAAAAAATTAATGAAATTCGTTAAGAATGTATGTATTTATTTACAAAAAGCTGTAAATTAGTGAAAAGTTGAATTCCATGATTTTTTTATTTTAAATTTGAATCTCATAATAATCACCTCGTTCTTCTCGTATTCCACGAAGTTCACAAAGGGCAAATTGAAAACAAAAATAATAATATAGAATTATTCATTAAATTAATGAATTGCGAATAATTAAAGTTATGAATTAAATTAAAATTAAAATTATGAATACTTAAAATTTTATTATTCATAAAATAACACAGATGAAAAGTATAATTTCAAATAAATGCAGACCTAACCGAATTGAAAAAAATATATATAAAAATCCCAAATGTGTTGAGGTATTCGACTAGGTAAAAAAAAGTGGAGATCAAGAAATAAACCGATCTTTAAAAAAAAAAAAATTTAACAAGGAGGATCTTTGCCATTGAAATTTCGTACAAATTTCGATCAGATGCTCGAATTAATCCAAATTTTTGGAAAACGCATTGTGAATTCGCGTTGGAAGGAACTGAAATGTGTTTCAGTTGACCATTAATCTTTTTTTAATCCTGTGGCCATCCCGACTACTTGGTCATCAGTCGTTGAGCAGCCCAATACAGTAAAGAACGACAAAAACAACCACTAAAGGCATTGTCAGTAACACAAAAGCAGAAACAGTTAAGAACAGTAGGACATATGATGAGATGATGTCCGCAAAGTGGGTAGGTATCTGTAGCAGCTAGTCCTATTCTATGCATGTAACTGTAAGTAGTCATGGTTCGTGACAAGTCTAAAGTAGACCACGCCGACCGCTTTAGACAAGGAACTGTAAAATCTTGTTGACTTGTCAAGAATTGCTTTTAAGGTGACAAATAGTCAGTCGTTTAGCGAGAACAGGAGGCACCACTAGTAGGCGACTGACGTCACCCCCCTTAATATGATCTACAATGCACGGTTGGTGCTCAAAATGCTGAAACTGAAGGGACTTATAGTCGGGCCCGGAAACAAGAAGTCGAGTATTTTTAAAGGACTCGGAATCAGGATACGGCTTGAAAATGCGACTCCTGACATTTTTATAAAATAATTTTTGTTTTTCTTAAATTCTGGGAACAAATACTAAAATAAAATGTTAAGGAGGTAATTCAATTGTAGCTTTCGCGCAAGCGCAGTGAGTGCTTCAGCAGCAATCCGAGTTAAGAGATTTTTTTTAGCACTGAGACCTATCAAAAGCTATACTCGATCCACAATGAATAATGATAGCATAGAAGCTAGTGTATTATTTAAAAAAAAATAATAAGATTTAATGCATTACAATATAGCATCTTTGTGCTTAAAATGCACAATTTTCTTCTGCTTGTGTTAAGGTTTCTGTAAAACTTTGTACTGTCATTTATTTAGGATATTTTCATTTTTTGTTAGCCAACTTAGAGAGAAAATAATACAAATTTAAAATTGTAAAAAATTGTTTTCATAGATATAGAAGTTCAATAATGTCTTTGAATTTCTTTCACATATTCTTATAAATAGATTCGTAAAGGTCGCATTACATACGTTACAGAAAACAATCAGGAGTTGGTATAAAAAAAACCCGAGTTACCAGTTATATTTTGGTCATCTCTCAACCCTCGCTTACAGTACATATACTGGCCTAGAATAGATTTATTCTAAGCCTTATTCTAGTTATATCTACTCGGGAACACGTAGGATCCTGAAAGAATAAACCAATTATATGTTTAAATGAATTAAATTTTTAGAGTGGTTTCTATGCTAAATCGAAAGTATAATGAACACATAATTCATAAACAGACATTTTTTTAACCTGAAAATATTTGCAATCAAAGGGCTTGAATGACCGAGTGGCTAGCGCTCTGGCGCTCGGTACCACAGGTTTCGGATTCGAGTCACTGCGGTACCATGGATGTTTGTAGTGGTTCGGAATCCACTTTCAACCGTAGGTCCCGGTCTAATAGGATCGTAGAGCTTTGCAGGGGCATTGTTACTCCGCGTCCGTTGTTTATCTTCAAGTTACACGCGCCCTCTGGGTCATGCAACGTGAGTAACGTCTGTGCAGCGCTTGCTTTAAGGCATCCAAGACGTCCATGTCTGTTTGCCAGCTGCAGTGGAAAAAAAAATATTTGCAATCAAGGATACAGAAGATAGAACATTACAGAACATCTTGCCCCTCCCCTCGTTTACATCGGGAATTTATGGTAAACAGAAAACTGCACAAGTATAAGGTTTTGAATTTTAATACCGAGTGGAAATTAATGTACAGCAGACTGGAGCAATTCTGTTTTTGAAATTTTAAGGAAATTAAATCTTCAATTCCCATTTGTCAACAGTGGCAGTTAAAAATTTAACTAAAAGCGACGCAGACTCTGGTGGATAGAGGATTGGATTTCTGAACTTTTTTTTTGTTCTAATGCAGCTGGCAAACACTTAGACAGCTTGGTCTTGGATGCCTTAAGGCAAGCGCTGCACAGACGTTACTCACTTTGCACTACCCAGGGGGCGCGTGTAACTTGAAGATAACCCACGGACGCGGAGTAACAATGCCCCGCAGCGCTCTACGATCCTATTAGGACCGGGACCTACGGCTTAAAGTGGATTCCGAACCACTACAAACACCCATGGCACCGCCGGGATTCGAATCCGAAAGCTGAGCGCCAGAACGCCAGCCACTCGGCCATCAGGCCCCGATTTCTGAACTAGAAACGATGTTCGAAGCGAAATCGAAATCCTACTTATCTATGCAGGAGACAAGTCAGGATGAATCTGGAAAATCTTCAATTGCAGCTAGATTGGTTTGGTTTGTCGCTCTACGGTCATTTTGTGAATCCTTTAGGCTAATTAGACCGGGACCTACAGTTTAACATGGATTCAGAACCACTCACAAACATCCATGCCACCGCTAGGCCATTGCAACTAGAGGTGGGGATGAGCAGGGTGCAAAATATCCGGCCCTTTCCAGTGCCATAACCATACGGTTACAGAGCTGGCTAACAGCCAGGAACCTTCGGTACAAGACGGCCCCGAGTGCCTTATCCAGTGGTACGATTTTTTTAAATTTTATTATTAAATAAATTGGTAGATAAGCATTAAGGATTCAGTTCTTTTAAATATTACTTTAAGGTATTGTCACCTCTTAAGGCTCAATGCTTCTTTTTAACTAGTGTTTCCCTAATTTGGGATAGATTTTCTAAAAAGTTTTTTTTTAATCTTATTTTATTTCCAATGACAGATTATGAACAGTTACAAAAAAAAAAAAAAAAAAAAAGAACAGAGAATACAACAAAACATGCTGCAACAGAGTTCATTCATCTAACATGTCTCCCAATATCGCTCGGCGAGAAAAGTCTTGCTCAGAGCAGGACAGTGCAGTAGATGCGTGGAGTCCATGGCCGCTCCAGAGCTGCACATCGGGGAAGGAACAATTTCGAGCCTGTAAAGATGTTTACGCCGGCAGTCATGCCGGTGGCTTGTCGGAAATGAGCGACTGCTCTACGCCTTGGAACATTTCATAGATTTGGGATGGCATTCTTCCAGGACTTTTGGGAAACGCGATTATAGAGGTCTTCTGGAGCGCGGACTTTAATTGATCTTTTGATGAGATGTTTGGAGGAAGACATAAGGCCAAGTTGTAGATCTTTTAGCTACTAAAAAGTATTACCAGGTAGATCATCCCTGGACTAGTGTCACTCATGACACTAGTCCAGGGACGGACAAACGTTTTCGGTCGCGGGCCAAAAATCAAAAAAAAAAGTCTGGCTGGCCAAGAAATTTTTTTCTAAAATTTGAAAAACAATATACAAGTATTACAATTTAAATATATAATGACACGAATGAATTTGCGATGAGACACACTGGTTTATCCTTTACAACTTTAAAAAAATATTTCCAGGTCCTTTCATCATTAAAAGCACGGCACTCTGAATCAACTTTACGTTTTTTAGTAGCCATTTTTACGAGTATATTGAAATATTTTACTTAAATATTTAAAAAAAAATAAAATGAAAAAAATAAAATTGAAATATTTTACGAGTAACTCAAACAAGCACTAGCTACGCTATACTTTTAATAATTTCACCACTATTCACATTGATGCTATAGGTCCGCAATCTTTCCATACGCAAACAATAATAATATTGGAACCGCGCCAATAGAAAAAGCCGCTGAATGGAGCTTAAAATGCGCAGCCTGCCACATGTGAGGTCTAATTCACCTATTTTGGATTCCCATATGTCTACTCCAGAAGAAAGAGATAACACTTATTGGGGCCAGTCTACACTTGTAACTAACAAAGAACTTCCGTTTTTAACACTTTACCGATTAAAAGCTGTCTGTGCTTGCTATTTCCGTCTAATTATGTTTTTATAGAACAAAAATAGAGAAAGTAAAAAGATCAGCAGTCCTTTGGAAAAAAGGAAGAAAAAAAATATTTAATCAAAGTAGAGAAGGAGATGGATATATAATATATGTTATATTTCTTTTAATTTGCCTCGGACCGGCAAATTAAAATTCTATCCGCGGGTCGGATAAACATTTCCGGCTAGCAAGACTTGGCGCGCGGGCCGTAGTTTGCCCATCCCTGCACTGGTCAGTGGCGATTGTAAAAGTATCATGAGGTACATGATCACGTGAGGATCATGTTTGTCCCAATTTGGCAACCCCGATGAGCCTCCATTTTATTACTACTTCATGATTCGTTCAAATCTGAAGGGTTACAATATGGCAACCTAATCATCTGAAAAGCTGAATCGGTTCTTTTAGAGACGAATGACTTCATATGGAGCGTTTGAAAGTGACCAAAATTACATTATTGGAATCTAGATGGAATCGTCATTTAGATCGCTCTCTTTTTCAGTATGGCTGTTTGTTTGCCAAATGGCACCACAAGTTTCAGGTTCGAATCCTAAAGGTAGCAGGGATGCTTGTGAGTGGTTCGGAATCGGGGCCTGATGGCTAGAGCTCGGGAGTTCGGTGCCATAGGTACCGCGTTCGAGTCCCGGAGGGGCCATCGATGCTTGTAGTGATTGGAATCCACTTTAAGCTGTAGCTCCCGGTCTCATTGGACCGCAGAGCGCCACAGAGCCCAATCAGACTTCTCACCCACATCAGTCTCAAACTGTAAAAGGGTAACTCAGCTCCAGGCACAGTGATGTGGTGTAGTAGTAGCCCGAAATCCACATTGAATCGTAGATCCCGGTCTAATTAACCCAAGTATGCATAAAATGAACGTACAGCGATAAACCAAACCAAACTTTTCTTAGTATGAGCTGTAATATGGACGGATTACTGTTCTAATAGGTGGGATGAAATGTTCGTAGGCTGACACATAGATAGCGCTACTAGAATTAATTCCATATGATTTTTAGTTAGCCCTAACCTTCAAAAGACACGTGTATAAATTTGACAGTTGTTGCACTATTAGTATGTGAGTTGTAGCATTTTTAGTGAAGCAACTTTTGTAAGTTTGAAAAAATGGATAAAAAGGAATTTCGTGTGTTAATAAAGCATTGCTTTTTGGCGAAAAAAAATACTATTGAGGCCAAGGCTTGGCTTGATAAACATTATTCGGACTTTGAACCAGAACATCAACCGTAGAGAAGTGGTTTGCTAAATTTAAAAGAGGCGAAATGAGCACCGAGGACGATGCACGCCCCAAAGAAGCTCTTACCGACGAAAACATCAAAAAAAACCACAAAATAATTTCTGATAACCGTAAAGGAAAGTTGATTGAGATAGCTGAGACCCTAAAGATATCAAAGGAATTTGTTGGATATATCGTGAATGAATATTTGGATATGCGAAAGCTCTGTTCAAAGTGGGTGCCACGCGAGCTCACAATCGACCCAAAACAACAACGAATGGATGATTCTAAGCAGAGTTTGGAGCTGTTCATTCATAATAAACCCGAATTTTTGCGTCGATATGTGACAATGGAGGAAACATGGCTCCATCATTTCACACCGGAGTCCAAACGACAGTCAGCAGAGTGGACTGCACGTGATGAACACTAAAAAGGCTATAACTCACATACTAATTGTGCAACAGTTGTCAAATTTATACACGTGTCTTTTGACGGTTAGGGCTAACTAACAATCATATTGATTTAATACTAGTAGTGCCATATCTGTGCCAGCCTACGAACCTTTCAGCTCACCTGTTATACATTGTAAGTAAACCGAACCATTGGATTTTGTGTTCTTAAAACAAACGATCTTTCTGTAATAAGTCAGCGTTAAACAATTCTAGCACTGACTTCTATGCAACCTGTCACAGCTCCTGAAAAGTTCCGTTAACATAAGCATTTTAGTGCCATAAAGTATTTTTAAAATAAATAAAAAAAGTGGTAAATTACCACATTCAATTAGAGTTGATGAAAGAGTGTTCATTGTTCTTATGCAGACCAGTAATTAGAGTCAAGCAACTTTATAAAAAAAAAAAAAAACTGCTTAAGAATTTCATGAATATTTTATGATGTTCTATTTATGATTATAACGAAAAATATTTCCGTTACGTAATTATAGATTTTCTGGCGCTCGGTGCCACAGGTGTCGGATTCGAGTCTCGGCTGTGCTATGGATATTTGTAGAGGGTTGGAATCCACTCTAAACCGTAGGCTTGAACAACTATGTAAATGACGGCTTAGTCCTTGTCTATACATTATTATAATTATTAGGCACTCTTGTCAATGTATACGAGTAAGAACGACTGCAAACTTTATTTTTGTCAGGAAAATTCTTATTTATAATGGATTTATATTCCAAGAATAACCAAAATGTATTCTTTATTTTGCATCGCTTTGAACTGCCTTTGGCATCTCAGCCTGCAAGTTCTAATCTTGGACGTGCCGTGAATGTTTGTTTGTAGGTGTGTCTCGGAATCCACTTTAAACTGTAATTCCCGGTCCAGTTAGCACTAATGTGCAAAAAATAACTGTAGAGGGACAATTCAAACCGTTTGTGTGTGTGTTTTTTAACGACGTCTTCAGGCCTTGCTTAACGACGTCCATCTTCCCTGCATGACATTTATTACTGACGAAAATGAATGATTTATGAATGAGAATCATTAAATTCTTCGTATATATGCAATGCCTACTTTTATTATAAGGCTTAAAATAAAAATAACCACTCATAAAAACTAGATACATCATTAACTGAATTTTAAATCAATGTTACAGCATAATTCTTGATGTACATGAAAACAAAATAGAAAATGATGTTATTTTAAGTAATCTTTTTCTTTAGTTTATGTAAGCTTCGAGATTTTATTTCAATGTCATTTAGCTGGTTTCTTGAGTGGACTTTTTTTTTTTTTTTTTATAATTTTTTTTTTTTTTTTTTTTTTTTATGTGCAGCACAAATATGAATCAGATACCGAAAGTAATTTTAATTTTTTCTCACGCTAGTAATAATGGATACATTAAAGATACTTTATTTGAGAAATTGTCATTACAAAATATTTTGAAATTTTTTAACCGAATAGTTGCATGAAAACGATATCAAATCGGAAAAAAAAAAAAAAAAAAAAAAAAAAAAAATTCTAATGATTCTCAGATAAAGTTTTTATATTGCACATATGATTTTTCTCTGGTTTTAATAAATTTAATCTCTTTATTTAAAGAAATATATATTTATCTTTGGAATCAAACGTTTAAAATTTATTTGATCTATAAAAAAAAAAATCCCTCAGAGAATGTAGAATTTAATGCGAAACTGTTTATGTCGCACTAGAGCTGAATTTTCTTTGCTGAGTTTTGTGCTGCCATCTATGAAATGTATTTGAAACAAATTCAGAAAATTGTGCAATAATTTATTATCGGTTAAATAATCGATAATAAATCAGAATTTAGTCATCAAATTAATTAAACTAAATTTTAAATTAGTGAATAAATGAATTAATTAAATGAATAATAATGAATTAATTTAATTATCAGAATAAATATTTTATTATCGATTTTTCTTTTTTATTAATTATATTTTTTAAAAAAAATATATAAATTTTTTTTTGGTTGATATGTATATGCCGTTTGATAAATGAAAAAAACTTTCTAAATTAGCATGAAAATAAATATTCAATTATTTAATTGTAAAAATAAAAATTATTTCGATTTCAAAAAGCACAGATTTTTAGATGCCTGTAAAAAAAAAATTGATAAATAGGAAACGATTTTTTCTTGAACAAAAGAATAATTTAAAAATTACCTAGATAACAAGTAATATAAAAATTTTTTTTAAAGTCAATTCTTACTTTTTTTTCACTCTATTGCAGAAAGTCCTTTATAAATAATATTCATTCATTTTTTTAAGTTTATCTGGAGCACTCTGTGGGTAAATATATGCAACTTAAATCTAAAAAAAAGCTGAAATTAATGAATTAAATTTAATTACTAAATGAATATTTGAGAAAACTGTATTAACATCCGGTGTCATCCATTACAAGTTAAAAAAAGTGTATTTGAACTGGAGTGGACGAATAAAAAGTGTATTTGAACTGGAGTGGACGAATAAAAAGTGTTTTATGAACGATTGAAAATGGGAACAAGATATATAGAGGGAGAGTGTGAGCTAACAGAAGGAATTGAAAAACGAATGAAAATAGTATATATTATTAAAAACAATTGTGCGTGTGTTTTTAAGGATTTAAGTGATTGTTGATTTGATACTATGCTTATATATATATTTATTTATATATCTATTTTATAAATTACTTTTTATATATTTTTACCTAGAAAAATAATATTATTTTTAGCATAATATAATGTTTCTAAAAATTCATAAGCTTATTTTATTTTTCTAGATAAATTTAATTTCTTAAACATTAAAAAAATTATTTATTTTAAATTTATTGACGGTATAATTGCGATATTTTCCATTTTTTAAGGGATACAATTATATTTGATTTTTATTTAATAAAGAATGCTACATAGAATTAATTTTGTAGCACATTTTAGTTCTTAAAAATATAGCGCTTTGTGCATTTGTGAAAAATAAATAAATTTTCATTTTTTTTATTTATTGTAACAAAAAAATAATTATAATAACATTTGTATATGCATTGTTTATATTTATTTTAAAACTCTAATGATAAAAGTCATTTTTTTCTTTGAATTATTTTAATATGTTGTGTTAACATAAATTACAAATTATGAATGGACATCAGTAATTATGTACATCTTTTTACACAAGTTCATAAATTGCTTTTCATAGTTTTTATTTGTATTATTGATTTCACTTCATTTAATTATTTTTCTTCTTATGTGGATAAAATTTATTTATTTTAGGTCGTGTCCATTCAGACTACGTGTCCATTCGTGTCCATTCAGATTATATTTAAATAAATAAAATAATAGTACCTATGAAATTTTAAGTGACACCATTTAGCACCTTTTGGCAAAATATTTCATTCTTTTTTTCCGTGACAAACGTTTTTTAAGTTTGTATTTAATGCAATATTTTAGGAAAAAAACATTTTCCTAAAATTTTTCTTTTATTTTTCCTTTTTTCTTACATTTTTTTTTTTTCCTTTAAGGAATTTAATCTTTTATGTGTAATATACATATATATGTGTAATACATGATATGTTTTAGTGGATAGTAAGCCTAGCTTCAGAACTAACGAAGCTGGGTTCATAACCCACTAAGTAGGCCTCAACTTTAATTTTAGGGATGGGCATGATAAACCATCAGCTGGGTTCGAAAAAGATAAGGGGAAGTCATGAAATCTCATAGTGGAGGATTTTTGTTCCAAATTGTAACGGCAAAATGTAAATGCAGTGTAGGAGATTCTTTTTGGTGTCTTCTGGATAAAGCTGGATCTTCTACACATCTACCATGAGACGAATGACAGCCAAAATGCTTGTGTTAGAAAACAACATATGAGACACATGGAAAGTGAGTTCTATTACCTTATTCAAAATCTGTTTTTTTTTTTTTTTTTTTTTTGTAATTTCAGCACAAACAGTAACAAACAAATTTATTGCAGAAATATAATAGTTCACTAATCGCTCGTGGCGAGTGTCTAGCGCTTTAGTGGTCGGTATCATAGGTTTCGATTCCCGGAGGTGCCATGGCTGTTTATAGTGGTTCGGAATCCCCTTTAAGCCGCAGGTCCCGATCCCATATGACTGTAGGTTTTGTTTGTCGCTCTACTGTCATTTATTGCCCATTTTAGGCTAATTAGACCGGGACCTACCGTTTAACATAGTTTCCGAACCACCAACAACATCCATACCACCGTCAGGATTCGAATCTGAAGCTTGTGGTACCAAAGGCCAGAGCGTTAGCCAATTGGCTATCAGGCCGCATATATGATTGTAAGAGCGGCACGGAGGCAGGTCAGACTTCTGCCTACGGGTGCTCTATCACAACAGTAGCTGCCCCCCCCCTTCCCTCATAAGTAGATCACTTATGGGATGTCCGTCCCCCACTGCAGGATACTGAGGATAAGTCACAACACACAACTAATCCCTCGTCAAATTTTCAAATCTTATTCAATGTTCTTTCAATCAAGCCTGTTTATGTTGCAGAGTTGTTAGAATCTGTTGAAATTCTGAATATCAGTTTATTCGTGAAATATATTTCCAGACTTTGCACTTTTTTTATTGTTATAGTTTTTGAATAGCGAGCACTTTCACCTGAAATCTAACAGCGGATAGATAGCAGGTTCAGAGTTACCCAGGTTGTATGTAACGCAGAGAGGGAAAAGGACTTTTACAATTGTAACACAGTAGTTTTGCACGAACACCATAGGAATTGTATTGGGAGTTTTGTTCCATCTCAGAGAATTCAATTGAAAGATTTTCTTGTCTATGGATTTATCGAGCCTATCCGAGATATACACACTGCATTGTTGTGTTGCTTGCTAGGCTTCGAACATAGATCCCTTAATTTGAAAAAATTGTTTGCCGATTCAGACGTTCTTTAAAAAGATGTCCGCTGACTAAATATTTTTTTGTTGAGTTTTTACGTTGAATCTTTTATTTTATGATCACGATATGACAAAGTATCACGATAAAGTAACTTTTAAAAGATTTTTCATATCGCTGGATATTTGTTATAGTTTTCAAACTTCTACATCAGGAATATCATTTTCTGAAAATTGATAAAATGTATCTGATTAATATATATTTTTTTAAATTCTACACTAAATATTCCAACTGAGTTTCATCCAGAGAGAAGGCATTAGAATTTCATAACTCTTCGGATGTTTAGCAACATATGGAGGAAAATCCAGTTTCTCAAAATAGAATTGCAAATTAAAAAAAAAAAATATCGCATCAAAATTCATAGAAGTTTGTAACTCCCCTGTAAATTAATAATTACATTTTATTTGTATTTCATCTTAATTTTTTTTACATAACTACGTAGTACGTTCTAATATTTCTTCTATACCTCGTATTGTGTTTCATTTACTACCAAATCATTTTCGAAAAAAAAATATCAAACCATTGATATATTCAATGTCAAGTCTTTGAACTAATTTCTTTATTTGTTTGAAATTCATAATTTATGAAATGTGTTACAGAGATTTTTTTTTTTACAGAGATCTTTAATATTGAAATTTATGTATTGATTTTGATAAATTTCTTTATCAAAATTCAATAAATATTATGCGCTCATACATAAAGGAATGTTTAAAATGCTCTTCTATAAAATATGCATATCGTTCAACATAAAATAAAATAAAATATTTTCTATTAAAATAGTCAATTATAGCTACGAAAAATCTTTATATAAAACAAAAGATATGTCTGTTAGAGTAAATTTTCTAAACTTAAAGAAATATGAAACTTAAAAATACAATTTTTTTTCATTTTATTCTAATTCCATTCCATTTTTTGGGGCTTGGCCTGAATAAAAATAATGGATTTAAGGATAATTTAATAAATATAATTATCCATGTATATAAAAAGGAATAATTATATTTAAGTAGACTTAATTAAAATAATTTAATTAGACTTGTTGAAAAAACTTATTATTTAATCATGATAAAAACCTTATTAGTTATTTTTTAATTAAATAAAAATCATTTTAATTTCATTTTCAAATAATTAAATTCGACAATCGTTTGCAAAAGAATTCACAATGACGTCATTATCGTTTGAGAGTTCTTATTCGAATTTGTGAATCACTATTCATATTTATTTGAAAGAAAGAAATCAAGAATTTTTATTAAAAATTCGTATTGTAATATATAACATTAAAATGGAAAGCTTTTTAAGTGTTGTGATTGTATTCTTTTAAATTATTTTGTTCGTTTCAAATATTTTATTATAAAGACTTGAAATTAATATTTTTTTTCCATTCTAAGAATAGGAAAAATTAATTTTAAACTCTTTTTATATACATTTCAATTTTGCAGTAACGAAATAAATTCAACATTAGTATGTAATATTTCTGTCTTCGATCTTTACATGTTTTTGATGAATTAGAATTGGATAAAAAAAATGCCTTCTTTTTAAACTAAAAAAAAAAAAAAAAAAATCTCTAATCAGTTTACATGGATATTCTATTGATGAGAAGTATTTATTTAATGCCTTTATTATTTACAATAATATTGATTTTTTTAATGTTATTGCTTAATACACAGATTTACGTGAAAAACCAAGTGAGATTTTATACGTTACACGTTTTTTTATTTTTGCCTATTCCTTACTTAATATTTTTTAATTCCACTTTTTAAAGTTATTATATACAGGGTGATTATAATTACAGTCCCACTTTTCAAAATGCTGTAAAAGAAGAATCATTCGTCAAAATAAATTCAAATTTGAACTGAAGATACTTGAAGAAGGAGGAAACACATAAAAAAAGGAGGCATCAAAAAAAAAAAAAAAACGTTCCACTGATTTTTCCGATCCAATTTGGTATGACCTTGCCTTGGTGGATGGGCTTTCCACTGACAATGTCACAACTGTTGAATGACTTGGAAGTCATTTTTTTTCGTCATAAAAACTGAAACAATTGAGCACATTGAACACTAGAGTTGGTTTAATGTACAACTCAAGCCAAATATGTTGTCATTTCGATTCAAAATATCACTGTCAGCCGAATCCACTTTCTTTAGGCCGCTTACAGCGCCATCTATTAATGCACTGCGTAACTTTTTATGATGCCGTATGGTTTTCCCCCTTTTTCAAGTATCTTCAGTTCAAATTTGAACTCATTGTGACGAGTGGTTCTTTTTTTACAGCATTTGGAAAATGGAACTTTAATTATAATCACCCTGTATATTTACTTTTTATTTTTATTTATATTAAAATTTTAATATTTAATATTTATAATATATATATCTCTATAGATAATTTATTTAATACTTAAATATTATATTAAAATATCAAAAATCCAAGTCTAATTGGTATATTTTATTAAGCTTTCTATCGTTTCAAATGATGAATTTTTTCGTTATTTTGTTGAGCAAATTGATTGTTGAGAGTTGATTTTTAAAAATTCCAAAGCTAAAAAATATTATTTAATATCTATTATTAACTTTTTCTGGTATTATTTCAATTAGCATTAACTATAATTCAATTTTTATATACTGCCACATCTGGCAAATTCATATGCAGTACAAAACACGATTTTTGAATGTGGATCGACTGCATTCCTTTTTGTTTTCAAAATCATTTTTATTTTAGAACTTTTAAAATCTAACCCTCCTTTGTGTGTGTGCAATTAAGTACATTTGTAAGCAAGATTCAATCTACCCGTGGTTGTAGTTAAGGTATAATCGAATAATATTGGCTTCTCTCAGTTAAAGGTATTTTTTTAGTGCATCATCAGACGACATTTACGCTCGTTAAAAAAAGCGTCAGTAACAAAAATCGTCTGCCAAGTGCGTAGAAACCGAAAAAGAATGATTCAACGGTTAGGGCTCCGGGTCGTGAGGTGCGGCGAGCCGTGCAAACGATCTTTTTTATTTTGTTTTGTTCTTTTTCTCGGAAACTGAATCACTTTTTGGAAGAACGTCTATTTTCAATAATTGTTTTTACCTCAAGCTATTTTTGCGAACCATTTTTTTTTTAACGAAAAATTAAAAAATCGAACAGCGTTTTTTCGCTAAAAAATCGAACAGCGTTTATGTCTCATGTTTTAAATGCTATTCGTGTATTCAAGTTTTTTTTTTTTACGTTTTACTATTTTAAAACTATTTTAACTTTTGTCAAATTTTATAAACAAATGTTTATAAAATTTGATTTAAAAATTTTGAAAAAATTACAAATTTTTTTTTTTTAACAAATGTTTGTTGAAAATTACGTAGTTTATTATTAAATAGAAATATAACTTCGTAAGCATGTTGTAAAAGTAAAACGTATTATATTTCCTAGATGGCCTTGAATATATTCTAGAAAATTCTTCGAACTTCTGTTTGTAAACAAATGAAAAATATCTTTCATGGAAATTCTATTATTGAGTTAACGAACAATTTTCAAAACGTTCTTTATACTTTACTACTTCTTATTTATTTGTTTTTAAATTAAAATTTATGTTTTTTGTAGGCATGATCGCTATAAACAAAGGTTTTCTTAAACACATCTCTCTTAAATTTTTTGACACGCTTATTAATCACGAAAATACTGCAATTCAGATTTGGTTTGGTTTGTTGCTGTACGATCATCTTGTGCACGCTACGGCTACACAGACCGAGACGTACAGTTTAAAGTGGATTCCGAACCACTCACAAACTTCCATCCCACCGCCAGGATTCGAACCTGAAGCCTGGGATACCGAAGGTCAGAGCACTAGTCACCAAGCTGCCTGCAATTCAGGATATTGACTTTCACGTTTCCAATGATGATTTAAAACGTCCGCGCAAAATTTTAATTTAATTTTTAAATATTTTTCTTTCTTTTTTTTTGTTTATGATTGTAAGTTAATTTTATTATATTTGTAATTATATTCCGGGCAATTTTTATTGTTTAAACTGTATTTATCTTGTCATATCGGAGATGGAGCCCTCAGGGGCTAAATAGCTCCATAAGAATACGTCAACCGTAGAAGAACAATTATGAACCAGATAGGAGGGAACATATTTTAATGATAACAATCTTTAGTTTAAAGTGGCATAAAATTAAAAGTTGTCATATGATTAAATTATATCTCGCCTTTTGTGTTTGACTTGTAATCAGTTGTCCCTCTTATAAGCATATCGTATGTTAGAAAACACAAAACTAAATATGTCAGTGTCCTTCAAAAGGCTAAACAGGCTATTTTCATTCTACCCTCCCCCCTTTCAAGAAAAAGCTACTATCTTGGCTTAACCTTATCCAACAAACAGATATAAACATGCTACGTTGTATGCAAAAGTAATTGTAAATCCTTCTGATAAAAAGCACGTTGAACAGGATTTTATTTTTTTTTGAAGTACAGAGAGAGAGATATGGAATGGAGAAGTTTCAAAGTCCGCAGAAGGTTTTGTTTTGAAAGTGCGTAACAGACAAACCGAGAGATGTACCTGGAACTTTTTTTGTATTTATTTTTATTGCTATCTTTTAGAATAAAAGGCTTAAAAAGGAAAGTCGAACATCACAAACACTCATTTTTTATCGCTCTAGATTGCAAACTCTTTCAATGGCCATTGTGTTGATAAGCTTATCTAATTGGAGATAGAAGGTGTAGTGGTTTATGTGTTTGCTAGGTGCAAAGGAACACCGACCTTCTTGCAACGGATGAGTTGGAAATTCGTGAAACTTCTGTACGACCTGTCATCAAGGCCCAATGATAATTCTGGCAGCTAGAACAGGTGTGGCCAACTCAAATGATCTTGCGAGCCACTTTGGAAATAACTCCGCGAGCCACGTATAAAATTATATATCCCCATATTATATTCAGATCCACTATAGATATATTTTTGGAACGAAAAACTGAAACATAATGAATTGTTATTATTGTGTTGACTATTATTCTTACATGTAAACATAGATACTATAATAATAATGATACTAAACGCACATTGGCATGAAATATATAACACTAAAAAGGAAATAAAAAAATCTATATAAATATAAACGAAATAGAAAAAATGAAACCATTAAAAATAATGCGGCCCTGTTGGCTAAGTGGCTAGCGCTCTGGCCTTTGGTATTCCAGGCTTCAGGTTCGATTTCTGGCTGTGGCATGGATGTTTGTGAAGGGTCCACTTTAAACTGTAGGTCCCGGTCTGTTCAGCCCTCGTGTGCACAAGATGACAGTAGAGCGAGAAACCAAACCATTAAAAAGTACTTATTTCACTAGCGCGATGTTTATTTCTCCACTCTTTCACTTCTTTTGCAAAACGATGCGCGCGCATCATGGGTTCGCAGAAAATAATTGAATTATTCTGCGAACTCATCACTGTCAACTCATCCATAAAACAGGCAATATCTGTCATACATTCGCAAGTATATTATTTTAAAATCAAAGTTCATTTTTTCTCATCATTTCGACAGTTCATCTTTAAATATAGGGATGTACGCAAAATGTATTTTTTTAATGCAGTGGTTTTCACTCCTTCGGACATTCTAAAATAACTATATTTTGTAAAAGTGTGACGGGCCGGAAAAATGTTCGCTACCTTTGAGCTAGAGTGTAAAAGGACGAAGATTCGCACCCCCTGGCAGCATGCCTTTCAGTCACTGCTTTTAAAAACTAGGAAACTCAGTGGAGCTATCTCACCAATAAATAAGCTGTACGAGAGGCTGTTTCTCCATACGATACTCATCGTGCTGTTATACCTAAAAATCTTCAAAGATAATGATTGTTTTCGTAGAATATTTTTGCGACTCGTGGCCCAGTGCCAGCTTGGACAGAAGTTCCAATCCGTTGGAGGCATTGTTGTAGTAACTGCTTTCAGAAATGAGGAGACTCGGCGGAGATTGTAACAATGTAAAAAAAATAGATATTCATGCTGTTTGGAGGGAGTTTTTCGGTTCTTTCCTTTACGACACGCAAATGGGGCTAAGTTTTTCCTTCTAATGCAGGTGATAAATACTTAGACAGTTGTCTTTTATGCCATAAGAAAGGGCTGCACAGATTATTCAAGGGCTGCGCTTATCACTTAACACTACCCAGGGGGTGAAGATAAGCTACAGACGTGTAGCTTGAAGATAAGCTACAGACGCGAAGTTAAATATCCCCACAACTCTCTACGATTATGCTAGACCGGGACCTACGGTTTAAAGTGTATTCCGAATCACTACAAACATCCATGGCACTATCGGGATTCGAACCCGAAACCTATAGTACGGAGGGCCAGACCTCCAGCCACTTAGCCATACAGGTCCCACAGTGGTCAATATTTTATTAATTAATCTCACTTATGTGATAAAATAGGAGAAATTGAAATATTTTCTCAAAAAATGACATAGCTTTCTTACTAACCTAATATTTTTCTGAAGGAATGGTATACAATATTTTTTATCTTATCCGAGAGATTTATATAGGATGATTTAGTGGTTGTGTGACACACTTTGAGGGGTGGGACAACATACTAAAACATAAACTTATCTCTGCCATCAGGCCCCAATGCGGGGAAGTAACCATTATAAAAGTTCTTCCTTCCCCTCAACTTCCGTCGGTGGGCTGGTCTACATCAGGGGTCTCCAAACTTTCCACCCTTAGGGCCATACTGTTTATTCCAGTAAGTACCAAGGACCAACACCGTTTTCATTTTTCTGCCATGATCTATAATTTCTAGACCAGTCGCCGAATACGCGCTCTGAGCGAGCATACGCTTGCTAACTACAAGCTATTGTCAGTGGAAATCTCATTAGTATTTTTTTTTCCAGCGGATACCCTGCGGTTTCATTCGCTTTAATTTAGCTTTTCCGTTCCAGGGGGAGTTTCAGGATAAAAATCATAGGTTCGATTCAGGATATATACATCCCAAACATCGATATACACACATATGCGATACTCTTTACCCCAACATAACTACCGAGGGTAACCTCGAAATGTTCACTAGTTTACAATGTTCACTAGTTTACAATTCATTTCAATTATTTGTTAGTTGTTATGCTTAAGTTAAATTGTCTGCGTCTTATGCTTGTCATTAGGCTTTACCTAGCAAGTCAATAAAACCGAGTTATTATCATTCTGTGCTTTTTTTTTATCCAACTTATTAAAGCAACAATAAGCTATTCGCGGTCGCGGGCCGGATGGATGACACTGGCGGGCCCCTGGTCTACATGAAGGTCACTGATGTTCCACCCTCACCTTTATATCTGGTAAGGGGTTCACTCCACCGACAAAAGTACGGGGGTGGAGAAAAGGAAAGAATGCTACATAACATGGATACTTTATGGGGGAGAGGAGTTGAAACTGTGGCACGACAAGCGAGATGATATTTTCAACCACTTGATCAATCTTAAAGTTGTTGCCACAATAATTTATTTGAAATGTGAAAAAGATTTAATACAATAAATAAATTTCAGATTTAATATAATAATTAAAGCCTAAAATAATAGATAAGCTAATTTTGTTTTAACTAGTTTTTATTCAGAATTACAACAATTGTCTAGGATATTTAATATTTTAGTTCAAAGAATCGAACACTGTCGGGGGCGTAGCTCAGATGGTAGAGCGCTCGCTTTATACCGAGAGCTACCGGGATGGATTACCCGGCGCCTCCATTTTTTTTACTCCCGGCCGCTACCATTTTGACAATTGTCTAGGATATTTAATATTTTAGTTCAAAGAATCGAACACTGTCGGGGGCGTAGCTCAGATGGTAGAGCGCTCGCTTAGCATGCGAGAGGTACCGGGATCGATACCCGGCGCCTCCATTTCATTTTACTCCCGGCCGCTACCATTTTGACAATTGTCTAGGATATTTAATATTTCAGTTTAAAGAATCGAACACTGTCAGGGGCGTAGCTCAGATGGTAGAGCGCTCGCTTAGGTACGAGCTACCGGGATGGACACCCGGCGCATCCACTTCGTTTTACTCTCGGCCGCTACCATTCTGACAATTGTCTAGGATATTTAATATTTTAGTTCAAAGAATCGAACACTGTCGGGGGCGTAGCTCAGATGGTAGAGCGCTCGCTTAGCATGCGAGAGGTACCGGGATCGATACCCGGCGCCTCCATTTCATTTTACTCCCGGCCGCTACCATTTTGACAATTGTCTAGGATATTTAATATTTCAGTTTAAAGAATCGAACACTGTCAGGGGCGTAGCTCAGATGGTAGAGCGCTCGCTTAGCATGCGAGAGGTACCGGGATCGATACCCGGCGCATCCATTTCATTTTACTCCCGGCCGCTACCATTCTGACAATTGTCTAGGATATTTAATATTTTAGTTCAAAGAATCGAACACTGTCGGGGGCGTAGCTCAGATGGTAGAGCGCTCGCTTAGCATGCGAGAGGTACCGGGATCGATACCCGGCGCCTCCATTTCATTTTACTCCCGGCCGCTACCATTTTGACAATTGTCTAGGATATTTAATATTTTAGTTCAAAGAATCGAACACTGTCAGGGGCGTAGCTCAGATGGTAGAGCGCTCGCTTAGGGTACGAGAACTACCGGGATGGACACCCGGCGCATCCACTTCGTTTTACTCTCGGCCGCTACCATTCTGACAATTGTCTAGGATATTTAATATTTTAGTTCAAAGAATCGAACACTGTCGGGGGCGTAGCTCAGATGGTAGAGCGCTCGCTTAGCATGCGAGAGGTACCGGGATCGATACCCGGCGCCTCCATTTCATTTTACTCCCGGCCGCTACCATTTTGACAATTGTCTAGGATATTTAATATTTTAGTTTAAAGAATCGAACACTGTCGGGGGCGTAGCGCAGATGGTAGAGCGCTCGCTTAGCATGCGAGAGGTATCGGGGTGGATACCCGGCGCATCCACTTCGTTTTACTCTCGGCCGCTACCATTCTGACAATTGTCTAGGATATTTAATATTTTAGTTCAAAGAATCGAACACTGTCGGGGGCGTAGCTCAGATGGTAGAGCGCTCGCTTAGCATGCGAGAGGTACCGGGATCGATACCCGGCGCCTCCATTTCATTTTACTCCATTTTCTAGGTTTTACAAAGAATCCGGCCGCTACCATTTTGACAATTGTCTAGGATATTTAATATTTTAGTTCAAAGAATCGAACACTGTCGGGGGCGTAGCTCAGATGGTAGAGCGCTCGCTTAGCATGCGAGAGGTACCGGGATCGATACCCGGCGCCTCCATTTCATTTTACTCCCGGCCGCTACCATTTTGACAATTGTCTAGGATATTTAATATTTCAGTTTAAAGAATCGAACACTGTCAGGGGCGTAGCTCAGATGGTAGAGCGCTCGCTTAGCATGGTACGAGGTACCGGGATGGATACCCGGCGCATCCACTTCGTTTTACTCTCGGCCGCTACCATTCTGACAATTGTCTAGGATATTTAATATTTTAGTTCAAAGAATCGAACACTGTCGGGGGCGTAGCTCAGATGGTAGAGCGCTCGCTTAGCATGCGAGAGGTACCGGGATCGATACCCGGCGCCTCCATTTCATTTTACTCCCGGCCGCTACCATTTTGACAATTGTCTAGGATATTTCATATTTTAGTTCAAAGAATCGAGCACTGTCAGGGGCGTAGCTCAGATGGTAGAGCGCTCGCTTAGGGTACGAGAACTACCGGGATGGAAACCCGGCGCATCCACTTCGTTTTACTCTCGGCCGCTACCATTCTGACAATTGTCTAGGATATTTAATATTTTAGTTCAAAGAATCGAACACTGTCGGGGGCGTAGCTCAGATGGTAGAGCGCTCGCTTAGCATGCGAGAGGTACCGGGATCGATACCCGGCGCCTCCATTTCATTTTACTCCCGGCCGCTACCATTTTGACAATTGTCTAGGATATTTAATATTTTAGTTTCAAAGAATCGAACACTGTCAGGGGCGTAGCTCAGATGGTAGAGCGCTCGCTTAGGGTACGAGAGCTACCGGGATGGACACCCGGCGCATCCACTTCGTTTTACTCTCGGCCGCTACCATTCTGACAATTGTCTAGGATATTTAATATTTTAGTTCAAAGAATCGAACACTGTCGGGGCGTAGCTCAGATGGTAGAGCGCTCGCTTAGCATGCGAGAGGTACCGGGATCGATACCCGGCGCCTCCATTTCATTTTACTCCCGGCCGCTACCATTTTGACAATTGTCTAGGATATTTAATATTTTAGTTCAAAGAATCGAACACTGTCGGGGGCGTAGCTCAGATGGTAGAGCGCTCGCTTAGCATGCGAGAGGTACCGGGATCGATACCCGGCGCATCCATTTCATTTTACTCCCGGCCGCTACCATTTTGACAATTGTCTAGGATATTTAATATTTTAGTTCAAAGAATCGAACACTGTCGGGGGCGTAGCTCAGATGGTAGAGCGCTCGCTTAGCATGCGAGAGGTACCGGGATCGATACCCGGCGCCTCCATTTCATTTTACTCCCGGCCGCTACCATTTTGACAATTGTCTAGGATATTTAATATTTCAGTTTAAAGAATCGAACACTGTCAGGGGCGTAGCTCAGATGGTAGAGCGCTCGCTTAGGGTACGAGAGCTACCGGGATGGACACCCGGCGCATCCACTTCGTTTTACTCTCGGCCGCTACCATTCTGACAATTGTCTAGGATATTTAATATTTTAGTTCAAAGAATCGAACACTGTCGGGGGCGTAGCTCAGATGGTAGAGCGCTCGCTTAGCATGCGAGAGGTACCGGGATCGATACCCGGCGCCTCCATTTCATTTTACTCCCGGCCGCTACCATTTTGACAATTGTCTAGGATATTTAATATTTCAGTTTAAAGAATCGAACACTGTCGGGGGCGTAGCTCAGATGGTAGAGCGCTCGCTTAGCATGCGAGAGGTACCGGGATGGATACCCGGCGCATCCACTTCATTTTACTCTCGGCCGCTACCATTCTGACAATTGTCTAGGATATTTAATATTTTAGTTCAAAGAATCGAACACTGTCGGGGGCGTAGCTCAGATGGTAGAGCGCTCGCTTAGCATGCGAGAGGTACCGGGATCGATACCCGGCGCCTCCATTTCATTTTACTCCCGGCCGCTACCATTTTGACAATTGTCTAGGATATTTAATATTTTAGTTCAAAGAATCGAACACTGTCGGGGGCGTAGCTCAGATGGTAGAGCGCTCGCTTTAGGGTAGCATGCGAGAGGTACCGGGGATGGATACCCGGCGGCGCATCCACTTCGTTTTTACTCTCGGCCGCTACCATTTTGACAATTTGACAATTGTCTAGGATATTTAATATTTTAGTTCAAAGAATCGAACACTGTCGGGGGCGTAGCTCAGATGGTAGAGCGCTCGCTTAGCATGCGAGAGGTACCGGGATCGATACCCGGCGCCTCCATTTCATTTTACTCCCGGCCGCTACCATTTTGACAATTGTCTAGGATATTTAATATTTTAGTTCAAAGAATCGAACACTGTCAGGGGCGTAGCTCAGATGGTAGAAGAGCGCTCGCTTAGGGTACGAGAGCTACCGGGATGGACACCCGGCGCATCCACTTCGTTTTACTCTCGGCCGCTACCATTCTGACAATTGTCTAGGATATTTAATATTTTAGTTCAAAGAATCGAACACTGTCGGGGGCGTAGCTCAGATGGTAGAGCGCTCGCTTAGCATGCGAGAGGTACCGGGATCGATACCCGGCGCCTCCATTTCATTTTACTCCCGGCCGCTACCATTTTGACAATTGTCTAGGATATTTAATATTTTAGTTCAAAGAATCGAACACTGTCAGGGGCGTAGCTCAGATGGTAGAGCGCTCGCTTAGGGTACGAGAACTACCGGGATGGATACCCGGCGCATCCACTTCGTTTTACTCTCGGCCGCTACCATTCTGACAATTGTCTAGGATATTTAATATTTTAGTTCAAAGAATCGAACACTGTCGGGGGCGTAGCTCAGATGGTAGAGCGCTCGCTTAGCATGCGAGAGGTACCGGGATCGGTACCCGGCGCATCCATTTCATTTTACTCCCGGCCGCTACCATTTTGACAATTGTCTAGGATATTTAATATTTTAGTTCAAAGAATCGAACACTGTCGGGGGCGTAGCTCAGATGGTAGAGCGCTCGCTTAGCATGCGAGAGGTACCGGGATCGATACCCGGCGCCTCCATTTCATTTTACTCCCGGCCGCTACCATTTTGACAATTGTCTAGGATATTTAATATTTCAGTTTAAAGAATCGAACACTGTCAGGGGCGTAGCTCAGATGGTAGAGCGCTCGCTTAGGGTACGAGAGCTACCGGGATGGACACCCGGCGCATCCACTTCGTTTTACTCTCGGCCGCTACCATTCTGACAATTGTCTAGGATATTTAATATTTTAGTTCAAAGAATCGAACACTGTCGGGGGCGTAGCTCAGATGGTAGAGCGCTCGCTTAGCATGCGAGAGGTACCGGGATCGATACCCGGCGCCTCCATTTCATTTTACTCCCGGCCGCTACCATTTTGACAATTGTCTAGGATATTTAATATTTTAGTTCAAAGAATCGAACACTGTCGGGGGCGTAGCTCAGATGGTAGAGCGCTCGCTTAGGGTACGAGAGGTATCGGGGTGGATACCCGGCGCATCCACTTCGTTTTACTCTCGGCCGCTACCATTCTGACAATTGTCTAGGATATTTAATATTTTAGTTCAAAGAATCGAACACTGTCGGGGGCGTAGCTCAGATGGTAGAGCGCTCGCTTAGCATGCGAGAGGTACCGGGATCGATACCCGGCGCCTCCATTTCATTTTACTCCCGGCCGCTACCATTTTGACAATTGTCTAGGATATTTAATATTTTAGTTCAAAGAATCGAACACTGTCGGGGGCGTAGCTCAGATGGTAGAGCGCTCGCTTAGGTTACGAGAGCTACCGGGATGGACACCCGGCGCATCCACTTCGTTTTACTCTCGGCCGCTACCATTCTGACAATTGTCTAGGATATTTAATATTTTAGTTCAAAGAATCGAACACTGTCGGGGGCGTAGCTCAGATGGTAGAGCGCTCGCTTAGCATGCGAGAGGTACCGGGATCGATACCCGGCGCCTCCATTTCATTTTACTCCCGGCCGCTACCATTTTGACAATTGTCTAGGATATTTAATATTTCAGTTTAAAGAATCGAACACTGTCGGGGGCGTAGCTCAGATGGTAGAGCGCTCGCTTAGCATACGAGAGCTACCGGGATGGATACCCGGCGCATCCACTTCGTTTTACTCTCGGCCGCTACCATTCTGACAATTGTCTAGGATATTTAATATTTTAGTTCAAAGAATCGAACACTGTCGGGGGCGTAGCTCAGATGGTAGAGCGCTCGCTTAGCATGCGAGAGGTACCGGGATCGATACCCGGCGCCTCCATTTCATTTTACTCCCGGCCGCTACCATTTTGACAATTGTCTAGGATATTTCATATTTTAGTTCAAAGAATCGAGCACTGTCGGGGGCGTAGCTCAGATGGTAGAGCGCTCGCTTAGCATGCGAGAGGTACCGGGATCGATACCCGGCGCCTCCATTTCATTTTACTCCCGGCCGCTACCATTTTGACAATTGTCTAGGATATTTAATATTTTAGTTCAAAGAATCGAACACTGTCGGGGGCGTAGCTCAGATGGTAGAGCGCTCGCTTAGCATGCGAGAGGTACCGGGATCGATACCCGGCGCCTCCATTTCATTTTACTCCCGGCCGCTACCATTTTGACAATTGTCTAGGATATTTAATATTTTAGTTCAAAGAATCGAACACTGTCGGGGGCGTAGCTCAGATGGTAGAGCGCTCGCTTAGGGTACGAGAACTACCGGGATGGACACCCGGCGCATCCACTTCGTTTTACTCTCGGCCGCTACCATTCTGACAATTGTCTAGGATATTTAATATTTTAGTTCAAAGAATCGAACACTGTCGGGGGCGTAGCTCAGATGGTAGAGCGCTCGCTTAGCATGCGAGAGGTACCGGGATCGATACCCGGCGCCTCCATTTCATTTTACTCCCGGCCGCTACCATTTTGACAATTGTCTAGGATATTTAATATTTCAGTTTAAAGAATCGAACACTGTCAGGGGCGTAGCTCAGATGGTAGAGCGCTCGCTTAGGGTACGAGAAGCTACCGGGATGGACACCCGGCGCATCCACTTCGTTTTACTCTCGGCCGCTACCATTCTGACAATTGTCTAGGATATTTAATATTTTAGTTCAAAGAATCGAACACTGTCGGGGGCGTAGCTCAGATGGTAGAGCGCTCGCTTAGCATGCGAGAGGTACCGGGATCGATACCCGGCGCCTCCATTTCTTTTTACTCCCGGCCGCTACCATTTTGACAATTGTCTAGGATATTTAATATTTTAGTTCAAAGAATCGAACACTGTCGGGGGCGTAGCTCAGATGGTAGAGCGCTCGCTTAGCATGCGAGAGGTACCGGGATCGATACCCGGCGATCGATACCCGGCGCCTCCATTTTCATTTTACTCCCGGCCGCTACCATTTTGACAATTGTCTAGGATATTTAATATTTCAGTTTAAAGAATCGAACACTGTCGGGGGCGTAGCTCAGATGGTAGAGCGCTCGCTTAGCATGCGAGAGCTACCGGGATGGATACCCGGCGCATCCACTTCGTTTTACTCTCGGCCGCTACCATTCTGACAATTGTCTAGGATATTTAATATTTTAGTTCAAAGAATCGAACACTGTCGGGGGCGTAGCTCAGATGGTAGAGCGCTCGCTTAGCATGCGAGAGGTACCGGGATCGATACCCGGCGCCTCCATTTCATTTTACTCCCGGCCGCTACCATTTTGACAATTGTCTAGGATATTTAATATTTTAGTTCAAAGAATCGAACACTGTCGGGGGCGTAGCTCAGATGGTAGAGCGCTCGCTTAGGGTACGAGAACTACCGGGATGGACACCCGGCGCATCCATTTCGTTTTACTCTCGGCCGCTACCATTCTGACAATTGTCTAGGATATTTAATATTTTAGTTCAAAGAATCGAACACTGTCGGGGGCGTAGCTCAGATGGTAGAGCGCTCGCTTAGCATGCGAGAGGTACCGGGATCGATACCCGGCGCCTCCATTTCATTTTACTCCCGGCCGCTACCATTTTGACAATTGTCTAGGATATTTAATATTTTAGTTCAAAGAATCGAACACTGTCAGGGGCGTAGCTCAGATGGTAGAGCGCTCGCTTAGCATGCGAGAGGTACCGGGATGGATACCCGGCGCATCCATTTCGTTTTACTCTCGGCCGCTACCATTTTGACAATTGTCTAGGATATTTAATATTTTAGTTCAAAGAATCGAACACTGTCGGGGGCGTAGCTCAGATGGTAGAGCGCTCGCTTAGCATGCGAGAGGTACCGGGATCGATACCCGGCGCCTCCATTTCATTTTACTCCCGGCCGCTACCATTTTGACAATTGTCTAGGATATTTAATATTTTAGTTCAAAGAATCGAACACTGTCGGGGGCGTAGCTCAGATGGTAGAGCGCTCGCTTAGCATGCGAGAGGTACGGGATCGAGAGGATGGACCCGGCGCCTCCATTTCATTTTACTCCCGGCCGCTACCATTTTGACAATTGTCTAGGATATTTAATATTTCAGTTTAAAGAATCGAACACTGTCAGGGGCGTAGCTCAGATGGTAGAGCGCTCGCTTAGGTACGAGAGCTACCGGGATGGATACCCGGCGCATCCATTTCGTTTTACTCTCGGCCGCTACCATTCTGACAATTGTCTAGGATATTTAATATTTTAGTTCAAAGAATCGAACACTGTCGGGGGCGTAGCTCAGATGGTAGAGCGCTCGCTTAGCATGCGAGAGGTACCGGGATCGATACCCGGCGCCTCCATTTCATTTTACTCCCGGCCGCTACCATTTTGACAATTGTCTAGGATATTTAATATTTTAGTTCAAAGAATCGAACACTGTCGGGGGCGTAGCTCAGATGGTAGAGCGCTCGCTTAGCATGCGTAGAGGTAGCATGCGAGAGATACCGATACCCGGCGCCTCCATTTCATTTTACTCCCGGCCGCTACCATTTTGACAATTGTCTAGGATATTTAATATTTCAGTTTAAAGAATCGAACACTGTCGGGGGCGTAGCTCAGATGGTAGAGCGCTCGCTTAGCATGCGAGAGGTACCGGGATCGATACCCGGCGCATCCACTTCGTTTTACTCTCGGCCGCTACCATTCTGACAATTGTCTAGGATATTTAATATTTTAGTTCAAAGAATCGAACACTGTCGGGGGCGTAGCTCAGATGGTAGAGCGCTCGCTTAGCATGCGAGAGGTACCGGGATCGATACCCGGCGCCTCCATTTCATTTTACTCCCGGCCGCTACCATTTTGACAATTGTCTAGGATATTTAATATTTTAGTTCAAAGAATCGAACACTGTCGGGGGCGTAGCTCAGATGGTAGAGCGCTCGCTTAGCGTACGAGAACTACCGGGATGGACACCCGGCGCATCCACTTCGTTTTACTCTCGGCCGCTACCATTCTGACAATTGTCTAGGATATTTAATATTTTAGTTCAAAGAATCGAACACTGTCGGGGGCGTAGCTCAGATGGTAGAGCGCTCGCTTAGCATGCGAGAGGTACCGGGATCGATACCCGGCGCCTCCATTTCATTTTACTCCCGGCCGCTACCATTTTGACAATTGTCTAGGATATTTAATATTTCAGTTTAAAGAATCGAACACTGTCAGGGGCGTAGCTCAGATGGTAGAGCGCTCGGTAGAGCGCGGCGCTTACTCCCGGGTACATTTTGTTTCTAAAATATTAATATTAGACTACCGGGATGGATGGTACCTCTCCCGGCGCATCCACTTCGTTTTACTCTCGGCCGCTACCATTCTGACAATTGTCTAGGATATTTAATATTTTAGTTCAAAGAATCGAACACTGTCGGGGGCGTAGCTCAGATGGTAGAGCGCTCTAGACCGGCCGCTGTCCATCCCGGTAGCTCTCGTACCCTAAGCGAGCGCTCTACCATCTGAGCTACACCCCTGAAAGTGTTCGATTCTTTAAACTGAAATATTAAATATCCTAGACAATTGTCAAAATGGTAGCGGCCGGGAGTAAAATGAAATAGAGGCGCCGGGTATCGATCCCCGTACCTCTCGTATCCTAAGCGAGCTCTCCACAATCTAAACTACGCCCCCGACCGTGTTCGATTCTTTGAACTAAAATATTAAATATCCTAGACAATCGTCAGAATGGTAGCGGCCGAGAGTAAAAGGAAATTGAGGCTTCGGGTATCGATCCCGGTACCTCTCGCATGCTAAGCGACCGCTCTACCATCTGAGCTACGCCCCCGACTGTGTTCGATTCTTTGAACTAAAATATTAAATATCCTAGACAATTGTCAGAATGGTAGCGTCCGAGAGTAAAACGAAGTGGATGCACCGGGTGTCCATCCCGGTAGCTCTCGTACCCTAAGCGAGCGCTCTACCATCTGAGCTACACCCCTGACAGTGTTCGATTCTTTGAACTAAAATATTAAATATCCTAGACAATTGACAGAATGGTAGCGGTCGAGAGTAAAATAAAATGGAGGCGCCGGGTATCGATCCCGGTATCTCTCGCATGCTAACCGAGCGCTCTACCATCTGAGCTGCGCCCCCGACAGTGTTCGATTCTTTGAACTAAAATATGAAATATCCTAGACAATTGTCAAAATGATCGCTGCCGGGAGTAAAATGAAACGGAGACGCCGGGTGTCCATCCCGGTACCTCTCGTATCCTAAAAGAGCGCTCTACCATCTAAGCTACGCCCCCGACCGCGTTCGATTCTTTGAACTAAAATATGAAATATCCTAGACAATCGTCAGAATGGTAGCGGCCGAGAGTAAAATGAAATTCAGGCGCCGGGTATCGATCCCGGTACCTCTCGCATGCTAATCGAGCGCTCTACCATCTGAGCTACGTCCCCGGCAATGTTCGGTTATTTGAACTAAAATATTAAATATCCTAGACAATTGTCAAAATGATCGCTGCAGGGAGTAAAATGAAATGGAGGCGCATGGTGTCCATCCCGGTACCTCTCGTATCCTAATCGAGCGCTCTACCATCTGAGCTACGCCCCCGACAATGTTCGATTCTTTGAACTAAAATATTAAATATCCTAGACAATCGTCAGAATGGCAGCGGCCGCGAGAAAAATGAAAGGCATTCGCCGGGTATCAAACCCGGTACCTCTCGCATGCTAAGCGAGCGCTCTACCATCTGAGCTACGCCCCCGACAGCGTTCGATTCTTTGAACTAAAATATTAAATATCCTAGACAATTCTCAGAATGGTAGCGGCCGAGAGTAAAATGAAGTTGTGGCGCCGGGTAACTATCCCGGTACCTCTCGCATGCTAATCGAGCTCTCTACCATCTGAGCTACGCCCCCGACAGTGTTCGATTCTTTCAACTAAAATATGAAATATCCTAGACAATTGTCAGAATGGTAGCGGCCGAGAGTAAAATGAAGTGGAAGCGCCGGGTATCGATCCCAGTACCTCTCGCATGCTAAGCGAGCGCTCTACCATCTGAGCTACGCCCCCGACTGTGTTCGGTACTTTGAACTCAAATATAAGACATCCTAACCTATCGTCAAAATGATCGCGGCCGGGAGTAAAATGAAATGGAGACGCCGGGTAGCGTTCGGAGTACCTCTCGCATGCTGAGCGAGCGCTCTACCATGTGAGCTACGCCCCCGACAGTGTTCGGTTCTTTGCACTCAAATATAAAACATCCTAACCAATCATCGAAATGGTAGCTGCCGGGAGTAAAATGAAATGGGGGCGCCGGTTATCGATCCCGGTACCTCTCGCATGCTAAGCTAGCGCTCTACAATGTTAGGTGCACCGTTGACACTGATGGACTTTTTGAACTCAATTCGCACCATTTTAATGTCTCTAGGTACTGAGTGGCTAGAGCGGTGGTGCTCGGTGCCACAGGTTTCGGGTTCGAATTTCTGGGCTCACATGGATGTTTATAGTGTTTCGGAATCTACTTTAAGCCATAGTTCTTGGTTTAATATGACTGTAGAGAGTTGATAGTAGGGCTGACAACATTACCTTATAAACAGTCAGCGTTGCGGAGCCAAATCAGACTTCTGTCTACAGGTGCTCCATTACAACAGAATTTGCCCACCCCCTTTTGCTCCTTCCATTAGACCACAGTCATTGCACTGGTCTAGATGTTACTGTCTACCAAGTAGGATAATAAACAACAAACAAATATCTCTAACCAAACATCATTTTCGCGTCAAATTGGCGATTGCCAAAGAATGATGCTCCATTCAACTCGGTTCTTCAGTTGTGTTATGACAACCTTTCCTGTTTTTAAGTCAGTCTCGCTTTTAAACGTTTTTTGACCAGTGCAGTGTCAGGTGTCTTGTGTCTTGTAAATCTACAATCTTTACGTATACATATTTTTTCTCTTATAATCTGATTTGAGAAGTAAGTTTAGATTAAAATTTTTATTTATATTTAATATTTAATTTAGTTTTATGTATTAGAATTTAAAAATTATTTACAAAACAAAATTCAGAAATCGAAAACCGTTGAAAGGGATAGGGAAAATCGCTGAAAATTAATCGGCATTTGGAATTTAGAGATCTGCTTTTTTTCCGCCAGCCTTACTTACATACTTTAGTTTAGTTTACCTTGCCGCTCGACGATCATTTTGTGCACATTTTAGGCTAATTAGACCGAAACCTACAGTTTAACATTGATTCCGAACCAACAACAGTTTAACAAAGATTCGCTTGTGATGCCAAAGTTCAGGGTGCTTGCCAGTTGATCATAAGTTCAATAAGAAATGTCTCCGACCTGCCCTCAGGCACTCGGCTTCTTCAGACCGGCGTCGCGACAGCAACCTGGTCTGAGGTTTATATATCCATTCCAAATACTCTGTACGGAATTCTAGGACTTTTAAATGGCCAGTGTGCTTATTATCAGAGTGCATCTTAAGCTAAATCCGCTGGTTCAAACTTGAAATCAAGATCAAGAAGTTCATACAACAAAAGCAAATCATAATTTTCTCAAGGGAGTGATCAGGTCAAACTCAATTTCCTCGACTGGAAGAAAAGGGCAGCGCCAACTCCTTTTCCGTTTTTTTTTTTTTTTTTTTTACATAAGAAAAAAAAAAATTTTAAGTATTTTAACAAAATTTGGATTAGGGAATTCCTTCCCTTCACGATATGTTTTCTTCTCATTATTTACTAATCTTCTTTTTTCTTAATCATTATTTTCAATCCTCTTCTTATTTATGAACCACTACAATCAACAAAGGCACCACGGGGACTCGAACCCGAAACCTATGGCATCAGAGCGCTAGCCACTCGGTCATCAGGCCCCATATTTATAACTATGCTTATTAATAAAGAATACTTCTTAATATCAAATTAATATCATTTAAATAATAATATAATTATTAACATTTCTGGGGCCTGATGGTCTGGTGGCTAGCGCTCTGACGCTCGGTATCACAGATTTCGGGTTCGACTCCCGGCAGTGCCATGAATGTTTGTTGGGGTTCGGAGTCTATTTTAAACCATAAGTCCTGGTCTAATAAGATCGTAGAGCGTTGCGGGGGTAGTGTTACTCTGCGTCCGCAGCTTATGTTCATGCCACACGTGCCCCCTGGATGGTGCTAAATGAGTAACAGCGCGCAGCTCTTGCTTAGGGCATAAAGATTAACTGTCTAAGTATTGCCAGCTGCAATAGAACGACATTTTTAATGTTTCGTAATATTTAATAATAATATAATTAGTATTATTTCTTCATTTAAAACATTTGCTAATATTTCTTTCACTCTGCTTTTCTTTATTCCTTGTGCATTCCAATATTCAGAGCAGAGGAGCCATTGGACTAGGCGTCATCTGTTGCGATAATTCATGATGTTCATGTTCATCTCATTGATATAAATTATTTTTGACATTTGCCGACATTTTTTTTTTTTTTTTTTTTTTTGCTCTTCTGTTGTAAAAATAAAAGTTTATAAACTAAGCGGAAATGTAAACCGTTTTAGAAGATTTTAAAATTGAGAACTAAAGAATAAACGAAGCAGTTGTCTTCTATTAACAAACTTTTGATATCTCCAAATTACCCAACGCTTTCCTAACACCTGAGCACATTCTAGAGTGCCCAGCACTCGCTCCTCTTGTCTTGCAATTGGGTGTGATGCCAATCGAGGCCAACTTAAGAGAAGTCCTGTATAGTGAAGCGGCGCCGTTGCTAGCGGCCGCTATCGTGAAGACTTTTGACTTGATCTAACTTTGATATTTATATTTTAAATCCATGGACACGATAACAACAACATCTCCAAATTATTGATACCTTTTTTTTTTGCCATAAGCTTCCTCCCCCCCCCCCTCCTTCTTTTGTAAATGACATCCCCAACTTAGTGACACCCCTGTTCTAGTAATAAAATAAAAACGAACAAAATTTGACACACTTGTCAAAAGAGGTTCGCCCTCTGATCTAGACCAAGATAACTTTGCTCTAGTGCGTTAATGGTTGCCTTGCTCTAGTGCGTTACTAAGATCTTTAACGATCTTTACTTTGATCTTGCAGAGACTTGTGAAGAATCACCACAACATATTCGATGTTAAAAGGGGTGGCACCAAGAGCCAGTGATATTGTGACACCAAATGTCGTCGTGACTTTATATTTTTGGCGTTATCGTTTGAACCACATCTAGCGAGTTACAAAATAATCGAGACTGATTCTTTCACATTTCGATAAAAACGTCTGGAATGCAGAAGAGACTCGTTAATTACCTAGTTATAGTGCGTTAGTCATTGGCTTGCTCTAGTGCGTAACTAAGATTTGTAACGGTCTTTACTTTGTTCTTGCAGAGACTTGCGAAGACTCACCACAACATATTCGACGTTAAAAGAGATGACACCAAGAACCAGTGATATTGTGACAAATGTCGTCATGACTTTATATTTTTGGGGTTATCGTTTGAACCACATCTAGCGAGTTACAAAGTAATCGAGACTAATGCTTTCACAATCTAATAAAACGTCTGGAATGCAGAAGAGACTCGTTAATTACCTAGCTATAGTGCGTTAGTAGTTGCCTTGCTCTAGTGCGTTATTAAAATCGTTAATGAACATCATTTTGGGCTTGTACAGAATTGCGAAGACTTTCAGCAACATATTCGAGGCTAAAAGGGGTGGCAAGAAAAACCAGTGATATCGTGACGCCAAATGTCGTCGTGACTTTATATTTTTGGGGGTATCATTTGAGCCACATCTAGCGAGTTACAAAGTAATCGAGACTGATTCTTTCACAATCCGATAAAACGTCTGGAATGCAGAAGAGACTCGTTAATTACATAGTTCTAGTGCGTTAGTCGTTGGCTTGCTCTAGTGCGTTACTAAGATCGTTAATGAACTTCATTTTGGCTTGTACAGAATTGCGAAGACTCCCAACAACATATTCGATGCTAAAAGGGGTGGCACCAAGAACCAAGGATATTGTGACACCAAATGTCGTCGTGACTTTATATTTTTGGGGTTATCATTTGAACCACATCTAGCGAGTTACAAAGTAATCGAGACTGATTCTTTCACATTTCGATAAAAAGTCTGGAATGCAGAAGTAACTCGTGACACATTATCGCTCAGTGTTTTCGGTGTGGCTGTTTCTGTATCACTCCCCCTTATCTAAAGGACATGCAGAGCAGATTATTCGATTTAGAATCGAAAGGTAGGGGGGTGGAATGGAAGCTCTCTAGAAATTTCTCAACAACATTGCTCTTTATTTGGGCATGTTATTATCGATAGTTCTGAAAGCATTGTTCAGGATTTATCTCTACCTATTATTATTATTATTGCGATTGCTGAAGTTAACGTACTCCCATTGGGTGATGTTCAAAATGCGATTTATTTTTAAGAGAACAATTTATACTTATATTAGCCTGATAATTCATACTTAGGTTAGCTCGCAGTTAGCAGATTTATTTACATAAAGACTGCTGACGCCCCTGGGCAAGCTGAACTGCGTCATTCTTGTGAATAATTGTGCAAGTTTATTACAAAGACAAAACCCAAAAAAAAATTTTTTTTTAAACCTACTCCAGACCTAGGCATAACTACCAACAGTATATGACGGGCAGCCCAATACAGTTCAGAAACACTTATTGAATAATTAAATTATTTTGCAGTATTGACAGCTACTACGCCAATTACCAGGACAGTAGTTCAAGTGGTCACCACTTATATAAGAATGAGTCAAGCAAAATGGGCAAGTCAGAGGGTCTACTAGTCCAAATCTGTGAAGGTGTTTCCCAAGATAATCATGCCCAGTTATTGTTTTGAAATTGGCTACGCTTACGAGCCTGGGCAAATCACGTGGAATGGGATTATCCAGTAAGAAACTCCAGATCTTCCCTCTGACTGAGTTGGAAATAATTCACGATTTCTAGTCCTAAGCCTATTACAGCTAGGTTTAAGGCCAGATATCGTAAATCGTGAAACTAAACTAACTAACTAAAAATATAGAAATCAGTTTATTACCCAGGTTGCTTTTCGGCAAACAATGAACAATAATATTGATTTTTTCAACCAGTATTTGACCAGCGGGAATTTACGATATATCAACATAAATGTCAAAACATCGAAACACAAGAATAATCTCATAGACAAAAAAAAATTGTCAACTGTAACTATATATATATATATATATATATTGATGAATAAAATTAGTTTACTATAAAAATACTTTTTTAAATACTTTGTTTATTGCTTTCTTATCTATTGTAAATTAAGAGCTTAAAATTTATTTATTAAAATTTTTATTTAGAGCGTGTTTTTAAAAGTAATTATAATATTTAATAATTACTTTTAAATCTTTTTTGTAATTTATTTTAATAAATTAATCCTTAAATAATTTTTATAATAACCCACCTTAACTTAATTGTAGTCTACATCTTTACCTAACATATTAATATTATTCAGAACAAAAAATTTAATGAAATTCTGACATGGCGGTATATAAAATATAAAATTATTGTTTTAAAGTTCCTGGTACCAAAAGCCAGAGCGCTAGCCAAGTGGCCATCAGGCCACTTCATAGACGAAAAGTCTATGGCATGGCTATGGTCGTACTATTATGGCAGCTTGTGAAACACTTCTCGCATAAATAGTCAGGCTGTCTAGTGAGAGTTTTTCAATTTTTCCTCTATCCGAAACTCAAATGTTTGTCAATATTAAATTTATGTGTGTATTATTATGTATGTATTTTATATGAGGACAGTTTAGGCGATGTCCGTGGCTCATGTTCCTTGCAGTCACTGCTTTCTGGTGCGAGAAGATTCGATCTTCAATTGCGTAGATATTTGTGTAATCGCAGGCACGTTGCCTGTCGTGATATTTTGATTTTTCTGCCAAACCTATGCAAATGAGGGATTGTTACCCTTAAAAGTTCTCCCGGAAAGCCATTTTCTCCTTTAATTGCCCTTCGATAGGCTGTTTGTGACTCACATAATTCCATTTGTATTAAAAAAATTACAGCAAATCGGTCATTTTACGATAGCGTCGGGTCCATTGAATAAGAAGTTTTAGCGGGATAAGATTTATCAAGAAGTACAAATCATCTTCAGCTTTATCGAAATGTAAACTAATGCAAGTCCTTTCACGTGGTTTTCAGAGGTGTGTGATTTTGCTTTCGTGTGTTGTTTTTTAAATGTTCGTTTTTAACCCAGTCGATTTTATATAGTCGTCCTAATTTCTCCTTGTTTAGTATGCGACTATACGTCCCGTTTTGTGGTGACCTGTGCACAACTTCCGACGTTAAAATGTCCCAATTTCAGAAAGAGAGCAAATTATGGTAACAATGATTTTTTTTTAATATTTTTTTTTTAAATTCCGTGTCCTAGTAGTGGGGAGATTGCGATATGAGGGCATGCGCAATACGTCTCACACATATGTAAGTCGGTTCGAAAACTGCTAAATCACTCACTAGATATTGTAATACGTTGGTGTTCATAGTTATTATATGAAAACTGCAATTTCTGAGTTCCATAAAATAAAAGAACTTTTGGAGCAATGGACATTGTTCTTTGAAGAAGTAAGAAGTACGAACAAATTGAACCGAATTACCTACATGGAAGAAATTCAAAATCCAATGGACGCATGGATTGAAAAGGGATCTATTCATTGTGATCAATATACAGAAATATTTCATAAGTAATATTCTTCTTCTTCTTCAATGGTGCAGCATCCCCAAGGCGAGCCAAGGCCGTTTGCCTACTGGCAGATTTCGAGACAGGAGATGTTTTTCTTTTCACGGGATAGGGTTGTCATCCCTACACCCAAAAGTCCTATTAGACCGGAACCTCCGGTTTAAAGTGGATCCCGAACCACTACAAACATCCATGGCACCGCCGAGACTCGAACCCGAAACCTATGGTACCGAGTGCCAGTCACTTGGCCATCAGGCTGCTCATAAGTTTTCACTAATTTCAAATAACATTACACCGCCAAAAATTAAGTAAATAGAATATGGAAATACTTTAATCGACAGTCGTTGAGGGAAAATGTTCAAACAATTTCACACCCTTAATTTGAATCATTAGAACCTCAGTACATTTAGAACATTCAGTACATTCAATAGGAAGAATCTTTCTTACGAATAAATAATTGTCGCGCGGCCGGTCTGAGGAACCCGAGTGCCTGAGGGCGGTGCGGATCTATTCTTTTGAACTTACGAATAAATTGTGAACCAGACTCCTTCCCCCGTAAAACACAACAACTGAAAATCTCAGTAATTAAGGCAATACTCATGTTCCCGAAGTGAATTTTCTGGAGTTCTGCCAAAAATTTCAATTTCATTCAAAATCAATACCAAAGGCTGTAGTTGGCAAAGTTGGATTATTATATATATATATCTATAACCCCATTATAAACAAATATGTATATTCCTGTCAGACTTCTACCTACGGGTGCTCCATCACAACAGAGGTTGCCCTCTTTCCTTCCATCCATGAGTAAATCACTCTTGGGATGTCCGTCCCGCACTGCCGGACACTGAGGATGTAAAACAAATAATATAAAAAAAAAACTTTTAAGTCAATTCCTACTTTTTTTTTCAGTCTATTGCAGAAAGTCCTTTATAAATAATTTTCATTCATTTTTTAAGTTTATTGGGGGCCATCACTTAGTAGATACACGCAACTTAAATCTAAACAAAAACTAAAATGAATTAATTAAATGTAATGAATGAATGAATATTTGGAAAAACTGCATTCACATCCAGTGTCACCCACTACAAGTTCAAAAAACATGTATCTGAACTTGAGTGGAGGAATTAAAAGTATTTCATGAACGATTGGAAATTTGAACAAGATGTATATAAGGAGAATGGGAGCTAATAGAAGGAATTGAATAAACTTATAAAAAAAAATTATTGCTATGATTATGCTTTTTACAAATAGACGAAAGAATCAGTGCTCAAATTTCTGCGTACAAATTCAGACATTCAATTATATATGTTTAAGCAATTATATGTGCATAGTAATCAAATTTATATTTGATTACTATTTAATTAATCGGTCTTGATATATTTAATTAATAAGCATACGGAAAAAAGACAATATTTTGCAAATTCCGACCCATTGACTAACAAAAAAGATTTCACCAGCTCAGGTCATACCGGTTCTGCATACTATTTTGGAGCATGTTTGTCTTGTAGTACTTTGGTCTTTGAGATCCAATTTTTAAATTTTTTTTTTTAGAATTATTTTGCCTATACAATGTCAGCTGCACTATTTATAAAACAATGCTAATTAATACTTTACATATAGTAAGAAAAACATTTCTGTCACAGATATTTCCTTGTTTTCATGGTTGAGGAATTTTGTGATGGATGGGATCTCCAACACATTTTAATTTGATCTATCAGCCGCAATCTAATATGCTACTCAAGGTTCAATGTATATCAATACACAATACAGCCTGGAAAAACAACCTTAGCCCAGAATAAATTTTTTTGCCATACAACCTACTTCTTATTAACAGCGTTCAGTGTTATATTTTGAGCAGTATTAAGAGTTTATTTATGCAGCATTTGCTGAAACTAAATTGTTGATTGCGAATCAGAATTTTTGCAACTTTTTGTTGTTGTTCTAATGCAGCTGACAATACAGAGACAGTTATTCTTTATGACATAAGCGAGGACTGCACCGCTGTTTCTCATTGAGCACAACAGCTTGAAGATATGCTAAGGACGCGAGTAACATTACCCCCATAAAGTTCTACGATCCTATTAGACGGGACCTACGGTTCAACGTAGATTCCGAACCACTACAAACATCTATCTCTAGGAATTCGAACCTAAAACCTGTGGTACCGATTAACTTTTTCATGTGGCAGATGCTATAGGCACGTATGTGTGTGTGTGCGTGTGTGGAGAGAAAGAGAGTTTTAAAGTTTTTATAGTTTCTAAGAATCTGAATCAGTGTGGTGAACAACAGTATATATACGATAAGAAAAGAATATAAAAATTTAAATAAGAAATACGATGATAGAGTATGAAAACATGTTGTCCAGGAATTTCTTTAATTCCAAATGAAATAAGTAAACCCCCAAAAAATTATTAGATATTCTGAGGATGGCTTTATCGAGAAATACGTACCATCAAGATATTATGAACCATTTTATTTCTGCTCTCCAAATGACTAGATCCAAGTCAAAGGCGGCCTGGTGGCCAGTTGGCTAGTTCTCTGTACCTTGGTACCGCAGGCTTCAAGTTCGAATCCTGGCGGTGGCATGGTTGTTTGTGAGTAATTCGGAATCCACGTTAAACTGCAGGTCCCGGTTTAATTAGCCTAAAGTGTGCAAAAAATGATCGTACAGCGACAAACAAAACCAAGTCAAAGACATATCTAGCGGCGTATTCTGATAACATGGAGCAGACATTATAGCCTTCTTTATAGACTTGACAAAGAATACGAATTCTGAGTGCAAGCTTTTTTTTAAATAAAATTTGTTTAATTTTAATTTTATTGAAGTTTTTAATTGAATTTCTATAATTCTTTTTCTTCTTCATTGGCGCAACAGTCTCATTATATCCAAGGCAGTCTGCCTACTGGCAGATTTTGAGACAGATGTTTTCCTCTTACGGGGTTAGGTTGTCAGCCGTAAGCCCCAATGCTCTACAGTCATTTGAGACAGAGGTATACCGCTGAAAGTGGATTCCGATCCCCTACAAACATCTATGGCACCACCGGGACTCGAATCCGAAGTCTGTGGTACCGAGCGCCAGAGCGCTAGTCACTCTGTCATCAGGCCGCAATTTTTATAATTAGTTTTGTGTAATTTTCTATTGTTGTGTCTTCAAACTATTTTACGGCTTTACGCTTATCTGCTATACAACGCATATTTTATTATTTTATTTTTGTGTTCAAATGTTATATTCTTTATTGATAATAAGTTATGGGCATGCGCTCGCCGAATCCAGAACTTCTACAAATAATTTCTAATAATTGCGCATTTGCCGATATACCCTGGGTCCATATCGGGAGAAATTAACGTGGTAGGCCCACAGTGTGGATGTCGTTAAATAGCGCACTCTTTTAATGACAAGTTCGGCTTTGGTTATTGTGTTAATGTTTGTATTATTTATTTATGTGGGCACCAAAACAATCAAACGAGAACATATATCTATAATCTGAGCATAGAAATGTAAACATCCGGCTTAAAAAACGGAAACGGACGTATCGATTCCTTGTTAGGGGCTGCTGGTCAGACATACGCAAGGCAAAGAAGTTTTGAAAGAAAAAGTTCAACAATTATTGCGGAATTATTTTCGTTTATATTTTCTTTTGATATTATGTAATTTAAAATTTTAATCATTAAAAATTTAATTAATTTCAGTCGGAATTTCAACCGTTCTCTCTATCTCTTTCTAACGCTATCACGTTACTCTGTTTGAATTCGTCCAATTTGGTAGCTCGTCAATTTTTCTTAGTAACGATGGTCGAACTGTATATGCATTGGATTATTTCACTGAATTCATATTTATAAGCGTAAGTAAACCGTTAAAGTATAAAATTTCGTTATGTCATGCAACAACGGATCAAGTCAATTGAAACTTAAAATTCTCTTTATTATGTGAGATTTAACAGATTAAAAAGAAAACTACTCTCCATTTAAGGCTTAAATTAAAGATAGAGAATAAACAAGAATAGAAGATCAGTTAATTTTTTTCAGTTTTTCTAATGCAGCTGGCTATACAGCGACAGTTAATCTTTATGCCTTAAGCAAGGGCTGCTCTGTTGTTACTCATTTAGCATTACCCAGGGGGCACGTGTAGCTTGAAGATATGCTACGGACGCAATCCCCCACAACGTTCTACGAGAGTATTAGACCGGGACCTGCGGCTTAAAGTGGATTCCGAACCAGTAGCAAGCATCCATGGCACCGGCGGGACTCCCCGAAGCCTGTGGTACCGAGCGCTAGAACGTTAGTCATTCGGGCATCAGGGCCCTTTTTATATATAAGCCCACGTGTTCCACTTATGTATGTCCCAAAGAGCCCACTGATGGGCGAAAATGGGAACGCACATACTCCAATAAAGACCTTTTAGGGGTTACTGTCATGTATATATATATATATATATATATTATATACATTATTACACACATATATATATATATATAAATTATTCTTCATTGGCGCGACAGCCCCATAGTGGGCTAAGACTATCTGCCTACTGACAGATTTCGAGACGAGGGTTGATTTATTTTTACGGGCTAGAGTTGTCAGCCCAACGATCTACGGTCATATTACACCGGGATAACGGCTTAAAGTGGATTCCGAACCCCTACAAACATCCATGGCCCCGCCGGGACTCGAACCCGAAATGTGTGGTACCGAGCGCCAGAGCCGTTTTCGTTGTTCGTTCTTATACACTGAAGTGACAAAAGTCATGGGATAGCAATATGCAAATTTTCAGATGGAAGTAGCATCGCGTAGAACAGGTATAAATACGCAGTGCTTTCGCAGAGCTTTCATTTCGGTTCAAGTTATTCATGTGAAGAGGTTTTGACGTGATGATGACCGCACGACGGGAATTAACAGACTTTGAACGCGGAATGTTAGTTGGAGCTAGACGCATGAGTCATGCCATTTCGGAAATCGTTAGGGAATTCAACATTCCCAGATCCACTGTGTCAAGAGAGTGCCGAGAGTATGAAATTGCAGGCATAACATCCCACCATGGACAGCGCAGTGGTCGACCGCCTACACTTAACCACCGAGACCGGCGACGTCTGCAAAGAGTCGTAAATTCTAACAGAGAAGCAACACTGCGTCAAATAACCGCAGAAATCAATGTGTGACGTACAAGGGACTTGTCTGTTAGAACTGTGCGGAGAAATTTGGCTTTCTTGGGCTATTCCAGCAGAAGACCGACTCGAGTGCCTTTACTGACAGAACGACATCGCTTGCAGCGACTCTCGTGGGCACGTGAGCATATCGGTTGGTCCCTAGATGAATGGAAAACCGAGGCCTGGTCCGATGAGTCACGATTTCAGCTGGTAAGAGCTGATGGTAGGGTTCGAGTGTGGCGCAGACCCCACGAAGCCATGGACCCAAACTGTCAGCAAGGCACTGTTCAAGCTGGTGGTGGCTCCGTAATGGTGTGGGCTGTTTTTTCATGGCATGGACTTAGTCCTCTGGTGCGACTGGGTCCGAACATTGACTGGAAATGCTTATGTTCAGCTACTTGGCCTTGCAGCCATTCATGGACTTCATGTACCCAAACAACGATGGGATTTTTATGGATGACAATGCGCCATGTCACCGGGCCACAACTGTTCGTGATTGGTTCTGGACAATTCCAACGAATGATCTGGCCACCTAGATCGCCCGACATGAATCCCATCGAGCATTTATGGGACATCATCGAGAGGTCTGTTCATGCCCAAAATCCTGCACCATCAACGCTTTCACAATTATTGACGTCTATCGAGACAGCATGGCTCAATATTCCTGCAGAAGACTTCCAACGATTTGTTGAGTCCATGCCACGCCGGGCGAAAGGAGGGCCGACACGATATTAAGAGGTATCCCATGACTTTTGTCACTTCAGTGTATATTATTTTCGAACTATAGATGTCTGTTCTCTTTTGAAGGTTTGATGCCAATATGCACCTGAATTCGACAGAGAAAGAGGTGACGGCAGAACTTTTCAAGGGTAAGCACGGAAAAAAAGCGAGGAAAAGGTTGTTGTTGTTTTTTTTAAATACACATGCAAAACAGTTTCATGCTCCATTCCTGTTCAGCGAGTGTGAACAAAAACTAATAACAATCGAAGAAGTACCCAATGTGGAGAAATCGGTCAAGGATTTTAAAAAAAAAGTTCATGAAACAAGTAATGTGACAGGGAAAAAAGTGCTTGTTTCACCATAATGCTCTATGCAATTTAAAGTGCTTCAATAATTCTTGTTGTAATAAACGATCCTTGTTGAATGGTTTATAAATAAATTTTGTACCCCGAGTTGTGTTTTTATTTTACACAACTCTCTATCATGAGTTAGTAATTGATAAAATATGTAATTAACGATTTCATACACACTTTAATTGACTAAATATTTAATGAGATGTAAGAGTTATGCAGCTTAGCGACAAAAAATAAGAAAAATAACAATTAAAAAAATAATAAAATAGTGCATAGATTTATTTTATGTATCTACATGCGCTGCGTGTAGATGCTTATTTTCTGCATCTTATGAGCTTCCATTTCTGCGATCTTACGATGCATAAAAATTATTTGTTTTTACCCATTATAAAATTAAACGACTTTATTTATTTATTTAGAGACGAAAACACGCTTAATGCTACACAAACTATTCCTTAACAATCAGAGAAATGAAAACAGAGAAAAAAAGTCCACATTAACAGGTGCAATTGAAAGAAGGCCTTCCGCGTGTCCCTACTACTACTACATGTAACCCTGGTGAGGCTGCCAAAACCATTGAGTCGTAATAAAGTAGAATGCGTCCCCCCTCTCCTATTGGATAATTTCAAAGGTTAAAAGTCACATGGTTCAGGTCCTCCAAACTCCCCGATTGACTATTCTAAAGGAACAAAAAGTTGAAGCACACATTTAGCGTCCTTTTCGTACTAGAGTTGGCGCTCTATCGCCTTTGGCTTGTTTCCTGTGCGCATTTACTGAAAGAACGTAAACATGTTATGAAGTGATTCCAAAGAAATGTCTGAAATTCTTCCTATTTCTTTAATTATGTGCTTACTAAAGATGAACAGATGCAAGAAATGTTCTTTCGTTTATAATTTCTGATCAATTCGTATGAAATAGAAAAAAGAGCGCCAGAGCGCTGGACACTCGGTCATTCAGACCCCGATTCCGACCCACTAACAAACATTCATGGCACATCCTGGCCCCCACCAGGATTTGAACCTGAAGCCTGTAGTACCAAAGGCCAGAGCGCTAGTTAATTTGCCATCAAGCCGCCATTCAAGACAAGATATGTTTTCTTCCTACTGGATAGGGTTGTCAGCCCTACGCCCAACAGTCATATTAGACTGGGATTTACGGTTTAAAACGGATTCCGAATCACTGCAAACATTCAATGGCACGGCTGGGACTCGAACCCGAAACCTGCGGCACCGAGCGCCAGAGCACTAGTCACTCCACCTTCAGGTCCCAAAACCTCACTGTAGCTTTGGTTATCAATCAATGAAACGCATGGACACCCAACATAGATTCCTTTTTAATTTGCTACATAATTAGTCGTATTAAATAGAAAAATATAAAAATCCCGCCGATGATTAGTTATTTGAGTCGTGTTTCATTATATATATTCCCATATATGTACATAAGTCATCATAATTGTCACTTGGTTTGAAATTGTAAACATTCAACAAGAAACTCTGGATTCAATGTTAAATTACTGTGTTTCTCACTGTTCATTATTAACTCACTGAACAATTTTATCAAGCCTTTAAGACAGAGATTGATTAATACACTAGGAAAACGTATACACTTCCATAAACTCTTATCTTAATGACAAAGAGTCAGTATTTTAAATATGTGAGAGATAAGAAATATTTGTAGAAATTTTTCAAAACCGTATCTCATACTAAAAAAATTTCAAACCAGTTACGATAAGGCATTATACCACTTAAACAGAAAAATAAAATGAAGTTATTTTTAAGGACTTTAACTGTTAACTTAATGCAGTAGAAGCTCTTTAATCCGGCATTCGATGGTTCTACACTTTCTATAAACAAGCACCGATAGAGCTGTTCTCTTTCGGATTTTTTCTCTTTTGTTGACGTCAATTTGCTCGCATTTCCGTTCAGTGTTTGTCATAACTGCCTGTTTTCTTTTCAGCACAGTGTAGAACACATAAAGCTGCAGAATTTATAAATGCGTGTATAAATCGTAACGGTTTTTGTAGAAGTCAATTGGCTAGCGCTCTAGCCGTTGGTACCACAAGCTTCAGGTTCGGATTCTGGCTGGGGCATTTGTCGCTCTAAGGTCATTGTTTGCATGTTCTGGGCTAATGATACCTGACCTACAGTTTAACATGGATTCCGAACCACTACTACCACATCACACCACATGGGTGGGGTGTAAGTACATGGTGAGAAGTCGGAATGGGCTCTGTGACGCTCTACAGTCGTATTAGACCGAGATCTATTGCTTAAAGTGGATTCCGAACCACTACTGACATCCATGGCAACGCCGGAACTCGAACCCGAAACCTGCGGCACTTAGCGCCAGAAGGCTAGTCACTCGACCAGTAGGTCTTATACTACAGCATACTGTTTTTTTATGTATACGGGCACGTATGTACGTACTTTTTTCAATGTATTATTCACCGAGTCCTAGACACTCGGCCATTCAGGTCACAATTCTGAACCACTGACAAACATCGATGCCACCACCAGGATTCGAATCTAAAACTGTGGTATCAAAGGCAAGAGCTCTAGCCAATTGGCCGTTAGGCCGCTAGTGGTTTGGAACCTATGTTTGTAGATCCCAATCTAATTAGCCTGAAGTGTGCAAAAAACGACCTTAGAGTGACAAATCCCACATAAACCTCATATTCATACGTCTTGTTAGACGAATTCCTCTAATTGAAGTATTGTACCCTTAAGAAATTCGCGAAATATTCCGGGTTGCAAGATTGGCGCCTTCCTCAGGGGTAGAGTATTCTAGACTTCAACACAAAATTCTATTAAATTTCTAATTCATAAGCGAAAATTACAGCAAGTAATGCACAAATAATTGGTAAAAATATTGTTGTTGTAGTATTCTCTGAAGAGTACAATATTATGGTGTTCCTGAATAATATTCGCTATGTTGATTACGAGCTCAGAGTATAAATCCTCTTCCGAGGGAGGGTCCAGGCAATGCATGGTGGCTGCAACAGCTGGGCAATCAAAGACATGATGAGGAATCAGCTCGACATCAGGACAGTTGCCACATTTCTGGTATTTTTTAACGCATTCAGCAGAAATTTTCATATTTTGTGGTGCTTCACTCTTACTACTGTGTCCAAAAAGTAATACCAATTTGCAATTTAAAGTTCTCAATAGAATTTCATTTTTTTTCTTTTTCTTTTTTAGGTCGCTGGCACTATCCTTGACATCTGTGTGAAATTTGACGTCAAAATATTCATTAAGACAGGACAGTTGCCACATTTTTGTTATTTTTTAACGCCCCCAGCAAAATTGTTCTTATTTTCAGATACTGTTTTAAATATTAAAGCACAACTACGTGTAGTTTTTTGCCATTAATTTAATTTTGTAGTCGCCAGGGTGGCTAAAAACTTTGTCGGGTATTTATATCTTCCACAAAAGTAGAAAGGCCTGAATGGCCGAGTATCTGACGCTTAATGCGACAGGTTTCGGGTTCGAGTCCCGGTGGTGCGATGGATGTTTGTAGTGGTTCAGAATCCACTTTAAGCCGTAGATCCAAGTCTAATAGGACTGTTGGGCGTAGGACTGACAACCCTGCTCAGTAAAAAGATAGGGATACGGATCTAAGTCAGACTTCTACCTACGGGTGCACCATCACAACAGAAGCTGCCCCCTTTCCCTTTAACCATGAGACCACACAGGTTCGTGGGCTTGGTGTAGATGTTGCTGTTTGCTAAGTGGAATTAGAAACAACAACAGTAGAGGTTGAGTATATGAGTAAACATATTAAATATATACGTGTTTTTATCATTTAATTTTTTTTTTAAATCTAGAGTGATTTATCTTCAAAACAACTGTATTTATATAGGTTTCATATCCAATATTTTATATAGGTTTGGCAAAGATAAATCTTTATAAACTCTATTTTAGATTAGATTTTTATAGACTCCATTTTCTCCAGTATAAGGTGTGGGGGAAATTGAATACCGCTAAGCTCAGTGAATAAACAGATGACTTCGACTCTGATATTTGATCCCTGCTTCGCTAAGTACACACTATGACGCTATGTAGTACATAAGATAGTGAGATAAGTGTTTCTAATAAGACAGAAAAAATCCAGAGCAAACATTGACTTGTGCGGCTTCGTCCTCGTCAAAGAAGAGATAAAAAAAAATTTAAACAGTTGCAATGATGTTTGTAACGATAAATCGGAAATGACGTTATCTTTAACAATCTACTTTTTTTACAGTGTCATTTCCGCTTATGCATCTTACAAGCAGCACCTTCTGTATGCATTCTCGTATGTATGTATCTCACCTTCCGAGAGGTATATACCCTGTATTTGCGTGTCGCATAGAAGAAAATCCGGAGATCGATGCGAGACGTTTTATAAACATTCACACAGTCGTCATCGAGTCTCCTCGATTTTGAAAACAAGGACTGCAATGGACACCACTAACTCATTCAAGTCTTTTACACGTTAGCTGTTGAGATTAACATTGCTGTTTAATATTTTTTTTTACTTTTAAAATCATATAACTATGCATGATATTTTTATTCCATAAAATGTTATAATAAATATTATTTAAAAAATATTCTCCAATGCATCAATACATAGATTAGCAAATATTTGTATTTCCAAACAGCATTAACTGCTCATAAGTTTTTGATAAACAAGTAATATTAAAAAAAAAAAAAAAAAAAAAAATTTAAGTTAATTCCTACTTTTTTTTTTCACTCTATTGCAGAAAGTCCTTTATAAATAACTTTCATTCATTTTAAGTTTATCTGGCGCCCTCTATTGGTAGATGGCAACGTGCGGAGATGAGCATTAGGGTGGTGAATTAGTTCCATTCGTTGGCGGCTTTGTTGTACAAAAAATACTGTTAAAATACTGTTACAAAGAACGAGGAGTGTTTGTGGTGTTCAGCCTCTTGCCTCGTGAATCGAACTTCCTGCCGGGAGTTTCTATACGATACGCAAATGCGGGGTAGTTCCCCCTAAGACACTGCCCACCTTCTTCAGCGCCACGGAGCGAAGTCAGACCTACAGGTGCTATATCACAACAGAAACTGCCCCCCCCCCCTTCCATGCGATCACGGATTTATGGACTGGGTCTAGATGTTGCTGTCTACCAAGTGGAATAGGGGGAAAATATTTATTACTCATACTTATTGCTAAGAACTTGTGCATTTCTTTTATTTATAAAACAATAGAAATATGAGGGTTTTATAAAATAATTCCTGAAATTGATCTTATTTTTATTTTAATTGTTTTGCCGAAAATACATTGATTAAAATTTATGAATAATCTTTTAATGGATTGTCTTAATTATCCTTTAAGGAATTAATGGTATAATTATAATTTTTCAGAACACAAATTACTTGAAAAAAATAGTTTTAAATCAGGGATTAAAATGAGTCTTTTGGGGTACTTTGCATAATTCAAAGGCAAAAAGTACTTTTCAGTGATAAATACTCCGCATTTAAACTCTTCAGTGATAATTACTCCGCACAAAAATTCCATACTGTGTCGTATGGGTGAAAACTTGGAAAACTCCCTCCAGGCAATTTAACAATCGATAGTAGACGCTTACAGACGTTCTCGCAATCGCCATCGGGTCTCCTTTTTCTATTGTAATAAAACGCTACTAGTGAATTCGAACAGGAACACTCCTGCCCACTAGCAGTTAATTTTATGTCTGGGAAGCTGGGCAATAATTTTCCGCAACATGGAGCTTAAATATTTTTTATATACTTTTTATAGTTGGGAAGAGTGGTGGTGATTGGATTCTAAATCAATTGAATATGGTCTCAAAAAAAAATTTCTTTTTCGTAATTCAGCTGGCAAACACTTAGACATTTGTCTTGGATGCCTTAAGGCAAGGTCTGCACAGATGTGCTTGAAGATAAGCTACGGACGCGGAGTAACACTGCCCCCGCAACGCTCTACGATTCTATTAGACCGGGACCCACGATTTAAAGTAGATTCCGAACCACTACAAACATCCATGGCCCCTCCGGAACTCGAACCCGAAACCTATGGTACCGAGCGTCAAAGCGCTAGTCACTCGGCCATCAGTGAAAATCAACAAATGAATAAAAAATGAAAGCTTCCAAGAAACAGGGATGACTTCAGTAAATCTGTAAGTCTGAAAATCAGAGATACGAACAAAGAACAATATTGCTGAAGGTATATTTTTAACGACAATTCTGAACAACAATTCTGAACATCAACAATTCTGAACAATGTATCATTAAATAAAATTACAAGAAAGAACTTTAGTAAATGAGTGGCAACAGATGACTGGACTCTCAAAAATGTTAAAAAATTTAAAATGACACTTAAAATTTCAAAATTTTAAACGAAATAAAAGTTTAAATATAAGTATTTTTACTGTGTTTTTTCATAAATACAACATGATTCTTAAATGTAATTTTCAATCTATTTTGACACTTTTTTTTTTCAAATCCACAAATATTTAATTAGATTTTATTTCTACACGAATATCGATGGAAAATTGAATTTTTCTTCCGTGAACGTGCCTTTATACGTATATGTAAATATTCATTGATAAGCTTTATGTACCAGTCATTTAGTACACAATTTTCATTCACTCTCCACATGCGTCATCAATGTGATCCAGTATTCAATTCCTTTAAACATTGACGTTATTACGTTATCAATTCGATAAACACGAACATAAATAAAATAATGACGATGATCAAGTTTTTAGTTTATCTATTCACCGAACAACGTTGTGGTTGTTCTCGAATTTGAAATTTCTTTTTTTTCCTTATCCCACTTGGTAAACAGCAACATCTAGACCCAGTCCAAGAACCCATGTGATCTCATGGAAGGAAGGAAAGGGGATGGAGCACCCGTAGGTAGAAGTCTAACATGGCTCCGTGTCGCTGACGTTTTACGGGACAGGGTTGCCAGCCCAATTTCATGCTAGACCACAACCTACGGCTTAAAGTGGATTCCGAACCACAAAAAACATCCATTGACTCCGTGACGCTGAAGAAAGAGAACAGTACCTTCCAGGAGGTCATTTAGGAGAACTACCCCGCATTTGCGTATAGTATGGGAGAAACCGGAAAACTCCCATTGGGTACTCCGACTCACGAGGCGAGATGATGAACATCCCAAACGCCATCGAGCCTCCGCGTTTTTTGAAACAGTGTCTACAGCACAGCCGCCAGCGGATGGAACCTCCGCTCTAACGCTCACCAGCGGCGCACGTTACCACTGAGCCACGAATCGGGATTGAAATTCCTTGATATTTCTATGTGCTTTTTTTTTTTTTTTTTTTTTTTTTAATTTTAACTGTATAAAAATAAATAAAAGAGGATTTTATCGTTTAAATAAACTAAAAGTTTAATGATTATACATTATAAATGAAATAGTTTCTAAAATATTTCTTATTTCAGCAATTAAAAATTTTCTGTTCTGTTAAAGAATTAAAAAATAAAACCCTCCAATGGAAATGGAACTTAATGTTATTTTCCATTGTGATTGTGCATTTAAAAAAAAAAAAAAAAAAAAAAAAATTTTATTCAAATAGATGATTTTAATTTTTTTTTTTTTTTCTATTTATATAAAAACGTCACACCCTTCCTATATTTAAATACGTAAAATATATCAAAAATAATTAACGGAAAATGCGATACAATTTTTTCCCATACACACTTTGTGGTACACAATGTGTACACTAAATGTACAAATTGTACACTATGTTTTACACAAAATGTAGAAATGTAGAAATTTTCTACATTTTATCACTTAAAAGTTACTATTACGAATAAAGATTCTGTTTATTACACAAGAAACTATTCTGTGATAGAATACCATCTCTTGTTTCTATTGCTAATCAAAGATTTTGCTACCACTATTAATAATTTATAGTCAGCACAGAGCTAATGTTAAAAAAATCATTTATATTGTTGTTGTTCTAATGCAGCTGGCAATACAGGCATTTAATCTTTATGCCATAAGCAAGGGCTGCACCGCTGTTACTCATTTAGCACTTCCCAGGGAGCACGTGTAGCTTGAAGATAATGCTACAGAGTAACACTACCCCCACAACGATATATATATAGATAATAGATATATATAAATGCATATATATATATATATATATATAACAGAACACAAATACGAATTTCTATAATTTTCATATATGAATTAAATAATTAAGAAAATTCCTTAAGAAACAGTTGCAGAAACAAATAATTGCCTAAAGTTACGTCGACTTAGATTTAATTTTAAACACAGCATTATTTCTTTTCAAATGTAATTCTGATGAGAACCTTTTCAGACTGCCAAAAGGGCAAACGATAATAGTCAAAGCTGGAATAGTTGGCAGACGAAAAATTCGTATCACCAAACGATAGTAAAAAAAAAAAGTAGGAAATAATGTTCGAAAACAAAGGTAGGGGGCCTTTCTAAATACTTGCTATTATTAACCACTAATTTATGCACTGCTTTCTGTGTTCCAACGGAACACAAATCACGTGACGTCAGCGACGTACTAAAAATATCGTTTGGATTAGAATTTTTTTTTTTTTTCTCTCCTCTGTTCCATTTTTTTAGGGTCCGGGACAGCTGGGGTACAAGGTCAAAAAAAGAAAAACAGAACTCCATTTCCAAGGTCGAATGGGTTTTTTGACCTGCTATTTCAATGTCAGAATTCATTCCAAGATTTTTTTTTTTCTTTTCTTTTTTATCGTTCTCATTGTTTCCAGTTCTGAGACGCACTTACGGTTTCTGGCAACAGTTTGTTTTGTTTATAAAAGATCTTCCACCTAGCCATCGTACTCGGAATTCTTTGGCTTGAATACATTAACGAAGAAAGTTCTACAGAATTAAACTTATTTATAAAGGTAAAATAAAAAAAAATCTTTTAAAGACATTATCTTTCTACTTTTAGAAGAAATACATTCATCCACTAAAATGGTGTTTACTGCTTACGACGAACTGTCAACAAGTGGCGATTTCAAGAGAAGAAACACAAGAAAATTAATTTAATTAGGATAATTAATTAATTTTTTAAGATAACTAAATATTTAGGATAATTAAATTTTCAAAGATAGTTAAATAAATTTTTAAGATAAATAAATGTTTAGACTAATTAAATATTTACGATAATTAAATAATTTTTTAAGATAACTAAACGTTTAGACTAATTAAATATTTACGGCAATTAAATAACATTTTTAAATAACATGTTATGAATAATTAAATTGTTTTTTAAAAATTAAATACATTTTCAAGATAAATAAATATTTATGATAATTAAATATATGTTTAAAGTAACTAAATAATTACGATAATTAATTTTTTTACGCAAATTAAATAAATATTTTTGATAACTAAATGTTTAGAATAATTAATTTTTTTTTAAGATAATTAAATAAATTTTTTTGATAACTAAATATTTAGAATAATTAATTTTTTTAAGATAATTCAATAAATTAAGATCATAAAATAAAATTTTAAGATAAATATTTAGTATAATTAATTTTTTTTAAATAATTAAATAAATTTTTAATATAACTAAATATTTACAATAAATAAATTTTTGGATAATTAAATAAATTTTTAAGATATGTAAATATATATGATAATTAAATAAATAAGATAATATATTTAGGGTTATTAAATAAATTTTTAGGATAATTAAATACGTTTTCAAGATAATTAAATATTTAGGGTAATTAAATAAATTTTTATGACAATTAAATATTTAAGGTAATTAAATAAATTTTTAAAATAATTAAATATTTAGGGTAATTAAATAAATATTTAAGATAATTAAATAAATTTTTAATATAATTAAATTTTCAGAATAAATAAATAAATTTTTAAGATAATTGAATACTTAGGGTAATTAAAGAAATTTTTAAGATAATTAAATATTTAGGGTAATTAAATAAATTTTTAAGATAACTAAATATTTAGAATAATTATTTTTTTTAAATATATATAGTGGGTTGCAGTGACGAACACTATTATTCATTTAACACTACCCTGGGGGCACGTGTAGCTTGAAGATATGCCACGCACACGAGTAATACTATCCCCACAACGCTCTATGATCCCATTCGACGGATACCTACAATTTAAAGTGGATTCCGAACCACTACAAACATCCATTCCACTGCCGGGACTTGAACCCGGCAGTGGAATGGATGTGGAATCTGTGTACCGAGTGCCAAAGCGATCTATCATATTTTTCAGTGGGCCAAGGCCGTCTGCCTACTGGCAGATTTCGTGACAGGGATGTTTTCTTTTTACGAGGTAAGGTTACTCTCAACGCTCTACTGTCATATTAGACCGGAACCTACACTTTAAAATGGATTCCGAAACACAAATATGGCATAGCTGGACTCAAACCGAAACCCGTGACATCGTGCACCTATATATGCATGCGCAAAACACACACGAATATATATATACACATACATGTATATATATATATATATATGGAGCAACCAGAGCAATGAATGAATTAGGCAAAAGAACTGCGAAAATTAAATATAAATGTAATTAATTTATTTATAGTGATAGTTTTACGATAGTTATTAGCTATTAATACTTTTCACGCATAAGCACCTATGCATGAAAAGTAATAATAATAATTTTTTTATTATATTACTAAAGTTGCCATTCAACTGTTACGTATACGTATTTACGCTTCAATTAAACTCGCTCCACCCTGATTATCAGAATGGAACAATCCATAAAACCTTCAGACTGCGAAGCTCAGTGTTTCAATTATTCTTATCTGCCTGCGGAAGTGCACGTGAGCATTCAACCATATTTTTCATTTGCATAATAAGTATTCGGAATATTTGCCTCAAAAAGACGTTGATTGAACAGTTGAGTGACATTGTGACATCACTAAATGAACGACAATTCATTTCTGCCATGGCGTCATTCGTTCGCAATCGAACCATCTTGCAAGAAGAATCTGGTTCCGGCCGGTTTCTGTAGATAAAAATAAAATGTTGTCGAAATATTGATTCGAAAAACGGCAGGTGGTGTTTTTTTTTTTTTTTTTTGGGAGGGAAATGTTCAACATCGATTTCTTTATTTGTCAACGTGATTCTTCTATTTTTATTGTTCCATTTTTATCTGCTCATCTGCTCTTACTTAAAAGGCTTCTAAAAATTGAATTGCGATACTTTCCGTTTTTTTTATTTGTGAAGTAAAATTCTATTTACGTGTTTGTATTTCTAATAACTTGAAAATTAAAACGATGTTAGAATTCTACTTTTTTTTTCTAAAAATAATATTTTTTTTTTTAGTCAGTGCATATCAAAAAGTTCGAAAGAATTATTCGTTATTTTTAATTTAATGAAATCCACCATTTTTCTTGTGAAATCGAGCTTATATTAATTTAAAATTCCTCTGCTTTCACCAGTATATAACGTAATACTCACTAAAAAAATTTAGTTGTTAAATAGATTAATTTAATTTAAAAATTGGAGGGAAATGCTCAACATCGAATTCTTTATTTGTCAACGTGATTCTTTTACTTTTAGTGTTCCATTTTATCAGTTCATCTGCTCTTACTTTAAAGCTTCTAAAAATTGAATTACGCTACTTTCCGGTTTTTTTTAAACATTATTTATAAAGTAAAAATTCTATGCGTTTGTATTTCTAATTACTTGAAAATTATAACGACTTTAGAATTCTAATTTTTTTCTCAAAATCTCTTATTTATTTATTTTTTAACCGGTACATATCAAAAAGTTCGAAAGAATTATTAGTTCTTTTTTTTTTAATTCATTGAAATCTGACACTTTTACTGTGAAATCGAGTTTATATTAATTTAAAATTCATCTGCTTTCACCAGTATATAACGTAATATTTATTAAAAAAAAATTTAGCAATTAATTAGATTAGTTTAATTTAAAATTCTGAATAATAGCAAGTTCATCTTTATTCACTAAGATCATTCTGTTTTTGTCGTTTATACGCTAAAATGTTATAATTCTATCTTTTAAATTAAATATATCTCTTAATTTCCAATTTTTTTTTATTGTAAACTAGCATATATTTATAAAAATACAAGAGCAATAGGACACTGAATTAAAAAAAGAACTTACAGATTTTTATGAAGAGGTTACATATGCTTATACACGTTCATGGAATTTCATTCACGTTCATTTGCTTAATTTTTCATCATTTTTTTTCTATTTAGTACAAAATTTTTATTTAATATTTGATTTTCATTTATTTATAGTTAATTGATCTTTTTTGCTGCCATTGTTGGCTTAGTTGTGTAGAGCTATGAAATAATCATTTGCAATAAAGTATTTATATTTTTTATTATTTAAAAGCCGTGGGTTCCGATTTTTTTCCCTGAAAATTCATAATTCATCTTTTTTCTTATTTGGTGTTTAGTGATAAATCAGGCAGAAATTTTGATCAGATAACCTGCAATTAAAAATAAATTTTAAAACTTGAACGAATGAGCTAAAAGAAATCAAAATCATTTTGTGTTTATATTTTTCTAATATTCGTACAGAAATTGAAATAAAGATAAATAATTCAGTTAATGAGTACAATTCGAATTCGATTATAATTCCGTACGAATTATTTATAAGAATTCGATTTTTACTATAATTCTTTAAGTAAACACGACTTACTATTTTTCTGGATGAAAGAGGATTAAATTCTTGAATTCTAAATTATTTTCTTTAATTATACAGTGAGATCTGTAGCATCAAATAGTTCAACTAAAATAAATAATGCAGTAAATGAATACGATTCGAATTCGACTTCTGCGAATAATTCGAAACGAATCAATTATAAAAATTTGATTTTTTTTTTACTATAATTCTTTAAATAAATACGGCTTATTATTTTTTTATTTAAAGATTATTAGGTTCTTAATTCTAAATTATTTGTTTTAATTATACAGTGAGATCTGTAGCATCAAATAGCTCAACGTAAAAATAAATAATTCAGTAAATGAATACGATTCGAATTCGATTTCTACGAGTAATTCCGCACGAATCATTTATACAAATAATTCAGTATGAATCACTTATAAAAATTCGATTTTTTTTTTACAATGATTCTTTAAGTAAACACGATTTATTATTTTTTATTGAAAGACGCTTAATTTCTTGAATTCTAAATTATTTGTTTTAATTATACAGAGCTGTAGCATGAAATAGCTCAACGTAAAAATAAATAATCCAGTAAATAAATAAGATTCTAATTCTATTTCTACGAATAATTCCATACGAATCATTTAAATTAATTTGATTTCTACGACTAATTGAGTACAAATCATTTATACGAATTCGATTTCTACGAATAGTTGAGTACGAATTCAATATTTACTATATTTTTTATGTAAATACAACTTATTATTTTTTATTGAAAGACTTTTGGGCTCTTGAATTAATAAATTATTTGTTTTAACTCTACAGTGAACGCTGTAGCACCAAATATCTCAACGTAAAAATAAATAATTCAGTACATGAATACGATTCGAATTTGACTTCTACAAATAATTCTACACGAATCATTTATACGAATTCAATTTCTACGAATGCTTTTATAAAATTCCATTTTTTTTACTACAATTCTTTAAGTAAACACGGCGAATTATTTTTTTTTTTTGAAAGCTGATTATGTTATTGAATTCTAAATTAGTTTTAATTAGAGAGATCTGTAGCATTAAATAATTCAACGTAAAAATAAATAATTCAGTAAATGAATACGATTCGAATTTCATTTTTACGAATAATTATATACGAATTTGATTTCTATAATTTCTATAATTTAATAATAATTTCGAAGGAATCGTTTATAAAAATTCGAATTTTTTACTATGAATCCTTAAATAAAATCGACTTATTATTTTTTTATTGAAAAATGATAAGTTTCTTGAATTCTAAATTATCTGTTATAATTTTATAGTGAGAAATGTAACATCAAATAGCTCAACTTGTATTTTTTTTATATAGGAATATTCATTTACAAGTATCAGTCATAAGTAAACTTTAAAAGGCAATTAGAAATATGTTATCAAGCAGATAAGAAACGCACGGGTATCATTTTCCTGCGTAATCTCTTTAATGCATGACAGAAGTATAATGCTTACAAAGGGACTCATATTTTTCTGGAATAGACGAAAAATATTTCTCTTATTAACAATTTCTCAATCAATCTCCGACATTGACTCAGGATCCTTCGTTTCGACCTCAAAAACACAACTAAAGGCCTCGCTCAGTTTCACACTTCATTTAGATTCATTTAAGTACAATTGTTTTTGAAACGCTGGGTAGTTTGTTCCGAGGTCGTCTGGATAAGCGAGAACGAAGGTCTTGCAGCTCTGTATTCACAATTTGGAAAAGAACACTACCCAAGGATAGCACTGTGAAAAAGAGCACCTTTGAATTCAAAATAATTACTTATCTTATATATTATATCCGTATTATGTGTATATATATATATATATAATTATTATCTTATGAATTATTATCCGTAGATACCTACCTACGGAGAATAATTCATAATTCATAGATGTATAACGATGTAGGTGCCTACCTATGGATATAATTCATAAGAGTACGGATATATTTTTTCTATACCACCTAAGGGGCCTGTGGGCCGAATGGCTAGCGCTCTGACGCTCGATTTCACAGTGTTTCGGGTTCGAGTCCCGGCGGTGCCATGGGTGTTTGTAGTGGTTCGGAATCCACTTTAAACCGTAGGTCCCGGTCTGTTTAGCCCTCGTGTGCACACAATGACCGTAGAGCGTCAAACCAAATCAAACCTATCCAAACCTAAACATGGAAAGGGTTCTGGCCCGAGTGATTGGTGCTCGGTACCCCAGGTTTCGGGTTCGAAATCTGGCAATGCCATAGATGTTTATAGTGGTTCGGAAAACGTAGGTCCACTTTAAACCGTAGGTCTCTGTCTAATATGACTGTTGAGCGTAGGCGTCGGTCTAATAGAGCGTTGGGCGTATGGCTGACAACCCTACCCTGGAAAAAATGTCAGCGTCACGGAGCCAAGTCAGACTTCTACCTACGGGTGTTTCCATCCCAACAGAAACTGCCCCTTTTTCCTTCAACCATGAGTCCATACGGGTTCGTGGGATGGGCACGATGTCTACCGAGTAGGGTAAGAAACAACAACAACAAGCATGGAAATTATCTGTTTAATATTATTTGCTACGTTTCAAATCATGTTTCCTTAATACAAAAATCCAATTTTAAAATTAAAGTAAGATTAATTACCTATAAAAAATTCAAAACGTGCAAATATGAATCACCTGTCTATGAAAATGTGGAGATTTCAGAAAAGACGTATGTAAGTGGTTTTAAACGTTGAACACACACATTTGAGTTCGGGAATGTGTAAAAGAATAAATAAAATGTTACTTTAATTTTCTTTGAACATGGGGAAATAGATGTATGTACACGAGCGGCTTGCTGAGAAATAGCATGTGAAATAGCACTAAAGTTGTGCTGATCAAATAGCGAATCGATGATTTTGATAGTTAAATTTTAACATTATTCAGAAATGACATCAACACACTTGAATAAACCGTTTTAAAATTAGTGTAATTAATATTAAAGATACAAATGATATTATTATTATTATATATTAATATTAAGATAACAGAAAAAATTAATGTCGCCGAATTGTTCTGAATTTTTTAGAAAAATTTAGTTTTTTTCATCAAATTGTTATGTTTTGAGTATTTAAAGACTCTGATATATAATATTAATGTAAAATTTTGAATTATTTTTAAAGAGTACTTTTTTTTGTACTTTTAAACTTTTTGTATTTGTATTGTTTTGATGTATTAGTGAAATACTATTTAAATAATTTTTCACTTTTAAAATAATTCAGATTTGGTCATTATATTTCTATGATATCTCGGACGGATGGGGAAACGAGGATGTGCGAATTATAATTTCTAGAATTTTATTTTTTATTTTTTTTTCCTTTTTATCCCACTTGGCCGACAGCAACATCTAGAACAAGTCTAAGAACCTGTGTGGTCTCATGGAAGAAGGTGAAAGGGGGACAGCTTCTGTTGTGATGGTAGAAATCTGACTTGGCTCCGTGACGCTGAAGAAGGAGGGTAGTGCCTACCAGACAAGACTTTTAAGGGGAGAACTACCCCGTATGGGAGAAGACTCGGAAGGCTTCCACCATATATAGTCCGACTAACCAGACAAGAGGCTGAACATCCCAAACGCCATCGAATCTCCTCATCTCGAGTGTCTGCAACAATGCTGCCAGTGGATGGAACCTCCGCCCTCATGCTCACCAGCGGCGCACGTTGCCACTGAGCCGCGAATCGAGCTCATTAAAAAAATTGATTCAATTATAAAAGTACTTGTCACTACATTTTACAATCCTCCAGATATAGACCAATTTCACTTCGAAAAAGTATCTCGACGAATCAAGCCGTTTTTGACTTTTTCAAAAGAGTGGAAGGGGCTGCTCAGACAGATAAGTCATCATCAGAAGGAGCAAGGTCGGGAGAGCTTTCTTCGCAACATGTAATTTATTTCTTAAAAAAGAGCCTTGTCCGGTTTTCTTCATATTCTAACAGATAATGAAATTGGACGAGATCAGGAATGATGTGAGTTATGACAGCGACGAAGACTTCATTCCTCCCCAAGGTTTGCTGTTATATACACTCATGTCGATAAATTAAGGATAATTCAGAATCACACAGAAACTGAACTATAAAATAAAAATTTCACCTGTAGAATTATCACACACATCTTGAAGAAGAATATGCAAATTGCAGGAAACCACCAGATGGCGCGGATAGTACGTCACAATGACGAGAGTGTAAGAGAGGAGTATATATGGAATGGTGGCAAAGAAGTAAAATTGTTCACAAGCGCTTTAAAAGCCTTTCAGTGCAATAACCGCATAGTTATGGCACAAAGGAAGCATTTGGATGATTTTTTACGTGGTAGAATTATCGGACGACTGGAATGTGGACGTACCCAGCTGGAAGAATCCGAGGAACTTGGAATCGCCCAGAGTGTCATCTCCAGGCTTTGGCAACGATTCCAAGATGATGGTAATGTGAGTAGATGTTACAGCACAAGTTGCCCCCCGAGTTACAACGCCGAATGAGGACCGGTATTTAGCAGTTACTGCCAAAAGAAACAGACGGAGCACAGCATCAGACCTGTCTCGTCAGCTCTCTACAGCTACCGGTACGACAGTTTCAAGGCAGACCGTGTACAGACGCTTAGGCCACATTGGTCTATATGCTCGTAGGCCTGTCAGATGTGTTCCACTTACCGCAACTCACTGTCGCCTGTGATTAACCTGGAGTAGAGAGCATGCATTGTGGACACCGCAACAGTGGTCTGGTGTGATGTTTTCCGACGAGTCCAGGTTTAGTTTGCAGTCTGATTCTCGCCGGACTTTCATATGCAGAGCGCCAGGTACCCGTTACCACCAAGAGAACACCATTGAACGACACCGTTACGGTGGTGCAGGATGGCTCGTTTGGGGAGGAATTATTCTTGGTTCCAGAACTGACCTGCATGATCAGAGTGTAACGTTGACAGGCCATATCTATCGGGATGTCATTCTGGAACAACATGTACGTTTGTTTCGGGGCGCCATGGGTGCTGAATTTCTGTTTATGGATGACAACGCCCGTCCTCACCGTGCAAACATTGTAGACGAATGCCTTCAATTGGAGGATATCACCCGTATGGATTGGCCAGCATACTCACCGGACTTGAATCCAATAGAGCATGTGTGGGATATGCTTGGCCGACGAATTGCAGCCCACCTGTCAACCGGAACTTCGGAGAGCTTTGCTTGATGAGTGGTGTAATATTCCCCAAGATCGGATTGATAATTTGATACTCAGCATGCCTAGGCGTTGTAAGGCCTGTATTGCATCGTCCGGGAGACATACTCCATATTAACCATCATACTAACCATGTTATACTGTTTTTTGTAAATAGCTTCTTTTTTGAAATTTGCTCCGGGGAGTAAAAATCGCAATTTTTATTAATTATGTCAACCATATAGCATCTTTTGTGCTCTTTACCTTTTGTTTAATAAATAGACTTTACAAATAAGTCAAATTTGTTTTGCGTCTGTCTCTTTCTTTGCCTGAACTTCATTATCCTTAATTTATGGACATGAGTGTAGTATTGCAACCAACTTACAATAATTTATTTATATTAAATACTTGTTAATGATAAAATATCATACGAAAATAATGCATTTTATCGCTTATTTTCATTATTCTGTTTCCTTATCCCACATCATGCTCCAGCGCGTCTTGTGGCATTTAGGAAGTAATTTTATCGTTAGTGCTTATCACGCTCTGGAGCGTAGTGAAACTATTCTACCAGGTAAAGCCTACATAATATTTAAAATAAGTATGTTACACATACATTTCATTCTTATTATAAAAAATAAGTTGCCTCTAGAAAAAACCTATTTCTGCGACGGACTGACTTAAATTATGCAAAGGCCCATGCGAGTTGTATCTTGACATCGCATTATCTGACATCGAAATTTTACGTTGACTTCCTTCCTCAATTTTTCCAGATTGATAAAATTCCCTGATTTTTTCCTGATTTCCATAATTTCCCGGTTCTATCGCCACTCTATTACATATCTTGGACCCATCCCCTATTACCCCTTTACCCTATTTTCCCTTTACACAAAATTTTGTTTTCTAGAGAGTTAATCTTTTGACTGAATCATTTATTGCAACAGAATTATGAGAATAGTATGCTTTAAGATTTGAGTGGAATATGTCGTCGTATAAAGAAATAAAATTGAATTAAATTTATGATAAAATTTAATAATTTAATAATGTTAATAATAATTATAATGATAATGAATAATATTTTAATATTTTGAATTTAGCAGGAATACTTAAAAAAAATAAAATAAGAATAAACAAAATATAGAACTCGAGAATAGTTATTCACCAACATAAATAAAAATGAATGTTGCCAAATTTAAAACACTAAATAATCTAAGACGATAAAAGATGAAAGGCTTAACTTATAAAACATTACAAAAAAAAAGTCCAGTTCTAAAAAAGGGAAACAAAGAAATTTAAAAAGCGAAACAAATAAATAATAGTACGGTAATAACGCAAATACAACAATTCCGGCATGGTAATAGCACTTCCGGTCCAATTTGTGGATGATCATTCTTTCTTCAGCGCCAACATTGCGTAAGAAAAAATGGAAAAATAAAAGTCAAGATTTCAAATTTTATTACACATTACATTTCACATTATAATAAAATATAAATATCATATATTATTTAAATATAGCTGTACAGTGTTTATCACAACAAATGTGCTTTTTAGGCAATATTTTCCTATATTTAAATATGATACTAATATTTCCTATATTATTATCTCGTTTTAAAATTTGTGTCTTTTTATTCAAACACTTGACTAACAAAGATTAGTAACACAGTTTCATATAAGTTGGTATTAAAAAATTCCAGTAATCATAGGTCTCGGTCTCATATGACTGTAACAGCGTCACAGAGCCCAATCAGACTTCTTCTCACCCACATCATTCTCAAACTATAAAGGGGCAACTCAGCTCTAGGCACAATGATGTGGTGTGGTAGTAGAAATCATATTAGACAGGGACTTATGGCATAAAGTGGATTCCGAACCACTACAAACATCCTTGGCACCGCGGGACTCCAACCCGAAACTTGTGGAACCGATCACTAGAGTGCTAGTCACTTAGTCATCAGATGAATATGTTGTTGTTTTAATGCAACTAGCAATACAGAGACTGATAATCTTTATGCTAGAAGCAAGGGCTGCACCAGCTGTTACTCATTTAGCACTACCCAGAGTTCACGTGTAGCTTGAAGATACGCTACAGACGCGAGTAACACTACTCCCACAAAGCTCTACGATGGCATTTGACCGGGACCTACGCTTTAAAGTGGATTGCGAACCACTACAAACATCCATGGCATCGACGGGACTCGAACTCGAAACGTGTGATACGGAACGCCAGAGAAATAGATAATACTTATTTTAATGTATTGCAATAATACTCTTCTATAGAACGCTATTCACACCGCCATTAGGCCTCTTTATGAATATACAACATAAAAAAATTTAATAACATAATTTCTGACTTACAAACAATTATTACCGAAAATTGCAAAATGTTTAGATATAACTAATATCTGTGTAACAAAATATTAGTTATTTAGTTAATCATAAAGATTCAATAAAAAAGTTCAGAAATAATAATGACAAAAATGTAGATCAATTTTCTCAATAGATCAATAACTCAAAACGAATAAAAACAAAAAGAACCGGCTCTACCCAGTTTTGTTACATTATAAATCAGAAAGTCGTCGAATAAAAATACTGTGATTGAATCAAACACATTGCATTCGTATTCCATAGACGATCACGCGGAAAATGAATGCGTTCGTCTCTGCTACCACATGTGAACGAATAACAATGTCAAGAATTGTTAACATATGTTAACAAATTACTGCCATATTCACGACAGTTTGATGTATGTTATTTTGAATGAAATTGACAAGGATATCAAGATGGCAACAAAGTCTCTCGCAAAGTGAAAGCGGAAATGTGTATTCCGATATTGAAAGTATTCAGTAAGTTAATAAAATGAGCTTACAATAACTTTAGCAATATTTCAAGTGACCTTTTATAGGAAGGAAAAAAAAAAAAAAAAAAAAACAAGGAAAATTTCCAGATGTAATTTGATTAAAAAAAAAAATTATCGTCTTTTTAAGGACGATTAATTTTTTTTAGAACAAGAACAGATAAAAAAAATCGTCCTTTTTAAAAAGGAAATTAATAAAAATTAAAAAAACGTTTTTTTTAATAAAAAATTAATTTAATAGAAGTTTTTAATTTTTTTTTAGAACAGTAACAACATAAAAAATATCGTTCCATTTAAAAAAAAAATAAATAAATAAATAAAAATTAAGAAAATGTTTCTTTTAATTAAAAAAATTAATTTAATAGAAGATTATAATTTTTTTAGAACAAGAACACATAAAATTGTTCCTTTTAAAAAAAAAAATTTAATAAAAATTAAAAAAAAGTTTTTTGGTTAAAAATTTAATTTAATAGAAGTTTTTAATTTTTTTTGAATAAGAAGAAATAAAATCTTTAAATTTTTTAAGAAAAAAGAAATTAAGAAAAATTAAGAAATCGGTTTTTCTTAAATAAAAAATTAATTTAATAGAAGTTTTTAATTTTTGTAGAACAAGAATACATAAAAAATCGTTCTTGCTTTAAAAAAAAAGGAAATTAATAAAAATTAAGGATGTTTTTAATTAAAAAATTAATTTAATAGAAGTTTTTAATTTTTTTAGAACAAGAACACATAAAATCATTTTTTTTTAAAAAAAAGAAATTAAGAAAAATTAAGAAAACGGTTATTTTTAAATAAAAAATTAATTTAATAGAAGTTTTTAATTTTTTTAGAACAAGAACACATAAAAAATTGTTTTTTTTTTAAAGAAAAAATTAAGAAAACGTTTTTTTAATTAAGAAACTTATTTAATAGAATTTTTTTAGAACAAGAACACATAAAAAAAATTGTCAATTTTTTTAAAAAAGGAAATTAAGAAAAATTAAGAAAACGTTTTTTAATAAAAACAAATGATTTAATAGAAAATTTTTTAAAAACATTAAATTTAAATTTAATAAGAGTATATAGATTTTAAAAATTCTAATGAATGGTCTATTAAAATAAAAAAAAGGAATTTAGAAGAATTTTCTAAAAAAAAAAAATTTTTTTAAAAGTTAAAGTTTGTTAAATTTTCTTAATAAACGAAAAAAAGTTTAATTTATTACAAATATAAATTACAAATACAGAACAAGTTACTTTTTTTTTAATTTAAGAAATAAGATTATGTTAAAAAAGAATTAACTCCTTCTCTTAATATTAAACCAAAAAATTACATAAAATAATTTCGCATGATAGATTAGGAATTAGAATTAAATAAAGAATAAATTATTTTTATTAAATTTAATAGAAATCTCTAAAAGTGAAAAATTTAATTGTCAAATTAATGATTTTTGTTTAAAAATGTAGGACATGCAAAGCGTAATTTTTTTTTAAAGTAAATTATTTTTTTAAATGTTAATAAAAAGATTTTACACAAAATAAAAATCATTTTTATGAGAAACGAATTAAAATAGAAAATTATTTATTTTTAGGAACATCTTATTCGAAAATAAATTTAATAGAATTCTCCAAAAATGAAAAATTTAATATCCAAACTAATATTTTTAGGAAAAATATTTATTAAAATATTATTAAAATTTTTTATATATTTTTAAATTTACATTTTTTGTATATTTTAAAAAGGTAGGACACGTTATGCATATTTTTTTTAAGTAGATTATTTCCTTAAATGCTAGTAAAAACATTTTTTAGAAAAAAAATCATTTTTATGAAAAACGAATTAAAATAGAAAATTAATTATTTTTAGGAGCATCTTTTTCGAAAATAAGTTTAATAGACTTCTCTAAAAATGAAAAATTTAACTGTAAAATTAATATTTTTTTAGGAACAATATTTATTAAAATATTATTAAAAAATTATATATTTTTTAAATTAATATTTAAATTAACATTTTTATATATTTTAAAAAGGTAAGACATGCTAAGCGTATTTTTTTTTAAAGTACATTATTTTTTTAAATGCTGGTAAAAATGCTTTCAGAAAAAAGAATAATTTTTATAAGAAACGAATTAAAATAGAAAACTATTTATTTTTAGGAACATCTTTTTCGCGAAAATAGCACATTATCCATTGCAGTTTTAGCATTATTATAATTCAAAGAAGTTCTCGATTGGACAGGAAGTTAATAAGAAAGACAAAGTTGCTCAGTTTCTGAAAAATATTTCATTGACATTAAGTGTTTGGGACAATCATTAGCAGATGAGAATATCATTTTCACTTTGAAAATGATATTGATACAAGCAGATAACCTTGATAGTTAACATAACCAAAACCAAAAATTTTTCGAAGCGAATTAATTGCGTGTTCATGAATATTAATGACGTACAGCAAAACAAATTATTTATCTCTCTATCAACACGTTTAAGTATTTTTTTGTCGTATTAAACCACTTATGTAATAAATATTTTCAGTTCTAAAGATTTTATAAGCTTTCTTTTTCAATTCCTTCCATTAGCTCACACTCTCCCCATATATATATCTCGTTCACATTTTCAGTCGTTCATAAAACACTTATCATTCATCCACTCGAGTTCAACATACATTATTTTTTTGAACTTGCAGTGGAGGACACTGGATGTGAATACAGTTTCTTCAAATATTATTTCATTCGTTAAATTTAATTCATTCATTTTAGTTTTATTTAGATTTAAGTCGCATGTATCTATCAATAGATGGCGCCAGATGTAAAAGGAAAATTTCAACTTAAAAAAGTAGGAATTGACTTTAATTTTTTTTTTTTTTTTTTATATTACTTGTTTTACATTTAAACAAGTGTTTTACAATACATGTTTTTTACTTATCTCAAAGTCAAAGCACGTCTTTTACATATCTATGAGTGAAAGTCATTTAATTAATATATTAATCAATTTTTTATAGTAAAACTTCGCTTTTGAAATCTAGAATTGACTGTAGATGCAAACAGTTATAGTAATTCGATATTGAATAAACCAGAATTTATGTGTTCATTTAGAATTTTAAAGTTAAAAAGTCTGACTCGTGGCTCAATGGCAACTCGCCGCTAGTGAGCATGAGGTCTGAGGTTCCATCTCCTGAGGGCTTTGTTGTAGACACTGTTTCGAAAAACGAGGAGCCTTAATGGCATTTGAGATTTTCAGCATCTTGCCACCTGAATCGGACAACCGGGTGGGAGATTTCCGGGTTTTCTCCCATACGAACGCAAATGCACTGTAGTCCCCATCAAAGTCCTCCCGGAGGCATTGTCCAAATGAGTTCAAATTTGAACTGAAGATACTTGAAGAAGGGGGAAACGGCACGGCATGAAAAAAAAAGGTTCCAAAGTGTATTAATAGATGGCGTTGTAAGCAACATAAAGAAAGTGAATTCAGCTGCCAGTGATATTTTGAATCGAAATGACAACGTAATTGGCATGAGTTGCACATTAAACCAACTGTAATGTTCAGTGTGCTTGACTGTTTCGTTTTCTTTGACGGAAAAAATGACTTCCAAGTCATTCAACAGTTGTGACACTGTTAGTGGAAAGCCCATCCACCAAGACAAGGTCATACCAAATTGGATGGCAAAAATCGGTGTAACTTTTTTCTGATGCCATACCGTTTCCTCCTTCTTCAAGTATCTTCAGTTCAAAGTTGAACTCATTGTGACGAGTGGTCTTTTTTTACAGCATTTTGAAAGTGGGACTTTAATTATAATCACCCTGTATATGAAACAAATTAAATAAAAAAATAGGATTTAGCATTTAAAAAATCGCTCTAATTAATGCACATATTTTTTGTAATTTGTATTTAAATTATTTCAATATGAAAACGTTCTGTGCCTAAATCAGGGGTTGCCAACCCAAATGATCTTGAGGGCCACTTTGGAAATGCATCCTAACTCCACGGGCTGCATATAAAATTACATATCCCCCTAATAGATTTAGACCAACTCTAGACATTTTTATTTTGGAGTGAAAAATTGAAACAGAATGAGCTATTATTTTTGTGTTTACTATTATTCTTACATGTAAACATAGATAATATAATGATAATGATACTAAAGACACATTGTAACGCTTAAAATGAAATATAAAAAATGCATAAATATAAACGAAAAAAAAAGTTAAATCTTTAAAAAATATTTATTTTACTAATGCGATTTCTCCACTCTCTCACTTAGCTTTTGCAAATCGATCTCCATTTGGGTATTTGCACATCGTAATGGGTGTTGCAGGTTACCATCCGTTTCGTTTAAACGTGTTTTGTGTTGGGTCAATTTCATTTTCAAAAAAAAAAAGAAGGATTCGCATGTGTAAGTTGAACCAAAGGAGCTAACAACTTGAACTGAGAGTCTGGTTTGCTCTGCTATCAACATTCAACTGTGCGTATCTAGACATGGTCACTGAATCACTGAGATCACTTAAAATAAAGCATAAAACCTGTTATATTAAATGTTCCAAGATGCGCGCTCATCATGAGTTCGCAGAATATAATTTAATTATATTCTGCGAACTCATAACTAAACTTATAAAGGCAATATCTGTCATATATTCGCAAGAATATTGTTTTAAAATCAAAGCTAATTTTTCCTCATAATTTTGACAATTATTCAATTCCTTCTACTATCTCACACTCTCCCTCTATATATCTTGTTCACATTTGCAATCGTTCATGAAATACTTCTTATTCATCCACTCGAGTTCGAATACATTTTTTTTTTTAACTTGCAGTGGATGACACTGGATGTGAATACAGTTTTTTTCAAATATTCATTCATTAATTAAATTTAATTAATTAATTTTAGAATTTTTTTTTATTTAAGTTGCAAATATGGCTCCAGATGGCCATAGATGGCGCCAGATACACTTAAAAAAAATGAATGAAAATTATTTATAAAGAACTTTCTGCAATATAATGGAAAAAAAAGTAGGTATTGACTTTAAAAATTTTTTTTATATATTACTTGTTTTTTTAATGCATTGGTTTTCACTACTTTGGCCATTATAAATATATTTTTTAAAAGTGTGATAATCTCACGGGCCGGAAAAATGTTCAACGCGGGCCATATATTGGTCATCCCTGGTCTAAATGGATTTTTCTTTTCTTTTTTGCAAAAACGAATAGCTTTTAACTGTAACGGTTCACAATAGAACGCGTAAATGCATAATTAATCTAAACTTGAAATATCACCCCGCCTTTGCCGCAATATTATTAAGAAACACCTTCATCTGCATTTTCGCTAATTCCCCCCTTTCGTCACGAAAGTAAGGTTTGCATTTCTATTTTTACTCGGAACCGTAATCGATTCTTGGGAAAGCGGTTGCAGTTGCGCAACCAGTTTCGAAACCGGACAGGCAACCAGCGTCTGCTCAGAATTGGAAACGAGATTCTTTCAGTTTTAGTTCGTGAATTGGAAACTGGAAGCAATACTGGTTAAAAATTTTTTTTTTCTAATTTTAATTTGGTTTTAAAAATATTTTGAATATAGCGATATGCAAATCTTATTATTTAAGTTGAATGTTTATCGTTAACTGCGTAACAAATAGCGTATGTTTATATTTTTAATTACATATAATTATTATCTTAAAAGTATCCTTTTTTTTTTTTTTTTTTTTTTTTTTTTTTTTTTTTTTTTGGAATAAATTATCTGATGTGTATCAAAACATTTTTAATTATAGTTTTCCAACGAAATATAAACTTAAATTTTTATAATGAGATACTACTGTGCCCAAAAAGTAAGACCAAATATTTTTTTTTTTCAAAACCTCCTTATTTATTCTTCCAAATTTATTTCATCGCTTTTAAAGAAATCCCCTCTGGACACAATGCACCTGCTCCAACATTTTTTTCCAATCCTCAATGCATGCTAAAAATTCAACGGCAGGGATGCCTTCAAAGCGAATCACGTTGCATTTCTTCAAAAGACTCAAAACGGTGTCCCCAGAGTTGTCTTTTGAGTTTAGAGAATAGCCAGAAGACGCACGGTGTGAATACGGTGGTTGTGGAACGATATGGGTTTCATTTTTGGCGAAAAAGTCACGAATAAGCAATACAGTGTGAGCTGGCGCATTTAGCTTTTTCGGTACCAGTCGAGATTTGACGCTTGAGGCCCAAAATGGAGTGGATCGATCCTTTTGAAATTTCAACATCATCAGCAAAGTCTCTAATTGTAAATCGACGGTTTGCAAGCACCCAATCTTTAATTTTTTGCACGTGTGCTACGTTGGTTGAGGTTGATGGACGACCAGAGGGCTCTTCGTCTTCAACGCGTTGTCTGCTTTCTTTTAACTGTTTGTACCACTTCTAAACATTTCTTTCCGATATAGAAATGCTCACCGAATGCCTTCTGCAAGATTCTATGCGTTCCCGCAAACAAAATTGAATGCAAGTTCTATGCTCAGTGAATTGAGACATTTCAAAATTGCCGGAATTAGTTTTAGCGTGTCCCAAAGCCAAGTGTAATTCAAACGCTAATGGAAATTCTGACGTCAAATTTCACACAGATGTTAAGGACAATGTCAGTAACCTAAAAAAGAAAAAAATTGAAATTCCATAAGCCCGGGAATTTTAAATTGAAAATGGGTCTTACTTTTTAGACACAGTTGTAGATTTATGAAGATTTTCAATGTTTTATCCCAGGGGTGGTCAACCCAAATGATCTTGCGGGCCACTTTGGAAATGTATCCTAACTCCGCGGGCAGCAAATAAAATTATATATCCCCCTATTAGATTGAGGCCCACTGTAGACAGTTTCGGGAGGGAAAAATTGAAACATAATGAGTTATTATTTTTGTGTTTACTATTATTCTTACTTGTAAACATAGATAATATAATAATAAAGATACTAAACTCACATTGTAAAGAAATACTTATATAACACTAAAAATGAAATATAAAAAATATATAAATATAAACGAAATAAAAACAATTAATATAAAAAAAAAAATTTGAAATCAATTCCTTCTTTTTTTTCTCACTCTATTGCAGGAAGTCCTTTATAAATAATTTTCATTCATTTTTTTAAGTTTATGTGGTGCCCTCTATGGGTAGATTCATGCAACTTAAATCTAAAAAAAACTAAAATGAATGAACTAAATTGAATGAATGAATGAATATTTGAAAAAACTGTATTCACATCCAGTGTCATCCACTGCAAGTTAAAAAAAAATGCATTTGAACTCGAGTGGAGGAATAAAAAGTGTTTTATGAAAGATTGAAAATGTGAACAAGATATATATAGGGAGAGTGTGAGCTAATAGAAGCAATTTAAAAAATGAAATCATTAAAAAAATATATATTTATCTACTGCGATATTTGTTTCTCCACTTTTTCACTGCGCTTTTTGCAAATTGATCTCCTTTTGGATATTGGCACATCGTAATAGATGTTGCAGGTGAGCGTCCGTTATGTTTGAGCTTGTTTTGTGTTGGGTCAGTTTCATTTTCAGAAAAAAACGATTCGCAGCTGTAAATTGAACCAAAAGTGCTAGCAACTTCAACTAAGAGTCTGGTTTGCTCTGCTATCCACAATCCAATGTGCGTATCTAAGGATGGTCACTGAGGTCATTTAAAGTGAAACATAGAATTTGTTATATTAAATGTTCCAAGATGAGCGCGAATCCTGAGTTCGCAGAATATAATTTAATTATTCTGCAAACTTTGACCATTATAAAATAAATATATTTTGTAAAAGTATGATAAATTTCACTGGCCGGGAAAATGTTCAAGGCGGGCCGCGGGTTGGCCACCCCTGTTTTATCTCAATAGTTTTTTTAATAATGCCAATGATTAATTGATTATAAATGTTTAGTAGTAGATTACAAAATAATACCGGTTTTTTTTAAGTTTCTCAAAAACCTCATTTACAATCTTTAGCGATATCGTTTTTCAATAAAATTTAGTAATGTAAACTATATTATGATGTTTACTGAACCTGAACAAATACAGGTTATATCCACAAATAATGAAAAAAAAAATCATTCGTTTCTACAGAAAACTGAATTCGAAAAATAGAGATTTGCTATCGTCAGTTACGAAAAAAAATTTCTTTTCCTTATTTTAGCAATGACTCATTGAATTGTACGAATGTACATAATAATTAATAAATTATTACTATTTTTTTGTTCTAATGCAGCTGGCAAACTCTTAGACAATTGTCTTCGATGCCTTAAGACAAGGGCTGCACAGACGTTACTCACTTAGCACTACCCAGGAGGTGCGTGTAGCTTGAAGATAAGCTGCGGACACGGAGTAATACTACTCCCGCAACGCTCTATGATCCTATTAGGACCGGGACCTACTGTTTAAAGTGGATCCCGATCCACTACAAACATCCATGGTACAGCCGGGACTCGAACCCGAAACTTAGAGCGCTAGCCACTCGGCCATTCAGGCCCAATTAATAAATAAATTATAAATGTGTCTATAAATTTATGTATTTTTGGTACAGTTGTGTCTTTGGCGTGCCAATTCATAACATAAGCATAATTAAAAATCAACAAACAAAAATGACTGATATTGGTTTTGTTTCATTTCCAACCCAAATGATCTTGCGGGCCACTTTGCAAATGCCTCCTAACTCCGCGGGCCGCATATAAAATTATATATCCCCCTATTAGATTGAGACACGATTAGGTTTGTCGCTCTACGGTCATTTTGTGAGCACTTTACTCTAATTAGTCCGGAACCTACAGTTTAACGTGGATTCCGAACCATTGCAAAGATCCATGCCACCACTAGGATTCGAACATGACGCTTGTGGTACCAAAGAGTGCTAGCCAATTGGCCATCAGATCTCCCGAAAAGGAGGAAGATCTAAATAAAAAACGTTAGATAATGAACCCTTTATTAACTTCTCATCATCATCAGCTCAACATCATCAGCGCATCTATTAGAACTGTTGCGCGGTAGCGCCTTTTAAAGGTAAAAAGCTGAGTTGCCCCTTTACTGCTTGGGAATGATGCGAGTGATAGGGCTCCATGATGCTCTACAGTCATAGGAGACCGGAACCTACAGTTTAACGTGATGATAGTTTAGCGTGATACAGATTAACGTGATGATAGTTTAGCGTGATACAGATTAACGTGATGCTAGTTTAGAGGCGATACAGTTTAACGTGATGATGTTCCGTGATGCTAACGTACAGTTCCGAACCCCTGCCAACATCCATCGCACCTCCGGGATTCGAACCCGAAACCTGTGACATCGGCCATCCAGGCCCCTCAAAATAAGGTAGCACATTGTGGATGTTGCGTAATAATCCTCTATAGTTTACGCTGAATATGTTACATATCTGCCATTCGAATAACACTGCCATCCGGCCAAGTCAACTGTTATACGAAAATAAAAAAAAAGTATAAATACGATATTAAAAGTATTTTGGATTGAAATGATAGTGTTTTCGAAGGATAAAAGAAATGTAATAACTGTCGTAACGTATATCCGATGTTTAAAAGGAAAAAACAAACTTGTAAAAGAAAGATAATAAATAAAACTGCTTGTGTTTCATATTTAATGGAAACACCTGGAAAACTGGGTATGAAATCCATAAAAACACCAGAAAAACCGCAACTTTTCCCCCATTTTTGTATTCTATTACTCCTAAGACTTTCCTTTCTTTAAGTAATTTCACGAAATACGTCTCTTTTTTCAATTCCTTCTAATAATTCCCACTCTCCCTATATATATCTTGTTCAAATTTTTCAATTCCTTCTATTAGCTCACACTCTCCCTATATATATCTTCTTCAAATGTTCAATCGTTCATAAAATACTTTTTATTCATCCACTCAAGTTCAAATATATATTTTGAAACTTGTAGTGGGTGACACTCGGCGTTAATACATATTTTTCAAATATTAATTCATTCCTTAAATTTAATGAATTCATTTTAGTTTTTTCTAGATTTAAGTTGCCTGTATCTACCAATAGATGGCGCCACATGTAAGAGGAAAATTTCAACTTTATAGTGAGAAAAAAGTAGGAATTGACTTTATTTTATTTTTTTATATTACTTGTTTATGATTATTTTTATCACGTGTGGACATTATGCCCTGGTTAGGGGTCCGTGACATTTCCAAACCAGTGAAGCTATAAAATAAAAAATAAGTAAAGAGCATAAGTTACTATTTAAAACAGATAATATCAGCGCGAAACACAAACTTTCATTTCAAAAACTTTTGCTTTAAAATAAACGCTGATTTTCACGTGATTTTATATTCATGAGTTTTATATAAAACTGGCATGACATATGCGTTGTTAAATAGTAAGGATTGACCCACATCGAGTCACGTGCTTTGCAGATCGTTTTGAACGGTCTGGCTTTCGAAATATAAGCAGATTAGTGTTTCAAACTCCTCAAAATAGTGTCTAAAGATCAGTTTATGTTATAAAAGTTAATTGAACCATCCCTTAGCAGACTTCTCTAATTGAATTGGATGGTGCTTCTTGTACTATTTGAACAACTGCTTTTTCATAAAGATCTAGAGTTATTAAATTTTGTTATAATTCCTTTCGGTACTGAATTGGATAGTTCTTGTAGAGATTCTGCACTTTAGGGTTCCGATTTCGTCAAGTCTCTTTACCACATCAAATGGAATTGCCAAATTGACAGTATTTTGTAATCGTAGTGGCCATTTCGTTTGTTTAAGAGGGGACTTGGCGAAAACCGCAGGGGACAAAAATTACTGCACACAAATTAAACAGACTTCTCTGTATGAATTGGGTAGCGCTTCTTCTAGTACTGGAACAATTGCTACTTCATAAAGTTCTAGAGTTACTACATTTTGTTTATAAAGTTAGTTGTTTTGTTTTCGTAATAAAGTCAATTTATAATATTGTTGATTATGTGAAATATAATTATCAATAATTTCTTTACGTCAGTGGGCCTGCGTTTCTAATTGTGAAGCTATAACATAGGCGTATCACCGATGCAGGGAAAGCATTGCTTTCTGGGTTTGGTTTGTCGCTCTACGGTCATTTTGAGCACAATTTGCGCTAATCAGACCGGGACCTACAGTTTAACGTGGATTCCGAACCCCTCACAAACACACCTCGGCAGGATTCGAACCTGAAGTCTGTGGTACCGAAGACCAGGTTTGTCGCTCTACGGTCTTCTTGTGCACTCGAGGGCTAATTAGACCGTGACCTACAATTTTCCAGAATAACTAGTTATTCCATGAAATAACTAATGATAGACGGCTAATGTATCGCGTCTCGTTTGTGTATTTTTATTTAATTACAGTTTTGACTGCTTAATGTATGTCACAATGAACGTGCTTCAGTTACTTATATTTGAATGTGATGTTATCAAAAGCAATGCTTTAGGATAAGCGTCAGCGCCAGCCAGAGAGACATAGAAGAGAGGACATAGGATATAAGAGCATCGTAAAGCCAATTTATGTAGATTTGCCGCTGGGCAAAAGACGCATCCCAGCCGAAACCCCAATTTTTGTAGAGTTACACCGGTTTCAACTGATTCATTCCGGCCGAACCTACAGTTTTGTTAGACTTCTCTACCAGTCCAACAAAAGCTTGAACTTTTGAAGTGGGTGTCTAGGGGATTTGACAGACACAATAAAAGTCCTGCGTTTCTTTAAAGACAGCCATTTAATTGGTTCTATAATTTACATTAGCAATTAATTAAAGGAAGGCAGCTCCGTCCATTCTCCCGCTGCTTGACGCAGCGTCCCATCCGTTCTTCTTCGAGCTAGCGTCCCTCTTCTTTTTTCATCCACGGGGATCTTGCCCCTTCTCCTGGGGTCAGAGTTCAAAGTTCAATACACCCCCACGTTGTAAACAGCTCTGTCAAAGAGAAGCGTCCTTAAGGTGTCGCTATCTGGTGATTACCAGACGGATAAATCCCACATTTATAATATTGCTGATTATATGAAATATAATTATTAATAGTTTCTTTATATGAGGGGCCTGATGGCCGAGTGGCTAACGCTCTGGTGCTCAGTATCACAGGTTTCGAGTCCCGGCGGTGCCATAGATGTTTGTAGTGGTTCGGAATTCACTTTAAACCGCAGGTCCCTGTCTCATAGAATCGTAGAGTGTTACTCGCGTTTGTAGCTTATCTTCAAGCTACTCACACTCTTTGGCCAGCTGCATTAGAAAAAAAAATTTCTTTACGTCAGTGGGCCTTCTTTTTCTAATTTTGTAACTATAACGCAGGCATGTCACCGATGGAAAGGGAAGGAAAGGCATTGCTTACTGGGAGGACTCCTTAAGGGCTACTGTTCCGCATTTGCATGTTGTAGTATGGGAGAAAACTTTCACCAGACAGTCGATATACGGTGTAGCAATCCCTGTCGGGTCTTTTTTTTTTCTCTGAAAGCGCAGACTGCAGCGATCAGAGGGCACGCTGCCACTGATCCAGTAGTCCGGTTTTTCTGAAAGGGTTGAACAACACATTTCGACTCATTATGGAGGAGAAAAACAATTCGCTTCCGCCGACGTCTCGGCCACCTCCGGCGCTGTTGAGTTTCGAACATGAAGCATGTGGAAGGCGGCCAGAAAACGGGTGTCTTAAAATAATTCTTCTTCCCTTCCACTGCGTTACAACCAAGAGATATTTAAAATACAACTGGCTTAAAACAATCAGTGAGCTCAGCATTCAGGCTTATCTATCGCAATAATTTTTCAATCACTGCACGCCATTCCCCCCTCCCCCAAGGGACAGAGTATTTAACAACTAACTAATTAAACTAAACTAAAAAGAAAAACTAATTGTGATAATTATCTTGATCAATAAAATATATAAATGTGATTATAATTAAAGCCCCACTTCCAAAATTCTGTAAAAAAAAAAGACCCACTCATCACAATGAGTTCACATTTGAACTTAAGATACTTGAAGAAGGGGGAAACGGTGCGGCATGAAAAAAAAGATCCAAAGTGTATTGATAGAAGTGTGTTGTAAGCAGCAGAAAGAAAGTGAATTCCGCTGCCAGTGATATTTTGAATCGAAATGACAATTTATTTGGCATGAGTTGCACATTAAACCAACTGTAGTGTTCAATGTGCTTGACTGTTTCGTTTTCTTTGACGAAAAAAACGAGTTTCAGTTGTAACACTGTGAGTGGAAAGCCCATCCACCACGGCAAGGCCATATGCAATTGGATGGAAAAAATCGGTGGAACTGTTTTTAGAACTTTTTTTTTTAATGCCATACCGTTTCCCCCTTCTTCAAGTATCTTCAGTTCCAATTTGAACTCATTGTGACGAGTGGTTCATTTTTTTACAGCGTTTTGAAAGAGGAACATTAATTAAAATCACCTTGTAGTATATAATATATATTTTATTGATACAATTTTGAATACAATTTTTTATTTTGTTACAATTAACTTTTTTTAGTGGGCCTGAATGGCTGAGTGTGTAGCGCTCTGGCGCTCGGTGCCACAGGGTTCGAGTCCCCGAGGTGCCATGGATGTTTGTAGTGGTTCGGAATCCACTTTAAGCCGTAGGTCCCGGTCTCCTATGACTGTAAGAGGGCCACGGAGCAGAAGTCAGACTTCTACCTACGGGTGCTCCTTCAGAACAGAAGCTGCACCCCTCCTCCCATGAGGGATACGACAACAACAACTTTTTTTAGCACAAGACGTATGCATCAATGGTTCTGAAGACACCAGAAAAAAAAAATGCACAAATAAAAAAAATTACAAAAATAAAAAATAGTAAAAAAATAAAAGCTGCTCAAGTCTAAAACCAGCATTATCAACAAAAATTCCAACAGACAAAAAAAAAATTCAGTTTTTTTAAAATAGATTTCTAAGTGGGACATTTTCCCATCTTTTCCTAGTAAAACAAGAAGAAACTAAGAGCAAAAAGGAAGTGATATCATGAAAAGAATCGCAATGGCTGGCGAAAACAAGCCACAGCCATAAAACGACTGCCAAGAATTGCGATCAAGGTCAAAGCGAGATGGCAATCTGGTTTTCAGAACACAAAGAGAAAAAAAGGAACGCATGGCTGAAAATATTAATTATTTTTGTGAGAAAAGAAAAGCGGTTTGCTGGGTTCTCAAAAAGAAAGAGGAAACAGAAATTAACAGCTGTTCTGAAATAGATCTTTCTAGAAATTCTAAAATTCTGAATTCCTAAGAAACAAAAGAACGGCATTTTTTTCAAAAACAATTGAAATGACGTAAATGATTTATTTCTGTTACTATGCAGCACACTTTCAAATAAAAGACCGATTGATTATACAAATAAACATAACAGAAATAAAACTTTATTTATTCCAAGTCAAGTAAATTTTTTTAATTTTATTTTAGTACAGGAATTACGATTTTTATTTAATAAAAATGAAGTTTTTTGTACTATTAGTTCCAAAAATTGTCTATTTTCACCATTTGCTATTGATTCATCAAAATAAATTGTGCATGACATTAATTTGCGGATAACTTAAATACAAAAATCCATTTTTCCTTTGCAATTTATATTTTATCTAATGTATTACAAAAAAAAAAAAAAAAAAAAAAAAAATATTACGATAAAATTTTACTAAGTTTTTTAAATCAAGTTACCCTTTTTTAATAAAAAAAAAGTAAAATTAAATTAAAGTTTCAAACCTCTAAGGATTTAACATTCATCTCACTTAAAAGTAATAAGTACTGTAAATACTGCAGTAAGCGATATTAATAACCGATTTATATATATACTTTTTTAAATTTATATATATTTTTTAAAAAAATTTATTTTAACTGATTTATATATAATTAAATTTATTTATTATATTTTATTTTATGTTTAATTTATATCTATTAAAATATATTATTTATATATATTTTATTACTGATTTATATTTATAGCTAAATTGGCTTTTTTTTTTTTTTTTTTTTTATGAAATCTTAATATTTTTTGCTAACCATACCACATCTTGCACTTATAGGTTTCAAATTTTTTAAATTGTGGATTTTTTACTATGTTTCACTTCTTAAATTTGCCATATTATATATGTGTACGTGTGACACTCCTTTTGTTAATGGCTATGATGCACACTACAAATGCTCTTTGATAATTTAAAAGTACCATTTGGGGCAAATTTTACATATTTTATACTAAAAAAAATTTAGTAATATTTCTCACGTTATTAATTTAAATCCAAATTATTTAATTACCACTTCCATAGACCATGTCTAATACATTGATTAAGAATTTTTCCTAATCAATAATTAGCAATTTTTAATTCAGAATTCATTCTGCTTTTAGATTTTTTTTTATCCCCCACCTTTCATTTATCATTCACTTTTGGTTGCTAAAATATCATCGCAGCAAGTATGTGCTAAATTATAGTATTACCGTATGTTATTTAATAGTAATAACTTAAGTAAATAACTTATTTACTACTATATTAAGTTTTCTATAGACTTATGATCTTTTCACCTTTATTTTCATGCATACATTTCAATTAGTTAAAGATAAGTCTTACTTATAATATGCTTTACTTAGACATTTTTTTTCCCCTATCGGCACAGCACAAAATAAGATAATGAAATCCTTCCACGATTGTAGACCTTGTGTCCATATGTTAAATTTGTATACATTTCCCGCCAAACAACTTTGTGTTTGCTTTATAAATTAAAAACAGGAAGTTGCCCAATTTTTCAACTCCAGCTAGTCTCAAAGCATCCTGGGTTTTATCAACCTCCCCCCTCCAATTTATTTTTTATGCTATTATAATCAAATAAATAAGTTAGTTTTAAATGGTGACTTCTCCTATTGCGCTTGTTTTATGCATAATGTAATGGCTTTATGCCAAAGGGTGAATTTAGTCTTAACATTTAATAAAAATAAATGCATAAAATTTTCACATGTATACATACATATTTTTATGCATAACACGTAGCCAGCATTATAAATACCTTTCCAATATACCCCTTCCCTTATTTTAATCGTCCGAGTTCAATCTTGACAAATGCCTTTCCAATATAACCCTCCTATTTATTATATTAATCAATTCATTATCGCCAATTAAAAATTGAGCACATCTTCGGTCTTAGTGTTGATATCAGAGTTGAATTCCATCATCGAGGAAATGCTTTGAATCAACAAGATGACAAAGATATTTTTAAAATGTGTTTTATTATTATATACAAAACATTTTAAACAATCCACCAGTAATAAATAATTTTAAAAATGTACAGACGTCTTTTTAATGCAAAAAACAAGAAAATTTACATTGTAGCAGTAAATGGATTCACACCAAAGAATAATAAAGACTTGGTATACCGATATTTCGAGGCAGGACCAGCTATGGATAATTCCCTTTAAGTTTTATGCATTAGATTATTAATTTGTTTATAAAGCTTGAAGTATTTTAAAGCTGGCAAATGCAGAATTTGTTAAATTCACTTAATAAGATTTATCATTAAAATATTTATCAAAATAATAGAATTGGATTCAATTAATGCTTTTGTAATGTTGAGAACTTAACCAATCCTCCTTACCAAGTCTCCAGTTAAATCTTTGATGTGAATTGAGCCAAAATCTGTTACAGATATCAAAATCAAGAAAGAATTCTATATGTACATAGTTTTGCATAGAGACGAGTAAAAACCAAGAATCTTCAGTATTAGAATTTTATTTATTACATAAGTTTTTTCGAAATAAGTACAGATAAAAATGGGTAGAAAAATGACACCCAACTACCACAACACAAACAAAACTAAGCGAGAAAAGCTTTTTCGACAAAAAGACATTGCTAAACTTGGAATGAACAGTACTACAATATTTAAGATTAAAAACTACAAGAGAAAAAAAAAAAAAAAAAAATACACAAATATGTTCTACTACTGATACAGAACGCATAATCTCCAAAAAACAGGGGCTTATTCAAAACGTATAGAAGAAAAAAAATCATTTGGTCCCAAAATATAAATACAGTTTTAAAAAAAATTTCAAAAGCCGATCAAAAATATTTACAGGAAATTAATAAATCATTTTTTTTAAAGTGTTTCGATAAATGTTTATATGCTTTAATCTTTAAAACATAGCCGCCAACACTATAGGAGAAAGAAATTAAATGGGAACAAAAAAAAAGTTGAAAGAAGCCAAAGTTATTTGGAAAGTTAAGTATGGGAAAATTCAAGAGCCCAGAACAGAGGTGTGTAAAGTTCAAGTAGAGTCACAACAGATGACTTTCAAACATTCCAGAGAAATGGACACAAAGTGACTGCTTAATCCTCGATGACGTAAATCATGCACATGGTGTCTTCGTTGGCATTGCTTGGTGTCAATTTGTGGCCAGGAGCCAGCATCGAGAAGCCAAGGAACATGAATGTCCTAACAAGTGCAACTGAAAAAAAAAAAAAAAAATCATCATTTTAACAAAAAAAGTTCAAGTAATTTAAAGGTAAAAAATTGGCAAGTGTCCAAGTCAAATTCAAAATGAGTGATTATAGAGGAATTGTTATTTAAAAAAAAAGATTTTAATTGTAATAAAAAGATCTTCATGAAAATTATGCGTTTAACCATTTTATTATTTTTTTTTTCGAAACAGCTTTGTGCCAAATCTATAGTATCTCTAATCAACTTATGGATTAGTCTAATTAGATGTTTATCATCGAAAGCGTTTATACTTAAAAGATTATCTTGTATTGCTGCGACTTAAAACTTCTCTTGGCAACAAGATAAAAAAAAATTAAGTACTTTCATTTAATCTCTTATTTGAGGCTACATTAAGCAGATTTACATGCGTGACAAACAGAGGGAGACGAAATTTTTAACTTCGCTTTAATAGCTTAAGTATTTCTTTCATTTAAAGAGCTGAAAATTTATTTTAAGACACTTAAAATAGAAGGAAAAAAAGATTGTAAAATAACCATCAAGAATAATGGAGTAACAGAATTAATGACAGCAAAGCCCATTTTAAGACATTTGATAAAGACCAATAATCTTCAACCCTGATTTACTTACTGTTCCATCAGGAGAACTTAATTATATTTTATCTATATAATATTTTTAATACAGAAAATATTGAAATATAAAGACTAACTCATAAATAAAAATAAAAAAATTAAAGTTATGTATTCTACAATGAACAAACACACAGATTTTAAAAAGTTATTTTATATATACATGCTTACAAGACAATTTAAAAATCTATTTTAGTAATTGTAAAAAAAATGTTTGAATAAATCTAGATAAATCTATTACCTTTATCTGCTCGATTCTTATTGAAGCAAACAATGACATGTGAACACTGCAATTCGTCTTCGGCAAATTCAAGAAGCGTTAAAAACCTGCAACAAAAGTAAACAAGCACACAAATGAATATATATCTAAATTCTATATGTCTTGTCGATTTTTTAAATTCATAATATGCACACGGATATTATAAATTTAAGGTGGGGAATATACTCACGACTCCTTTGACCCATCGCACATGCCACTCTCCGGCACCTGGACATACAGGCGCCGCTTCCACAAGACAGAGTTCCATTGGACAACTTTCGAATCGGTCAGATGGAAATTGAACGCAAGCACAACTGCTTCATCCAAAGAATCTTTAGTCACTTCTTCCCACTATGAAAAAAATTAACCAATAAAGTTTCCATAAGTACATTAATTTCCTTAAACAGGGTGTCCAATTTAATGTAGTACAAAATTATATGCATATGAGTAGCATAAAATGTTTAAATTGTTTCAGAATGCAACAAGAATTTAAATCTCGCAGCAAGATACCTCAGTAGCTTAAACTAGCATGTAGAGAACCAAGGCTACGCCAAATAACCTAGCATAAATAGTTTTAAGGGCATATTAATTTAAACTATTAATACATGTACTTAATGTGTTTATGCACTCTCCAGAATATTTATATCAACTATATGGACTCTTGTTGCCATCCAAGGGTCGTCACCCAAATCTAAAAATTAAGCCTTAATCAGTGTTAGATTATAGAATATGTCACCTACCAAATAGATGTTTACTGTACTCCATTTCATGTTGCATACTAAATAAGAAACTAAAAATTAAATTTCAAATGGATTCAACTCCATTGAATTTTTTTTTTTAATTCTCATGCAAGGTTATATGAAAGATTGTGTATCAGAAGTCATGCATTAATTTACAAGAATTAAATTAATAAGTTGTCATATGCTACTGTAACATCTTTGATTCTTTCCAATATACAAACACAAGATTATATAAAATTAGCTTGATTATTTTCACAAGTCTATCTTATATCAATACAGGAAATGCCCTAATGAATTTAGTAGTTGCATAATTTTTTTTTTTTTTTACCTATTTTTCTAACAATTTTCAGACACTGTGTATAACGAGTCAATGGTAAAACATTTAGAATAAACTGCATCTAAATTCATGTTCTTAACGAGAATTTTAAATTAGAATCTATTTTCCAATATATTTCCGTTGCAGCATAAAAGAAACTTGATATGAAAATAAGTTACAATAGCTGAAAGAACAATTAAAATAAATTTTATATTTTTTATAAAAAAGAAACTCAAATTCATAACAGTTAATTAACTTCAATATAAATAAACAATCTTGTACCTCATTTCAAAAGTTTTATAGCTTAATGTTATAAAATTAATAACCTAGTAAAATCCATATACCTTTCCTTTACAGGTATTTTATATTTCATTAGTACATTCAACTTAATGAAGCTGAATGACAAGACTTAACAGATTTTGTCCTGAAAGATTCTAACAACGTGAACCAAGAATTTCTGATAAGATCAGAGTACAGGTTCTTGCCTCAAGTAGATCATTATCTAGTATTAAGGAGTTTTGCAGATATTGACATTTGTTTATAATGAAGCTTATCATTTATTTGCCAATTCAGGATTGATAAAAATTTTCAATAATATTCTCCTGCGTACCTACATATTCTAGACTTCTTTCTGAAAGTTGTTTTTAAATCAGCAAAGAGTTTAAAAATGCAGGAAAATTGTTACAGGATTAATATTTGGGTTAAGGTGAAATGCTATTCGATAGTAAATTTATCAGACATGAATAACCATACTATGTTATACAAATACTGCACCAAGGATACCATAATTTTATATACTGGATTTAAACCATTTTCATTACATAAAATTCTAATACTTAAATTCTATTAAAATTTATAATTCATGAGAGGTTATAAAAATTTAATAAAAATATTTTAGATACTTGGTAAAACCTTGATTTTTTTCTTTTACTTTAAAGCATTGATATTTTCAATACATGTTAATTATGTAAAATGTATACAGATCTTATGGATTTAAATTTCTTTTTGGGAATCATGCTCAATGTTACATCACGATTGCTAGTGGAATGCCATTTCATAAGAATGCTATTCCACGACAAGAAAAATATCCATTTTATTACTGCTCATATTATTAGGATACCATTTTTTATTAATCTGTAGAATATAGTGATTATGTTATTTATTCTATGAAACCCAATGTTAAAACACTTGGAAAATGCTACCACCCAAGCCTTCAAAAAGAGCGTCCACGTTAAAACAGATGGAATCTAATACTTACCTTCACTGAGACTGTTCCAGTCACAGGGGGCTCTTTAAATTTCCCCACACCGCTGCCCTCTGCATTCAATAGCAACACGTTGGCGGCATGGGGTGCATCAGGAGCACCACAGAGACCCTGTACCAATGGATATGGAGTACTGCTGGGGCCTCACACTGTAAAAGAATAAAATTAACCTTGATGAAATACCAATGCAACATTTTTAAGGTACGATTAGAACCATCCTTACTTTTCCCTAGTATTAATTTAAATATTTCATCCATTTTACTTTGTCATAAAATAACATTGGTAGGTACTTGCATATTAATGCCACCGCAGCAGAAGTTGTGCTAATGCGCCAAAATAGAGACTGTTTTAAATCTATGTTAAACTCTATATCGGCCCATTTTCCACCAAAATCCGATTGACTACTTTGTTTTTAAATAAAGTGTTTTGGTTTTAAATAAAGTGTTTTGGTTTTAAATAAAGTGTTTTGGTTTTAAATAAAGTGTTTTGGTTTTAAATAAAGTGTTTTGGTTTTAAATAAAGTGTTTTATATATTTTATGATTTGCAACAAAAATTTTAAGTGTACATTAGCGCCACTTAAAACCGCCAAATCTGTAGATGCGGTGGCGTTAATACACAAGTACCTATTGGTATTATAATAGTTCTCCATATTTGTTACAAAATGCTTTGCAATAAAAGAATATTACAGTAAAACATGGTACATGTTGACTAGAGCACAAGAAAGCGATTAGATATATTTCTATAGGTGCTTTATTTCCTATAGGTGAAAGGTCTTGTGTTGTTCATTTGTTGTTGCCATTTAAAATTTTTAGATATTAAGGATCCATTCAATGCTTCAAGAAAAAGATCTGGTAAAATCGATAGTCTTAATGGTTATAAAATTAAAATGTTCATAATATTATTCATAATTTATATTTTCACAAAGTGAAGTATGTTTCCTTATTTGCTATTTGGGATAACTACTTGGTATCAAAGAAATTTCAGTCTATTTTACAACTCAAATGAATCATTTCTACTAAAAAGTTTCGTATCTTTGTAATGAAAATAATCTATGAAATGAAATACAAATAAAAACCTATATTAAAATTTTTTTTAATTTATTATATAGGCATGAAATTAAACGGATTGCCTTTCTGATAATTTTAAACTAATTATATTAAAGTTTTTCTGCTTTAATAAGAACAGTATTATAAATAAAGATTTTTCCCAACTTAAAATCAAACATTAGGATTCACTTTCAAGTCAGATGAAATGTTATTGCAGAAGCTTTTTTGGACCATAATGAAGAATTTGTAGTTCTGTAATCCCCGATAATCCAATTACATAAATTTGTGGATTAAGCTATTTAATTTAGATGATTTAACTAAAGTATCTTTCTAGTGAAATTTTTTCAGCCATTTTTAGATTTATAAATATCATTAAAATCCATGGCTTTTGAATTTATTAAATTCAAAATAAATTTAATCTTGGACAAAACTGATTATTAACTTAGGAATAACGAATTATTGACTAATTATACCTGTAAATTTAGTAATTATTTACTTTATTTTATTTTATTTTATTTGAATTGAATTGAATAATGCTTATAAATTAATCAAGTTGGTTTAAAACTTTGCTTTTTTTTTTTTTTTTTTTAACACAAACCCTATAAAATTAACAAATAAAACTTCAAAATATTCAATGAACAAATTTTACTAAGCATCCATTTCAACAAAAAATATTAAAATATGGAATTTTTTTTGTAGTTATATTTAAAATAAAAATACTTCCCAGTTATTATTTTAAAAAATAAAAATGGATTTTTGCATTACTCAAAATAAACATTTGTGAACAATTACATACATTAACTAAATAAAAACTTATTTCATTGAATGGTTGCTTTCTATTGTACTAAAATTAATATGGCCGATCAATTTCTGAAGCCACTGTATTTAAATTAACTACGCAATATAGTTCTAAAACGAAATCTATGAAGATTTTTTAAATCATTTTCCGGAAATTGTTATTTATGATAATTTATTAGATTAAATTACGAGAAAGAAGTTATTAAATTTTTTTAAAAATACTGCTGTATCATTTTTGATAGTCAATTGCTCGTAGAAAATTTTTTACTTTATTTTTTTTCTCGTTTCTGAATAGATATAATAAAAATAACTAAATCAATATTAAAATGATTCTGAATATTTATTCATTTCCCGTATAGAATTGTAAGAAAACTCGTAATAGGAAGAAATTTTTTATTGGAAGCCACAATACCAAAACGGAAGTTTCTGGAAAATAACACCCATTTCGAAACTTATGCAGCTTTACCACTTCCTTTTTTTTCTTTAAATATTATTCTTCATTCTAGAAATTTACTTCAACTGAAGCAATTATAAATAACCGCAAAATAATTTCAAAGCGATAAAAATTGCATTTGCTAACTAAGCCTACTAAAAAATTCGATTTTCATTATTTTTTATTTAAATCATACCACTACATCAGGAAAGTCGGTCATTGCACAAATGACGTCAGAGGACCTTCATTTACAGCTAAAATACACTTTTTGAAATAATGGATCCTACATTTTTTTAAGCTGTGAATTAATGCTGATATAAACAAGATTTAAATTAATATTTTAGAAATTGAAAGTTAATAGATTTTCTTCGCGAAATGTTCGATCCTAAAATCACCGCAGGTCAACTGCGCACATACGCGAGTACCGTGTACAAGGAAATGAAATCATGAAAATTAATAACTTAAACATAAATTAAATGCGAAACTTTCTTACCTGACGGCACTACTCAATGGATAACTAGTAATAGCTGGCATATTTTCAAATAATTGATTAATACTTTCTTTACTATTATAACAATTCAAAGGAGACTCAAGTCTAACGCTCATCACGATTGCTGCACAACTCACTTGTAAAAAATCGCAGTCTGGAATTCGATATTTATAAACACACAGCCACTGACGTCAACAGAGAGCAGCGCCATCTATTAAGCTAATCGTGAAAACATTAAATGCTATTACTACATATTTCGTCGTAATATTTACATCGCTGTTCTTTTCTAATTATTTTTCAATTAAATTACCATAAAAGAAAGCATAATAAATTAAAATTAAATGAAATAATCTGAAATTAAAATAAGCTGAAGTTATGAAATGACATTTAAAAATAGAATTAAGAACATTTTAATTTCGGGGAAACTAACAAATATGTAAATTTTGACTTTTTTTCAATGAAATTCGAATTTTAATTAAAATGACATTAAATAAAACTATTATTAAATAAAAAATATGGCTGTATGTAAAAACGATATAAAAATAATAAAAAAAAAATTGGTAAAAAAAAATAAAGTTGGCTTGCTTATGAATAAAATTATTGATTTGATTTATTAAGATTTTTTTTTAATTTATTATTGATTATCGATTATTTAAGATGGCACAAATAATTTCACGTAGTAATTAATTATGTATGTTACTTAAAACAACTAAATGTTATAATTACTTTTAAAAAAGAAGAAAAACTTGATATATTACAAATAATAATATTTGTTTTTCTAAGTAATTTATAATACATAAATTACAATATTTTTAATAACTTATATTAATTGTTCTATATCCTACATAAAAAAAAATGGTTCAAAATAAATTAAAAATTAAAAATCATTTAATTTTTAATTAAACTCCAAAGTATTGTTTTAGGTATACTTTAACTAAATGTTTCACTAAAAAATCAGACTTGTAAACTATATTATTATTATTTTCTTAATCTATAATATATATGATATTCAATTTTTCTACAAATAACATTTAATTTTTTTTTTTCAACTTTCGCTTATATAATTGGTTTAGGCCAAACGGTTTAATACGATGTAAGAAAATGAAATTAGGTTTTGGATTAAAATGAATAGTTTATCTGTATCGTAGTTACCTGTCTAAAGAGAGAACTAAGGTTCGATTTCTGTTGGCGGCTTGCGTTATAGTCATTCATTGATTGAGGAATTCGGTGACAAAACGAGGACATTCACTACAAATTGAGACAGCGTATATGAGTTTTTCTCATACGATAAGCAAATACGGAGCAGTTTCCCCTAAAAGTCTACCAGAAAAGCAATTCATTTGTGATATATTATCTTAAACATGATATTTCTTCTGTAAATAAGTATTATTTCCGTTTTTAAATTGTTGTATTCAACTAATTTTTATCTAATGTTATTGGTCACTAGAAAGATAATGTATCAAATTCAGTGTTATCAAGGACTATCTATCTACTACCACCCATAGTATGGTTATTATACTGCACTCACCTTGTTCCCCTTTCTGATTTGAAACCAGCGTTCGCTGGTTGGCACGTATGAGATTCAGAACTTTTTCCAATCCTACTCGAAGCCTTTGGTATCACAGGCTTCAGGTTCGAATCCTGGCGGTGGCATGGATGTTTGTGGGTGTTTCGGAATCCACGTTAAACTGTAGGTCCCGGTCTGTTTAGCTCAAAGTGTGCACAAAATGACCGTAGAGCGACAAATCAAAGCAATCCTACTCGAACACGACGAAGAACTTTCTGGCACACAGATTTATCCCACACGCATAAAAATGCGAGTTTTCAGTTTGTAAAGTTTTTTTTTTCTTCTTTCTAAGCAGCTGGCAAACACAGACAGCTTTGGATGCCTTAAGGCAAGTACTGCACAGACGTACTCACTTTGCATTACCCAGGGGGCGCGTGTCACTTGAAGATAAGCCACGGACGCGAAGTGACAATGTCCCTGCAACGCTCTACGATCCTATTAGGACCGGGACCTACGGTTTTAAAGTGGATTCCGAACCACTACAAACATCCATGGCACCGCCTGGGCTCGAATTCGAAACCTGTGGCACCGAGCGCCAGAGCGCAAACCACTCGCCCATTCAGGCCCTAGTTTGTAAAGTCTTTTCGGGTTTTAAAGCCAGTTCCTTTACTTTTAAAATTCATTCCAATTTTTTTTTTTTTTTTTGAATAAATAACGATTATTAATTGATTTAATTAAACTAACTTATGATAATTATTATGATAACTTAAATAACTTATGATTACTTAAATAAGTTATTTAAAAAAAAAAGGAATAATAATTCATTTTATAATAAAATGTTTTAATTCTTTTGAAAAATAAATATAATTTGACTTTAGGCTCGTTTTATATATATTCGTTATATATAACAACGTATGAGCATTCAATTAGATGCTTGTATAAGAAGTAATAAAAATTCTTAATGAATAAAGAATTTGGTAATTGAAGTTTATTCTATAGAAATTTAAAATGTAAAAAATAAATAAATAAATAAAAAATAATCCTCGCATTACGATTTATTGAATAAAAAAGAATTACTTGAATTTTACAACAAATCTTATACTTTCTATGCTTTTTAACATATAATATGTTTTGCTGATGTTAGACTTCAGAAAACGTTTTTAAGTCACAGTTTAAAAAAATTTATGAAATTTTTATAATTTTTTTTAACTGTTACATAATCTATTAACAAACTACTTTATAAACTGTTGAGAATGAGAAGTAAGTGAATCAATGAAAATGAACTGAATTAACTATTAGCATTAACTGTTTTATAAACTGTTGAGAATGAGAATTAACTGAATCAATGAAAATGAACTGAATTAACTGAAACATTAACTGTTTTATAAACTGTTACATAAATCCTGTGAATCGGTACGATTCATCGGAGTTCCTTGGTCGCGAAGCGACCAAACCTCCTATTAGCAAGAAATAATTAAACAGTGGTAGTCGGTCACTGCCCATTGATAACGAAAAACAATTTGCACAATATATAGAAAAAGTGAAAATATAAAAGAAAACATATACAAGAAAATACAAAGCACAACTACTAAAAAAAAAAAAAAAAAAAAAAAAAGAGAAAAAGACCGGAGAGAACCTAAAGCCGAAGCACAACATAGCACCCACGCAGGAGTATTTAAAAGAACAAACAAAAATATACGCGGAGCGCGAACTTAACCTGAAGTTACCAGGAGCATAGAAAAATGCAAGAGAAGAAATGCAGTCTACTGATTGATGTTTATAACACATCTAGGTCTTTTACGAGACGAGTGCAGAGAAATATCATATTCAAATTGATTTAATGCTTGGATGACAGAGTTACTAGATCTATTGAGTGATGAATAAAAGTTTTTTGCAATTTTAGCCACATATTCCCTAAAGCTAGGCATGGAAAGTGCATATTTAATTTCGACGTTTCTAAAATACCATGGGGCATCAACAATCATGCGGATAACCTTGTTTTCAAGCCGTTCTAAAATAATAAAATTGCTTTTGGCTGTAGAGCCCCAGACTGGACTCGCATATGCTATTATCGGACGAAGATAAGCTAAATAGATTAGTGTTTTTAGTTCAATTGTTAGTTTAGAATGTCTGCCCATGACAGAGTAAAATTTACGCAAAACATTATTAAATTTATCGCGCAAGTAGTTAATATGAGCCTTAAATGTTAGTCTTCTATCAAAAATTACACCTAAATACTTAGCTTCTTTAGACCAGGAAATGTTAGTATTAAAAATAGTTATGTTAGGAGGATTATAGACTTTTTCCTGGTAAATAGCACTGCTTCAGTTTTCGCGACATTGAGTTTAATTTTCCATTTTTCTAGCCATGATTCAAGAGTGTTGATGTAGTTTTGTAAGTTTACCTGGATGATGTGTAAATACCTTCCCTGTGTAATAATTGCTGTATCATCAGCGTAGAGTGTCAATTTAATTCTGTGGTCTTGTGGAATGTCATTAGTGAAAATATTGTACAGGAAGGGCCCCAAGATCGATCCCTGAGGAACACCCGCGAGAATCTTGCAGTTTTTAGAATCAGTATTGTTAACAGAAACGATAAAACTTCGATCAGAAAGATAGTTGTAGATAATTTTGATAATGTATGGAGAGTAATTATAGTTAATCATCTTATAAATTAGCCCCTTTATCCAAACCCGATCAAAGGCTTTCGCCACATCGAGGAAAATTACTGCAGTGTCCTGCTTCCATGAAAATCCTTCATTGATGGTTTCAGAGAGGTTGTACAGTTGGTGCGTGGTAGAAAGATCCTGCATAAAACCAAATTGTTGAGATATTAGAATGTTCAGAGCCTTAGATTCATGATTAAGCAGATCAGCAATCACCCGTTCAATAATTTTACTAAAAGTAGAAAGTAAAGAAATCGGTCTATAGCTATGAGGTGAAGTAGGATCTTTGCCCGGTTTTAAAATAGGAAGTATTCTAGCAGTTTTCCATGTTTGGAAAGTAATTAAGAGTTAAAATAGCATCTGTTATGTTGCAGATTTGGAGAATGCATTTGAAGGGAATATTTTTAAGCATCTTGTTAGTAATGCAGTCAATACCAGGCGTCTTGCTAATTTTAAGGTTAGAAATAATGTTAATCACTGAAGAGGCTTTAGTGGAAGGAAAGTTACTGTTAGTACTATTATGCCGAGTTAGAAAAGACGCGATGGTGCTTTCAACATCATTATCCACCTGAATATTGTTGGATGGGTTTTCTTGAAATTGATCCTGCAGCGAAGTTGCTAGAATTTCAGCTTTTCGGATGTCAGTAGTAACTTCTTCATTGCTATCCTGTAGTGAATGTATTTTAGACCTTTTCTTACGAAGGTTGCTGCAGAGTTTCCAGATCGAACCATTCTCAACATTTGCTGTTTCAAGGCGCCGATCCCAACAATCATTCCGGTATTTTGCAATTGCCCTTTTAAGAATATTCTGGTGATGATTATAAACATTTTTGCTGCGAGGATCACGATAAATTTGCCATAGTTTACGCGCGTTGTTCCTATTAGTTATCAGAGTTTTAATAGAAGGGGGTAAGTAGGTTTTATTGTTAGTAGGAATAGGCTTAGAGGCAGCTTGATGCGCAGTAATGATTTTATGTGTTAAGTCTTTAATGGCTTCTTCAATATCAAGCGGAGAATTTAATGGCGTAAAAGAGTAATTAAAGTTACGGTCAAGGATACTAGAAAATTTAGACCAGCAGGTTGTAACAAGCGGGTTAGTCAGAACATGCATAGCGCGGAGGTTAAAATCAATAATTACTGGGTTATGATCCGAAGAAAGTTCGTCAAGCGAATTAATGGTATTAGAAAAATGAAAGTTATTAGTGACAACTAAATCTATAATAGAGGTAGAGCGAGTGCCAATTCGAGTAGGAGTGTTAGGAGCAATAATATCTAAATTATAGTTATTCGCATATCTTTGCAAAGCAGCGCCAGTATTATTTTGGTTAGTACAGCCCCAAGCAGTATGATGTGCATTAAAGTCCCCCGCGAGTATAACACTATTATTCAAAGAAAATAAAACGTCTAAATCATGAGTAAGATTAGAGGAAGCAATTGCATTAGGAACATAAACAGAGCTAATAAAAAGAGAGGGAAGATTCGGAAAATTTAAAGAAATAATAGTGGCTTTTATCCCGATTAACTGTGGAGTATCTATATGGCGATGTGGCAGAGAGGCTTTGATAAAAATACCCGTGCCCCCAGAGAGAGGATCTTGAGGTCCATCGTTTCTATAAAAAGTGTACCCCATTAAAGAAGGTGTTTGTGAGTGCCTAAGGTGTGTTTCCTGAATCAGTACTATATCTGGGTTATAATTATCAACAAAGTTAGTAAATTCAGTCAATTTGTACCAAATATTGCATGCATTCCAATAGCATATGCGAAGACCAGAAATCAACTGAGTCATTACGGGGCATTTTGGATAGTTTGGGATGCAAGGCCATTGACAAAGACCTGCAACTTATCAGCTTTATTGTCTGTACTCCTTACTTGGTGGAGAATACCATCTAGATCATTAAGATCAGAGAAAATAGCAACGAACTCCTTCATAAGAAGCAGGGTTTTTGAATAAATTGGGCTTGGCTAGCAATGCCCTGCAATTGGCTCAGTTGATTTGAGGTTAATTCATTATTAACAGTAACAGCATTACCAGAGTTGCTTTGTGGTGGAGATAAATTTTTTGCTGCAGCTGCATACGAGAAATTTTGAGAAACCTGACGAACAGGAGTATACTTAGGAAAAGTTGCGTATTTAGTAGTATTAATTTTTATCTTTGGAAACTTCGAACAGCCTCGCCAGGCAGCCGTGTGGCCGGATTGACCACAATTAATACACTGTGGTATCTCCAACTTATCATATAGCTTGCATTCCTTATGGGAATGTTCTTCGCCGCATTTTAGACAACGGGCTTTGAAGCCGCAGTTATTTGAGCTATGATGAAAGAAATTGCATTTAAAACACTGCAGCGTGATAGGTTTCTTATTATATCTCTCAACAGCTACAGCTAAATACATTAACCGATTCAGCTTAAAAATATCCTGATTCTTATTAGATCGAGACAAGGTGATTTGAAATATGGGTAGTGGCTGTTTGTCTTTGGTCCTGGTAAGTTGCGTAACCTTTTCGGCAATGAAGCCTTTGTCTGCCAGGGCAGATTTAATGTCATCCGTATTGGTATCCCGATGAAGTCCTTTAATAACAGCCTTTAAGGGCCTAAGGAATTTCGGAGTTATTACAAAGAATTCAATTCCACTAGTACTCAAAAATTTAGTAATAGCTCTGTGTTGGACTTCCGAATTGGGGAAAATCTTTAGCATTTCCCCAGCAAGCTTTATAAAAACATCCCCTTGGAAATGTTCATCTATTAATTTCAACATATCATTCAGGTTGCCTTTGGGTTTGACCATTACTGGTGGCATCTTGCGAACAACCGTGACAGTTTCCTCATCTACAGCTGCGTCAGTGCTAAGTGCTTGATATTGATTTGTAGTAACTAAATTCTCACTTGCAGACGACTTATTCAGAGTATAGTTTGCCTTAGCAATTTGTTTTTTACTTGGGGTGCGAAAGTCCCCTGATTCATTAACATTAGTACTAAGTTGACTAGCATTTCTCTTATTCTTATGTTTTACACTAACATTTACTTTGCTAGAGTTGCTAGCATTGATAGGATTTACAGTTTTACTATTAGTACTTTTAACAACATTCTTAACATTATTAACAGCATTCAAATTACTATTACTACTACTATTAACAGGTAATTTAGTACTATTGTGCAAATTGCAATTCTCAATAGGACAATGGAATCGACTCACCCACTCCTCCAGGAACTTGCGCTTCTGCATCAGATTCTCAGTCATCTGTAAATAATCTTGCTGGAGATCAGATCTTTTCGCATTGGCAACTATGGAATCGATGACATCCATTTCCTTAAGGGCAGTAGTCAGTTGGCGGCACATTCCCTCAGGGGAGACTTTTTCAGCCGTATTATCAACATTGCTTGCACCTGCAGGTGGAGAGGGTACTTCCGAAACCTGTGGCGAGAGTACTTGCGGCGGGTCCTGAGAAGGTCCGTTCCCCTCGGTGTTAGTATCCATCTGATTCATCGTTTGGCAGTAGAAACTATGATCATGATCAATGTTCATGTTCAATGTTCTCAACTGATCGTACAGGAAAAGTTTTATAAACGAATATCTCACTCAGATCGTTATTAAAGTCAGTCAAAGGATTTCAAATTTCAACATCCTTGAAGGTTTTTAAGAGAGTTGAAACCATAACATCAATTTTCAATAACAGAAAAAGTAAAAGTCCATTCAAATAAACCATTCAAATTTCATATTGCATGCATGGAAAACAATTCTACATAAATCCTATTCACAACGAACCTATTTAAAATCACTACACAACTAAAGTGTTTAATTGTTTCCATGGAAACGATTTTGAAATGTCTCAAACAAATAAATAAATTAAAATTTGTATTTTTTATTTTCCGGGAAATTATACCTTTAACGATCATTAATAGTTTTTGCTATTTGAGAAAATATAAGTCTATTAATATAACAGAATAGGTGAAAACAATTAAAAAATAATAATAAACAATTTCTGTTTTATTTATTTTATTTTGTTAATTTATATATCTTCATTATTAGACTTAGATGTCGATTAAATTGTAAAAGGATAAAATATATATTCCTTTTTTTATTATATCTTATTATTTTATACAAAATATATATTCCTTTTATTACTATTATAGAAAATGTAAGTCAACTAATATAACAGAATAGGTGAAAACAATTTTTAAAAAATAAATATAAAAAAAACAATCTTTTGTTGTTAACAATTTCTGTTTTATTTATTTTATTTTATTAGTTTATATATCTTCCTCATAAGATATCTTAAATTGTAAGAGGATAAAATATATATTTCTTTTTTAATATATATTATTTTATATAATATATATATATGCATATTCCTTTTATTATTATTAAGTTAAATAATATAACAGAATTTTTAACATCTTTATTATAAGATTGAGCTGTCGATTAAATTGTAAAAGGATAAAATATAGATTCCTCTTTTTAATATATCCGTATCTTTTTCAAGTAAAAAATATTTCATAAGAAACAAAAAGCAAAACGTGCTCTATACCAATTTTGTTGAATGTAAGAATTACACCGTTGTGGGTTTTTTTTTAGTTTCAAATATTTTTATGACCTAAATCATTTGTGTGTTTTGGTTGCATTTGAAAATGTTCGTTTCATGCGCAATTCTACATTGCAAAAACAGTACTTCTACGTATCGTAAATTTCTTCACTCCCATGGAATCCTGGTTTATTAACCTATTACAGGAAATTTTATACCTCATCATTGCAGTTTTATCATTTTTATTTAAATGCATCCATAAATTTAGACTTAAATATTTATTTATATCCCACATGAATTTTTTTAAGCTTTTGAATCTTGTTTAATTACGTTTAATTGCGTTTCTTTCAGTTGATTTAATAAAACAAAGCGATGTAAATCACTTGAATGAAAAGATTTAATTCATTTTATATATATTTTAAGCAAAAGTATTAAATACATAGATTATATTTTAAGTATATATTCATCTTACAATAATCCTAAGCTTCGAATTTGTGGAAGAAATCTAATTACATTAATCAACCAAACTCGAATCCATCCTCACCGGAAACATTGTCATCAAACGTTGGTTAACATGAATAGAAAGATTTAGATGATTTTTTTTAAATTTTTTTTGCAATGGTATAACTAAATCATTTAGACTCACAAACGAATTAAATCTAATCTGGGATGTTAGAAATATTTCTAATTTTATGACTGTTTAACTGAATAACATGCAACATTTCACAGCTCCTCAACAACTACCATCGCAGTTCCATTCCGGTCACAAAATTTACATATCCACAAGCTCTGTAATGATGTACAGCGCATGAGGTCAGCACAACAAACATAATTTATAAATACTGGCGTGTTATTCTTATAGCGTGCTATTTTATGTTTTGCAAGTTTTATGAATTTTTAAGTTCAATATAAAATTTTTATAACATTCAATATGTAAAAATTTTAACTGAAGTTTTCGGTGCCTTTGATTGTAATATACTAAATCGCTATTACATTTTGAAAATCCGAGCTTAATTATTTACAAGCGTATTCGATATTTTTATTAATAAATGAATGTGTTAAATCTGGCGCTCGGTGCCATAGGTTTCGGGTTCGAATTCCAGCAGTGCATGGATGTTTGTAGTGGTTTGGAATCCAATTTAAAAAGTAGGTACTGTTCTAATATGGCCGTAGAGCATTGGGTGTTGTGCTGACAACCCTATCCCGGAAAAGAAAAGCATCTCCTGTCTCGAAATCTACCAGTAGGCAGACGGCCTTGGGCCACCATGGGGCTGTGGCGCCACTGCTGCTGCTGATGATGAATAAAGAAATCTAGAATTACGGTTAATTGGATAAAAAATAATTACTGGATATTTCACAGAAAATGCTATACTTTCTATGTTTTTTAACATATAATATGTTTTGCAGATGTCAGACGTCAAAAAACGTTACTAAGTAGCAATTCAAAAAAATTTGTTATACATCCAGTTCACAACGAAATTTACCTATGCAAAATCGCTACACAATTAAGATTGTTTCCATGGAAGCGATTTTGAAATGCCATAAACAAATAGATAAATTAAAATTTTATTTATTTCTCTGAAAATTATACTTTAAACGATCATTGTCAAGTTAATAATTTTTCTATTTTAGAACATTTAAGTCATCTAATATAACAGAATAGGTGAAAAGAAGTAAAAAAAAAAAATTAAAAAAACATTCTTTTGTTATTAACAATTTCTTTTTGATTTATTTTATTTTGTTAATTTATACATCTGCGTTAAAAGACTGGGATATCTAGTAAATTGTAAAAGGATAAAATATATTTTCCTTTTTTTTATCATACTATTTTTTATTTTTTATCTTATTATTTTATATAAAATATATATACCTTTTATTATTATTATAGAAAACGTAAGTTGAATAATATGACAGAATAGGTGAAAACAATTTTAAAAAATTTTTAAAAATTCTTTTGTTAGCAATTTCTTTTTTATTTATTTATTTTATTTTATTAATTTATACATCTTTATTATAAAACCGAGATGTTGATTAAATTCTAAAAGGATAAAATATAGATTCCTCTTTTTAATATATCCGTATCTTTTTCAACTAAAATATTTCGTAAAAAAACAAAAAACAAAACGTGCTAGATTCCAGTTTTGTTGAATGTAAGAATTACACTGTTGTGGTTTTCTTTTATAATTCCAAATATTTTTATGACCAAAAATCATTTGTGTGTTTTCGTCGTATTTGAAAATGTTCCTTTTATTCGCAATTCTAAATTGTAAAAACCGTACTTCTACGTATCGTAAATTTCTTCACTCCCTTGAAATCCTGGTTTATTAACTTGTTTCAGGAAATTTTATACTTCAGACAATGTTTCATCATTGCAGTTTTATCATTTTTATTTAAATGCAGCCATAAATTTGGCCTTAAATATTTATGACCCACCTCTAATATTAAAATCTTTTAATTTAACTTTATTAACTTTTTTTTAATTTAACGTTATTAATTTTTTTACTAAATTACTAAATTTTATTACTTCTTAATACTATCTAATACGACTGTAGAACTTCGGCATAGGACTGACAGCCCTACCACGTAAAAAGAAAACATCTCCTGTCTCTGCCGGTAAGCAGACGGTCTTGGCTCAACATGGGGCTTTTGCGCCGAAGAAGAAGATATATCGGCCCATCCGATTACAATTCTTTTTTACAATTATTCTGGCTAAGTTGTAAAACTTTCGCAGCTCAGACATGGAAGCTTACCAATCCTTAGTTTGGCAGCACTACTTGTTTATCATCAGGCTTTTTCCATTCCAGAATCGTAATGCTACTCGTATGAATCAGTGACACTCAAAGGCTTGACCAGGGCGCATTGGTGTGTGTCCTGTAGTATTCCGGTAAAAATATATGCCCAGATATAAAAATAAATATTGTTACTGATGTACAATGTTGAATTTCTGGAATGAACTAGACATAATAATCCGATGTATTTCTATCGAAAGAAAAAGGGCAGTTATTTATTTCAAACGTTATAAATAGCGATACAACTTCCTGCGATATATTTAATGATTTCTTAAAGAAAGACTTCTTTACAGGAAACAATACAAAAGCTCAAACGATCTATACTATTCGTATGCGCATATCGCAAAATATTTGACCATATACTTTTAGGTATGAATATAAAAAAGAATGAGTAATCACTTTTGCATTTGGTTTCTAAAAAGTGAAAAAGAACCACGAAATAACATAATAGTTTTTATATATCAGATATTTATATATAAAGAAATTGTATGTATGTATATGTATGTATGTATATATATATATATATATATATATACACTGAAGTGACAAAAGTCATGCGATAGCAATATGCAAATTTTCAGATGGCAGTAGCATCACGTGGAACAGGTATAAATGCGCAGTGCTTTCATTTCTGTTCAAGTTATTCATGTGAAGAGGTTTTGACGTGATGATGACCAAACGACGGGAATTAACAGACTTTGAACGCGGAATGTTAGTTGGAGCTAGACGCATGGGTCATGCCATTTCGGAAATCGTTAGGGAATTCAACATTCCCAGATCCACTGTGTCAAGAGTGTGCCGAGAGTATGAAATTACAGGCATAACATCCCACCATGGACAGCGCAGAGGTCGACCACCTGCACTGAACGACCGAGACCGGCGACGTCTGCAAAGAGTCGTAAATTCTAACAGACAAGCAACACTGCGTCAAATAACCACAGAAATCAATGTGGGACGTACAAGGGACTTGTCTGTTAGAACTGTGTGGAGAAATTTGGCTTTCTTGGGCTATTCCAGCAGAAGACCGACTCGAGTGCCTTTACTGACAGAACGACATCGCTTGCAGCGACTCTCGTGGGCACGTGAGCATATCGGTTGGTCCCTAGATGAATGGAAAACCGTGGCCTGGTCCGATGAGTCACGATTTCAGTTGGTAAGAGCTGATGGTAGGGTTCGAGTGTGGCGCAGACCCCATGAAGCCATGGATCCAAACTGTCAGCAAGGCACTGTTTACGCTGGTGGTGGCTCCGTAATGGTGTGGACTGTTTTTTCATGGCATGGACTTGGTCCTCTGGTGCGACTGGACCGAACATTGACTGGAAATGCTTATGTTCAGCTACTTGGAGATCACTTGCAGCCATTCATGGACTTCATGTACCCAAACAACGATGGGATTTTTATGGATGACAATGCGCCATGTCACCGGGCCACAACTGTTCGCGATTGGTTTGAAGAACATTCTGGACAATACCCACGAATGATCAGGCCACCTAGATCGTCCGACATGAATCCCATCGAGCTTTTATGGGACATCATCGAGAGGTCTGTTCGTGCCCAAAATCCTGCACCATCAACGCTTTCACAATTATGGACTTCTATCGAGACAGCATGGCTCAATATTCCTGCAGAAGACTTCCAACGACTTGTTGAGTCCATGCCACGTCGAGTTGCTGCACTTCGCCGGGCGAAAGGAGGGCCGACACGATATTAAGAGGTATCCCATGACTTTTGTCACTTCAGTGTGTGTATATATATATATATATATATATATATATATGTATATATCATTTTCATTCATTCATCAATAGCTCCATGGTGGGCCAAGACCGCCTGCCTACTGGCAAATTTCAAGGCAGGAAATGTTTTCTTTTTACGGGGTAAGGTTGTCATTTCTACACCCAACAATCCTATTAGACCGGGACCTATGGCTTAAAGTGGAACCCGAACCACTAAAAGCATCCGTCGTGGCACTGGGACTCTAACCCGAAACTTCTTGTACCGAGCGCTAGTCACTCTGCCATGAGGCCCCATACGATTACATACACGATAAAAAAAATTGAAAGGAACCCCAAAACAACTTTGTACTTTTCATATATAAGGAAAGTGTTTATATTATATATATATAATATTCCATACATATATGTGTGTTTGTGTGTGGTGTTAGTAAATTTTCGGAGTTTTTTTTTTGTGTGTGTGTGCGTGTGTGTGAGAGGCCAAATCTAATGTTCAAACAATTTTTACCAATCCGTGCATTCCTCGTCTAATACGAACGTCGCCATATCTTAACACTGTTGACAAATCAAGTGCGATTTTATTTCATGCGTGTTTTTCTATATGACATAACAAAACAGCCGAAGTAACCAGTATGCACCGACTTTTAACATATATATATAGCGTAACTGTAATAACTGTATACAGCGTCATGCAGAAGTGTCACTCACTCAGAAATAGGACGTCGTCATTCCATCTGTTCGATTCTGTCACGACAGAAAAAACAAAGTAAGAATTATGAATTTGTTGATTTATGAGAGAAGTACTTATAAATCCAGCAGCTACCAGATTGGAGTTTGAATAAAGACTATTTTTGTCTGATGTATTTGAACTATATAGTAAAGTATCCCGCACATATATATTGGAGGATTTTTTTTTTTTTAGGGGGAAGCTTACAGTCATATTCAAGCAGTTTTTACAAATCCGTGCATTCCTGGTCTATGACGATGAGGAATGAAGTGGTATATGGGGATGCGAAGCAACAAGGACTATAATCTCATAATCACTATATAGGAACAGATCGTTTTTCCCTATTTAATACGTCACTCTCCACAACGCTCTACGATCGTGTTAGACCGGGACCTACAGTTTAAAGTGGATTCCGAACCATTACAAACATCCATGACACCATCAGGACTATTCCTGGTCTAATATGAACGTTCCTACATCTTAACATTGTAAACAATTCAAGTATGATTTCATTTCATGCGTGTTTTTCTGTATAACGTAACAAAACATCCGCAGTAACCAGTATGCACCGACTTTAAAGTCCAGCGTCATACAGAAGTGTCACTCCCTCAGAAACATGACGCCGTCATTCCATCTGTTCGATTCTGTCACGAGAGAAAAAACAAAGTAAGATTTGTAAACATTGTTGATTTAGAGAAACGCATTTATAAAACCGGCAGCTTCCCGGTTAAGGTTAGAATTTTTTTTTTTGTCTGACGTATTTGAATTATATAGTAATGTCTTCTGCTCAAAAACATTTCAATCTCCTGATTTGATACCTCCGATACATAAAAGTGTCGTTTAAGTAAGCATTAAGTGATGCATTACTGATGCCATACACTTAAAAATGGATTTTAAAAGAAAAAAATGATCGTGTTCGTGCAATGCTTTTCAGATTAAAACTCGTGACCGAGTGGCAACGTGAGCAGCTACCATAAAGATTTGGTTCTGTTGTTCGCTCTACGGTCATCTTGTGCACAGGAGGGCTAAAGAGACCGTTACCTACAGCTTAACGTGGATTTGGAACCACTCACAAACATCCATGCCACCGCCAGGAATCAAACCTGCGGCCGGTGATACCAAAATCCAGAGCGCTAGCCAATTGGCCACCAGGCCACCTACCGTACAAAAGGAATGACGTTCGAATCCGCTGAGGTCATTGCTTTATTTTTTTTTTTTGTAACGCAGCTGGCAAATTAGACAGTTATCTTTATGTCATAAGCAAGAGCTGCACCGACGTTACTCATTTGTCACTCCCCGGGGGCACGTATAGATTGAAGATACGCTACGGACACGAGTAACACGCAATGCTATACGACCCTATTAGACAGGGACCTATGGCTTAAAGTGGATTCCGAACCATGACAATAGCACCGCCGGGACTCGAACCCGAAGCCTGGTTTACAAAGCCACTTGGCCATCAGGCCCTTAAGTATGAATATAAAAAAATGAGTAACCACTTTTGCGTTTGGTCGAGACAAACCAAAAAAACAATTGAGCATTTATATATTAGATACAGGAGGTAGTGTTACTCGCGTCCGTAGCCTATCTTCAAGCTACATGTGCCCTCTGGGTAGTGCGAAATGGGTAACAGCGGTGCAGTCCTTGTTTATGGCACAAAAATGAACTGTCTCTGTATTACCAGCTGTATTAGAACAACAACATATATTAAATACTTACATATAAAAAATTGTTCACACACACACACACATACACATATATATATATGTATATAGCAATTCAAATTTTTATTTTTTTTTTTTTTGGGGGAAGGCGTACTGCCATGTTCCAGCAGTTTTTACAAATCCGTGCATTCCTGGTCTAATACGAACGTTGCCAGGTCTTAACACTGTAAACAAATCAAGTGCGATTTCATTCCATCGTGTTTTTCAGTGTGACGTAACGAAGCAGCCGCAGCAACCAGTGTGCACCGACTTTTAAGACCAGCGTCACACAGAAGTGTCACTCCCTTACAAACATGACGTCGTGGGCATTCCATCTGTTCGATTCTGTCACGAGAGAAAACAAAAAGTAAGATTTATGAATATTGTTGATTTATGAGAAACGCATTTATAAAACCGGCAGCTACCCGATTGGGGTTCAAATAAAGACTTTTTTTTTTTTTTTTTTTTTTTTTTTGACGCAATTAAACTGTATAGTTAAAGCCTTTCGCATAAAAACATTTCAGTTTCTTGATTTGATATTTCCGATACATAAAAGTGTCTTTTAAGTGCATATTATGTCATTCATTACTGACACCACACAATTAAAAATGGATTTCAAAGAAACTGAATGTGTTCGTGCAATATTTTTCAGACTAAAGCACGTGACCGAGTGGCAACATGCGCTGATACCGTTCAAGTTTGGCTTAGTGTGCCGCTGTGCGGTCTTTTTGTGCACACTTTAGATTAATTATACAGGGACCTATAGTTTAACGTGGATCCCGAACCACTCACAAACATCTATGCCACAGCCAGGATTCAAACATGAAGCCGGGGATACCAAAGGTCAGAGCGCCAGCCACTTGGCACCACGTCGCCTACCATGCAGGAGGAATGAGGTTCAAATCCTCTAGGGTCATTTTTGTATTCATTGCCTTTAAAAAAGAGGAGACTCGATGAGAATTTTGACAATGTATGTAAAACCGTCTTTCCCTGCAATAAGTTCCTTGGTGGGGGCTATCCAGTTTTTTTTCCATGCGTCACCCAGATGAGGGCTTTTACCCCTAAAACTCCTCTCTGAAGGCGGCCTGATGGTTAATTGATTTGCGATCTGGCCGCTGGTATTCAGGTTCGAATCTTGAAAGTGGCATGGGTGTTAGTTTGTGGTTCGGAATCCACTTTAAACCGTAGATCACAGTCTAATTAGCCTAACGTGTACACAAGATAACAGTAAAGCGACAAACCAAACCTCCCTGAAGACACTGTCCTGCCCCCTCCCCCAACACTCATCAGCGGGCTGTCCGTGATATCCCAGACACCCACTGATATTCCACCCTCCCCTTTTTAACTGGTAAGGGCTTACATTAGGGTAATGGAATAGAAAACACTAAACACCAGCCCTTTAAGAAGAGTTCAGTGGCAAACACGCGTACAGATTTGGCTTGGTGTGTCGCTCTGCGGTCATCTTGTGCACACGAGGGCTAAACAGACCTACAGTTTAAAGGGGATTCCGAACCACTACAAACATCCATGGCATTGTCAGGACAAGAACCCGAAACCTGTGGTACCGAGCGCCAGAGCGCTAGTCACTCGGCTATCAGACCCCTTGCCACGTAATCGGAAGAATTTTATATATAAACATTAAAAATAATAAATCAATTACTTTTAATAAATGATTTTCAGAAGAGTAATTCATAAATTCAAAAGAAAAAGAATGTAATGATATTTGATTAAGCTATTGTGTTACATAAAATATATAAACTATATATATATATATATATATATTCCGGGCCCTGAATGGCCGAGTGGCTAGCTCTCTGGCGCTCGGTACCACATATTTCGGGTTCGAGTCTCGGCTATGTCATGGATTATGAAAAAACAAAGTAAAAATACTTACGTTTAAACTTCTATTTAATTTTAAGTGTCATTTAAAATTTTTTTACATTTTTGAGAGTCCAGTCATCTGTTTCCACTCATTTACTAAAGTTCTTTCTTGTAATTTTATTTAATGATACATTGTTCAGAATTGTTGAGGTTCAGAATTGTGAGCTCAGAATTGTTGTTCAGAATTGTCGTTAAAAATATACCTTCAGCAATCTTGTTCTTTGTTTGTATCTCTGATTTTCAGACTTACAGATTTACTGAAGTCATCCCTGTTTCTTGGAAGCTTTCATTTTTAATTCGTTTATTGACTTCTAAGGGGCCTGATGGCCGAGTGACTAGCGCTCTGACGCTCGGTACCACAGGTTTCGGGTTCGAGTCCCGGAGGGATGTTTGTAGTGGTTCGGAATCCACTTTAAACCGTAGGTCCCGGTCTATTATGATAGTAGAGCGTTGCGAGGGCATTGTTACTCCGCGTCCGTATCTTCTAGTTAGGCGCGCCCCCTGGGTAATGCAATGTGCGGCGCTGCCTTAAGGCATCCAAGACCAAGCTGTCTAAGTGTTTGCCAGCTGCATTGGAACAAAAAATATATATATTATTCCTTATTCAGCAACTTCAGCAGGAATAATCGAAAATTCGAAACCAAGATTGTCGTCGAAATACCAGTGCCGAAGGCGTCTCTACTTTTTGATATTTAGGCATTTGCTCTCATTCTGTCTTTTTCTGTCATCTTCAATAGCTCATATCTTCTTCTTTTTATGTGAGTGACTGTTGCCAAGCTCTAATTTTTCCAAGTTAATTTTTGTGCTTCCTTGACGTGAAATTAACACCAATCAGGACACGTGACTACGAAAAAAATTCCTCGTTTCTACAAAGACACGTGACCGCGATCTGTTTTCCTCTTAAAAACACGTGTTTTTTTTCAATAAATTACATTCTTTGCCTGTGAAGTATTTGCACCCGATATTTATTATGCATATAACTTTTATGGGTGCGTCTCATGTTTTTCGTGTAAAATTCCTCTTTGAGAAATAGGAAGTTCTGTGGGAATTATTTTTAACCAACTCGTTCCGTTTGTCATTTTTATTACATATATTTATTAAGCATCGAAGGGTTTGGTTTGTAGCTCTACGGTCATCTTGTGCACAATTTAGGCTCAGCAGACCGAGACCTGCAGTTTAACGTGGATTCCGAATCACTCACAAACATTCATGCCACCGCCCGGATGCGAACCTGAAGCCTGTGGAACCAAAGGCCAGAGCGCTAGCCAATTGGTCCTTTGTCAGAAATATCGAAAGGTTCAAGGTGGGAAAAGCGGCAAAAAAAGTCCTAATGTTAAAACTGGCCCTTTGGCGCTCGCTGCCACAGGTGTCGAGTTCGAGTCCCGGAGGTGCCTTAGATGTCTGTAGAGGTTCGGAATTCACATGTATTCATATTCATATAGCTACATTAGCAGGACCTGAATGGAAGAGTGTCTAGTTCTCTGGCGCTCGATACCACAGGTTTCGGGTTCGATACCCGATGGTGCCATGGATGTTTGTAGTGGTTCAAAATCCACTTTAAACCTTAGGTGCCTGTCTCATAGTATCGCAGAGCGGTGCGGGGGTAGTGTTACTCCGCGTCCGTAGCTTATCTTTAAGCTACACGCGCCTCCTGGGTAGTGCTAAATGAGTAACGTCGGTGCAGAACTTGCCTTAAAGCATCCAGAACAACTGTCTAAGAGTTTGCCAGCTACATTAGAACAAAAGAAAATAATAATCTGCAATCTCGTTTCGTCTGTATTTTACAGGGTAAATTGTATATACAAGGTGATTATACTTAAAATCCCATTTTCAAAATGCTGTAAAAAAAAAAAGAACCACTCGTCACAAAGAGTTCCCATTTGAACTGAAGATACTGGAAGAAGGGGGAAACGGTACGGCATCAAGAAAAAGTTCCAAAGTTTATTAATAGAGGGCCCTGTAAGCGGCCTAAAGGAAGTGAATTCTGCTGAAAGTAATAGTTTGAATCGAAATGACAACGTATTTGGAATGAGTTGCACATGAAACCAATTGTAGTGTTCAATGGGGTTGACTGTTTCGGTTTTTGGATGGAAAAAATGACTTCCAAGTCATTCGACAGTTGCGACACTGTGAGTGGAAAGCCCATCCACCACAGCAAGGCCATACCAAATTGAATGGGAAAAATCGGCGGAACTTTTTTTTTGATGCCATACCGTTTCTCCCTTCTTCAAGTATCTTCAGTTCAAATTTGAACCCATTGTGACGAGTGGTTCTTTTTTCGACAACATTTTGAAAGTGGGACTTTAATTGTAATCCCCCTGTATATAATATATATTTTATTGATCAGGATAATTACACTCATGTCCATAAATTAAGGATAATGAAGTTCAGGCAAAGAAAGAGACAGAAGCAAAACAAATTTGTCTTAATTGTAAAGTCTATTTATTAAACAAAAGGTAAAGAGCAAAAAAGCAGATCTGATGCTGTGCTCTGTCTGTTTCTTTTGGCAGTAACTGCTAAATACCGGTCCTCGTTCGGCGTTGTAACTCGGGGGCGACCTGTGCTGTAACATCTACTCACATTACCATCATCTTGGAATCGTTGCCAAAGCGTGGAGATGACACTCTGGGCGATTCCAAGTTCCTCTGATACTTCCAGCTGGGTACGTCCACATTCCAGTCGTCCGATAATTCTACCACGCAAAAAATCCTCCAAATGCTTCCTTTGTGCCATAACTATGCGGTTATTGCACTGAAAGGCTTTTAAAGCGCTTGTGAACAATTTTACTTCTTTGCCACCATTCCTTATATACCCCTCTCTTACACTCTCGTCATTGGGACGTACTATCCGCGCCATCTGGTGGTTTCCTGTAATTTGCATATTCTTCTTCAAGATGTGTGTGATAAAACACACAGTGACTCGGCGTCCGTAGCTTATCTTCAAGCTACACGCACCTCCTGGGTAGTGTAAAGGAGTAACGCCGGTGCAGCGCTTGCCTTAAGGCATTGAAAACAATTGTCTAAGTGTTAGCCAGCTGTATTAGAACAAAAAAAATATTTCTTAATTAAAAGCAATTTATTCTAAATTGTATGTTTAATTGTTATACCAATATATATATATATATATTTAACTCATGCCTAAATTCAATACCTAAATTTAATTCGAACCCTTTATTACTATTCGTATTATTATTATTATTATATGTAAAGGGGGCCTGCACAGCCGAGTGGCTAGCACTCTGGCGCTCGGTACCACAGGTTTCGGGTTCGAGTCCCGGCTGTGTCATGGATGTTTGTAGTGGTTCGGAATCCATTTTAAACCGTAGGTCCCGGTCTAATGGGATCGTAGAACGTTGCAGGGGCATTGTTATTCCGCGTCCGTGGCTTATCTTCAAGTTACACGCGCCCCCTGAGTAATGCAAAGTGAGTAACGTCTGTGCAGCGCTTGCCTTAAGGCATCCAAGACCACGCTGTCTAAGTGTTCGTCAGCTGCATTAGAAAGAAATATATAAAGGCGTCAAATTAACTTGGACCTAGGGCGCCATTGAACCTAAATCCGTAATTTTTACTTTTTCCCCATGTATTACTTGCGTGAGCAAAAATCTCAAAGCACCTATGTCCCAATTTGTTTTGTTTTTTGTTAATCGAATCGATTTCTCACAATGATGTCACACTGCCACCTGCCAATAAAACGCTGATTGAATTTCGCTGCAAAAGACGTTGGACTGACAGACATGCGAAGAAGTCAAGGTCGCCGGAAATGACGTCTGCTCAATCGAGCGCAGATGCCTGACATTTCCGTTTTTTTGCCTGACAGATGCATTAGTGTCGATGTAAAGATAACACTCCGCGGACAATTTGCTGTTTCCTTTTTCCGAGTACCGTAATTTCCAGGTGTTAATTCGTGGATTATAAGACAAATATGGGGGCCTGATGGCCGAGTGGCTAGCGCACTGGCGCTCGGTACCACAGGTTTCGGCTTCGAGTCCCGCCAGTGCTATGGATATTTGTAGTGGTTCGGAATCCACTTCAAACCGTAAATCCCGGTCCAACGGAATCGTACGATTCCGTTAGACCGGGATTCAGGTTCGAATCCTGGCGGTGGAGTAGATGTGTGCTAGTGGTTCGGAATCCAAGTTAAATTGTAGGTCCCGGTCTAATGAGCTGGAAGTGTGCATAAGATTACCGTAGATAGACAAATCAAACCAGTCTTAAAGTGGATTCCAAACTACTACAAACGTCCATGGCACCGCCCGAAACGCGAACCCGAAACCTGTGGCACCTTACGCTAGTCACCGAGCCATCATGCCCTTAAGCTGTGTTGTACATTTGAGTAAATTTCAATTTCTTATATTTAAGCTCGAGCCTGAATGGCCGCGTGACTAACGCTCTGGAGCTCGGTACCACAGGTTTCGGGTTCCAGTCCCGGCGGTGCCATGGATGTTTGTAGTGGTTCGGAATCCACTTTAAACCGTAAATCCCGGTCTAACGGAATCGTAGAGCATTGCGCGGGTAGTGTTACTCCGCGTCCGTAGCTTATCTTCAAGCTACATGCACCTCCTGGGTAGTGCTAAGTGAGTAGCGTGAGCGCTTGCCTTAAGTCAACTGTCTAAATGTTTGCCAGCCGCATTAGAAAAATAAATAAATAAATAATAAGTCAAATATCCTTTGAACTGATCGGTGTGAATTATCAGCGGCGGCGTACTATCTGAGGGGTATTTTGTGATAGCTCTAAAAGCTGTTTAATAAAATATTCATCATCATCATCAGTGGTGTCTATTGTGGGCGAAGCCATTGTGCCTACTGGCAGATTTCGAGACAGAAGATGTTTTCTTTTTACATTGTAGGTTGTCAGCCCTACGCTCAACAGCCATATTACACTGGGACCCACGATTTAAAGTGGATTCTGAATTGCTACAAACATCCATGGCACAGCCGGGACTCGAACCAGAAACCTATGGTACTGAGCGCCAGTCACTCAGCCGCTCCCTCATCCCATTTTATTTAAATGCAAGGGCCAGAGAGATAGTCACACAGCCCCACATCTTATTATCACATTAATGTAGATTTAGCCGCTTGCAAAAGATGCGTCCCGGCCGAACCTACAGTTTTGTTAGACTTCTCTACCACTCTAACAAAAGCTCTACTTTTGCAGTGGGTGTCTAGGGGTGTATTTCAAAACACATCAACGAAGCGTTGGTTTTCTCTCAACAACACATATTTAATGAATATATTTACATCAATATTTAATAGATGACAGTAACATTCTCTCGCTGCTTGGCAGCCCGTTCCAGTTTCGACTCCTCCGTTGACGGCTACCTCTTTCTTCATCTACGGGGCCCTTTCCCCTTCTCCCGGGGTCAGAGAGTTCAAATTTGAATACTCCCCCACACTGTAAACAGGCTCAGTCAAAGACAAGCAACTGCAATGTGTCGCCCCCTGCTGATCACCACACAAATAAATCCTACATTAATATTTTATTGTTTTGATGCTCGATTCAAAAGGTTTCGATTTGGAGTCCCGCCGGTGACATGGATGTTTGTAATGAATCGGAATCCACTTTAAACCGCAGGTCCCGGGCAAATATGACTGTGGCGAGTTGGGCGCCGGGCTCAAAACTCGACCGCGTAAAAAGAAAAACATTTCTCGTCTCGAAATCTGTTGTTTGTTGTTGTTGTTGTTTCTTATCCAACTTGGCTGGCCAAGCCCACGAGCCCATATGGACTCATGATTGAAGGGGAAGGAAGCAGCTTCTGTTGTGATGGAGCACCCGTAGGTAGAAGCCTGACTTTTGCTCCGTGACGCTCTTACAGTCATAGAAGACCGGGACCTACAGCTTAAAGTGGATTCCGAACCACTACAAACATCCATGGCACCGCCGGGATTCGAACCCGAAACCTGTGGCACCGAGCGCCAGAGCGCTAGACACTCGGCCATTCAGGTCCCAAATTTGCCAACGGCACGCAGTGTTCCCAGGTGGTCACCCACCCAAGTACTGACCGCGCCCAATGATGCTTAACTTCGGTGATCTAACGAGAACCGGTATATTCAGCATGGTACGGCCCGCCACAATGATCAATGATGGGAATCCACAATGGGACTGTTACGCCACTGGTGATGAATGACGACGTATAAGATGTGGGCAGATTTCGACTCATAGTGCTTCTAAGAGGAGGGTTGGAACTCCCTGGTGGTATTCATTGCAGTCGCTGCTTTTAGAAACGTGGAGACTCTTGGCGGATGCGTGTAGTGTATCTGGTGTCGGCAGTCGGGAATTTTCCAGAATTTTCTTTCGCATATGGGGAATTATTCTTAAAAATTCCTCAATTCCTCCCGTTAGGGAATGTTTCCCTCTCACCAACGTAATGTCTGCATAATATCTATGCCATGGCGGCTTTATGGCCAATTGGCTAGCGTTCTGGCCTTTGGTACCACAGGCTTCAGGCTCGAATCCCGGAGTCTTTGGTACCACAGGCTTCAGGTTCGAATCCTGGCGGTGGCATGGATGTTTGTGAGTGGTTACCAATCCACTGTAAACTGTAAATCCCTGTCTAATTAGCCTAAAGTGTTCACAAAATGACCGTCGAGCGACAAACCAAATCAAACTATTGCACATTTAAATAAAAATATCGAATGCGTTAACAAATAATACAATAAATACAAAATGAGTTAAAAAGGCTTATAAATTCAATACGGTATAAAAATCATAGCTGATATTAAAGCATTTGTGGAAGCTTTTAAATAAAAATGATAAAAATACTAAACTTTGAATAATAGAATATTTATTAAAATATACACCGATGTTAAAAAAAAACGTAAGCGTCAGCATGGAATTTCAGCCCATTCAAATAAAAATAAAAAATATCGAACTCTTCTGTAAATAATTCAATAAATAAAAATTTGAATTTCAAAGGTTTTAAAATTCGAGGTGGGTTATAAGTAATTAAAGCCGAATTTGTTGATGCATTTAAATAAAAAACGGGGTCTGATGGCCGAGTGACTAGCGCTCTGGCGTTTGGTGCCACAGGTTTCGTGTTCGAGTCTCAGCGGTGCCATAGATCTTTGTAGGGGTTCGGAATCCACTTTAAATCATAAGTCCGGTCTCCGGTAAATCCGGTCTAATATGACTGTAGAGCATTGGGTGTTAGGTTGGCAACCCTACCCCGTCAAAACGAAAACATCTCCTGTCTCAAAATCTTCCAGTAGTCCTTGGCCCATTATGGGGCTGTTGCGCCAATGAGGAAGAAGAAGAATGTTTAACGTGTTTTAAAAGCCTAAATTTAAAATGAACATTGGCATATGACATACCTGAGTGAATAGCTCTTGAGTATTCGTTTCAAATTGTTGTGATAAAATGCGAGTGCTGTGCAACAAGCCCACCTTCGTGCTTCCTGGGTAACTCTGAATCTGCTACTTTAATGGCGCATTTCTTTGATTAAAATATTTCAGCATTCGAAAACGACAGAGATGATGACCATGATATAAACAAAACAAAATGTGATGCTTCGATAAATGTGTTGGTTAACGAATTGATTTCAAATTATTAAAAGCACAATTTGTTCACAACATTTACTCCTAATAATAACATTACATACGGATTCATTATTTCTAAAGTATGATTGAAATATATTTATTTAGTAATCCTATAATATTCGAAAACCTAATATAAATATATAAGCCAAGATATTTCTGTACCAAAAAGCGTGTGTGTTTCTGTACAAAAATGATATTTGGAAATTAAATTTTTTTCCCCTCTGAATTTAGTACTTTCTTATCTGGAGCTCAGATGAAAATATTTTTATTAGTTATTTTTAAATTTAATAAACATCTCATTTTTAATTATCAAATTGTGCTTTCGAATTATTTAGTTAAATAATCATCTGCAAATGATATTCGAATGGGAAATGACGTCATAGACCCTAACGCATTTTTATTCGCTTTGATGAGATCAATTGAAGGATTCGAATTTCGAGATCATACAAAGACTTGAAAATAAAATCCTACGTATGATTACAAATTCGCCCTGGTTTTTCCGAAATGAAGATATCAGACATGCTCTTTCCCTGCCAAGTTTTTAACACTTTGTTTATAAAATTGCACAAAATTTTTATAACTCCATTCCCAATATTAATAATTCTGCTTTGAATGATCTAAAGCAACTATGATGACGACATTTCTGATTTCAAAAATCGCAAAAGGCCTCGCGCTGTTCTGAATATTATTCATGAACGTTTCGATATCCTCGTCTCCAAATGGCCATGCTGCAGTTTCTCCGCTGAGTCACAATTTCCCCTCCAATTGTTTTTGTTTCTATTGTTTATTTTTTTTATATTACCTTTTGTTCCTTACTTAAAAATTATAATATAAAAAAATAATAATAAATTTGGTTAAAATCTAGAATCCTGTACGCTTTGTGCCAAACACATCGCCAAGTTGCCAAGTCGGTAAGTAAGCATAGAAACCAATGGGCTAGGTAGTTAGCGCTGTAAAATGATATTACGCCAAAATCCTGCACTGGGTTGCCAAATCGCCAAGTAAACAAACAAAATGGCTGCCGAAGTTCGGTGTCATTGTAAAATGCTATTTCGCCAAAATTTATAGCCAAACAGTGCTATTACGCCAACATTAGTAGCCAAATAGCTATTAAATAAAAAGTTTATTCTTGAAAAGGCTTTGAAACCAAAGTTTATCGCTTTAACGCCAAATTTTATCACTAGCGTGCCAAAATTTTAATCTTTGTAATACTGTATTGTCAACATTTATCGCTTTATCGCCAAACTTTTTCACTAAGAATATTTTGTTGTTTGAAGTGCTTTTGCGGCAAAAGTTAATTCTTTTATCGCCAACATTTAAAGCTTTATTGCCAAAGTTTTTCACTAAAAAATTTTATCTCTAGAATACTTTTGCGCCAAATATTATCGTTTCTACGCCAAAATATAGCACTATTATAACAAAAAAATTATGTCTAAATTGCCTTTATATCGCTTTATCACCAAATGCCGCCAATTCATATCGCTTTATCACCAAAAGTTGGTACTTACGTATTAACGCCACCGCAGCAGAAGTCGCGCCAATAAAGAGCTGCTAATGCGCCAAAATAAAGACTGTTTTGAATCTATGTTAAACTCTATATCGGCCCATTTTCCACCGAAATCCGATTGACTACTTTGATTTTAAATAAAGTGTTTTATATATTTTATGATTTGTTACAAAAATTGAAGTGTAGATTGGCGCCACTTAAAAATTGCCAAATCTGTAGCTGCGGTGGCGTTAATACGTAAGTACCCAAAAGTTTACCATTAGTGTGGAAAAATTTTAATGTTTTCTTTTTACACCAATTATTGCCGCTTTAACTCCAAAATATATCATTATTTTGTCAACATTTTATTCCTAAATTGCTTTCATACCATAGGCTGTTGCTTTACACTGAAGTGACAAAAGTCATGGGATACCTCTTAATATCGTGTCGGCCCTCCTTTCGCCCGGCGAAGTGCAGCAACTCGACGTGGCATGGACTCAACAAGTCGTTGGAAGTCTTCTGCAGGAATATTGAGCCATGTTGTCTCGATAGACGTCCATAATTGTGAAAGCGTTGATGGTGCAGGATTTTGGGCACCTCTCGATGATGTCCCATAAATGCTCTATGGGATTCATGTCGGGCGATCTAGGTGGCCAGATCATTCGTTGGAATTGTCCAGAATGTCTCAAACCAATCGCGAACAGTTGTGGCCCGGTGACATTGGCGCATTGTCATCCATAAAAATCCCATTGTGTTTGGGTACATGAAGTCCAAGAATGGCTGCAAGTGATCTCCAAGTAGTTGAACATAAGCATTTCCAGTCAATGTTCGGTCCAGTCGCACCAGAGGACCAAGTCCATGCCATGAAAAAACAGCACACACCATTACGGAGCCACCACCAGCTTGAAAAGTGCCTTGCTGACAGTTTGGGTCCATGGCTTCGTGGGGTCTGCGCCACACTCGAACCCTACCATCAGCTCTTACCAACTGAAATCGTGACTCATCGGACCAGGCCACGGTTTTCCATTCATCTAGGGACCAACCGATATGCTCACGTGCCCACGAGAGTCGCTGCAAGCGATGTCGTTCTGTCAGTAAAGGCACTCGAGTCGGTCTTCTGCTGTAATAGCCCAAGAAAGCCAAATTTCTCCGCACAGTTCTAACAGACAAGTCCCTTGTACGTCCCACATTGATTTCTGCGGTTATTTGACGCAGTGTTGCTTGTCTGTTAGAATTTACGACTCTTTGCAGACGTCGCCGGTCTCGGTCGTTAAGTGCAGGCGGTCGACCACTGCGCTGTCCATGGTGGGATGTTATGCCTGAAATTTCATACTCTCGGCACACTCTTGACACAGTGGATCTGGGAATGTTGAATTCCCTAACGATTTCCGAAATGGCATGACCCATGCGTCTAGCTCCAACTTACATTCCGCGTTCAAAGTCTGTTAATTCCCGTCGTGCGGTCATCATCACGTCAAAACCTCTTCACATGAATAACTTGAACAGAAATGAAAGCTCTGCGAAAGCACTGCGCCTTTATACCTGTTCTATGCGATGCTACTGCCATCTGAAAATTTGCATATTGCTATCCCATGACTTTTGTCACTTCAGTGTATATCTAAATGACTCAAATATCTCAGGCCTCACTGACGGGTTAGTGATTTTTTCCAACTGCAAGTCGGCTCTGGAAGCAGTTAAAAATGGAGATACTAACATACCATAATGGGTTGCAATTTTTTAACTACAGGGGTGATATCAGAGTCGATGCTCCTCCTGTTCATCTTCATTGAGTTTGTCAAACGAATTTTTGGTCTCAACTAAATGTTGAGGATTTTTAGCACAATTGACCTTGGCAATAAGCTTTTTGGAGGCCATAGTAAAACCGTCATTATCATGTTCATGATTATTAAGATGGGTAGCATTGCACTTAATTTGAGAGTTAAAGTTTATAATTTTATGTTTTTTACAAGATGACAATGGGCAAAGCTCAAGTTTGCTTACCTCCCTCATTGCAAGCTGGAAATCATCATGGCGTATCTTCAGCTCTTTAAGGTCCTCATCATCGGAAGAATATTCAGTCAGCGCTGCAGCATATGCATCGTTGAGATTCTGTGCAAGGTCCTTCTTCTTAATCACAGTAGATATGCGTGCACAGCATTCTTCTTCAGATAAATTGGATTGCTTTTCGGGAAATGTAGGCGAGGCCAACCGCTCCGATTGTATTGCCGCACACGTTGCATCCATAAGTTCCGGATTACTCGCTCCTGGTGCACTTTCCCGAATGGAAGTAGTCCATCGTCGCATCACGCTCCATTCTCCTCCACCACTCATTTTCGGCGGCCTCCATCGCTCCTGGTCCAAATGCTTCACTTCCTTCCGATCTTTTCGAATCTTTCTAATCTCGGGATCACGTACTCAAACCTCCTCTGGGATCTAATCCAACTGCATCAACTTGACTTCAGAAATCCAAATTCGTACCAATATCCACTTCGGTAATTTCGTACCATCTAAAGTCCTGTTCCAGCAGCATGTGAGGTAATACAATATTTTTTTAGATCATTACACATACAGTTAGTTATCAAGATAGTTAATAAACTCTAATACTCTATTTAAGATCATAATTTGATAATAATCAGTTTAATATATATGAAGGAAATATAAATAAAAAATTTAAAAAAATGAGATGAAAAAGTATAATGATTTAAAAAAAGATTGTAAATGATGTATAAATATAGTGCTCTCTAAACTGCATCCCCATGTAAAAATATGGAATTTCAAAAGCTTGCAATTCTTTTTAAATATTAGCTATAAACACACAAAAATTATAATTAAAGTAAAATAATTGTAGATGTTACTTAGGAATCAATTTATAATTTTAAGTCAATGCATTTTTAATTATCTATTATTAATTATCATTAACTACAATATCTTGTATCGTTCAACATATATAAATTCATTTTGGTGCAATAATTTCGTAGGAATATAAAATTCCAATGTATTTATAACATAAAATCTGCCTTATTTGACTAACAGAAACTTTCTTTGAAATCTGCATCTAAGATATTTCTGCGAGTATTCATCTTTTCGAGATATTTTCTCCACGAAAACAGGGTAGCAGGAATAGTGTGCAAGAGCGAGTGCCTCCTAAATCTTCGGAGTAATCACTTCTTAGGAATGGGCTGGGAGGAATCGAGCGCCTTCCCGGGGAGGAACGGTGCACACCATTCCTGCCTAAAAAATTCCCTATTTTTTCCCTAAGCGTAGGGTGCACAATTCCTCCTCCCATACGTCCGTCAGTAGTATTTTAAGATTTTTTTTATTATTATTATTATTTCCAATGGCAGATTATGAACAGTTACAGCAAAAAAAGAACAACAAAGAAAAAAAACATACAACAACAACAACAAAATAATACAACAAAACATGCTGAAACAGAGTTCTATTAATCCAACCATAATGCCAAGTTGCAGATCTTTTAGCCACTAAAAAGTGTTACCAGGTGCACCACGGGGAGGTACATCTTCTGCGCACCCTAGTATTTTAAGATATAATAAAAGAAAAATATAAGGGTTTTCTTCTTAATATTATAACATTTATGTAGGAAAAGATATGTATGCATAATTATTTAAAGTGAAGAAAACCATTAATATTGTTCTACTTTTTATATAATCTGTGGCCGCGCGAACGCAGCCCCAACTACCAAAAAATATGCACCCCAAGCAACCGCAGTTTGCGGATGTGGCGAACGTCAGCCCATCGAAGTGCTATGATGGGCCTCTGCTCGGGAGATCCTCCTTCTTGATCAAGGATGACTCCAGTGCCAGGTAAGTATGAAAATTGCACTTAGGCAATTTTATCATATACAAATGGAGTTTAAATTAAAAGTGGTAGAAACATCAGGTTATAATGGTAGAACTTATTGTGCACATGCTTACAAAGCATTATTTAAAAACAATCCAAATTTGTTCTTTTAATAAGATTGAAATTATAATACATCTACCTAACGTTTATATTTTGCAGCTGAAAATTTCGTGATAGATAATAATTTTGATTAAACAGGATTCTATCTAATTTTCTGTAAAGAAAACAATTCATTCTTCACCTTGGCAAGTAAATTTTTTAAGCAATAATATATTAAATGTAGGAATAATTATTCTATGTAATGAATTCTTTGTTGGAAAGCGACTTAAAATTTTCAGCTAGAAATTGGTTAATTATTATTATCGGCTTTCAATAGTTTTTTTTTTTTTTTTTTTTTTTATTTATTTTTTTTTTTTACTTTAAATATTTCCTTGTAACCAAAATATTTATAAAACACTGATGATAATCTGGTACATAGTAAATTATCTTTGGTTTTAGTGAATAACAATATGTATTTCCGTATGAGAAATCAACTTATATCATTAAAGCAAGTAATTATGTAATAGAATTGTAGAAAAACTCAAAATAAAAAAAGAGCAACAGACGGAAATTGCTCAGGTATGACTAAATTAGATTTGTGATATTTTGAAAGTAAAATGGTTCTGACATTTTTTAAATATATATTATAGTTTAATAAAAGAGCATTAAATATAATGTGATGGAATAAAATGTCTGTATTCGAAATGCATTGTGTTTGTTTACTAGGGCATCGGAAGTGAAATGAAATCATTAGTTTAAAACTAGTCAAATTAAAGAAGCTGTGCAACACGAGATGCCAATGTTATTAAATAAGATTTGTGATATTTATCAATTCAAAATTCATAAAAAGTTATGTTCTTTAAAACAAATATGATATTTTGTTTATGATCCTACCATAGATTGTCAATTGACTGCAGTCCTAACTTTTAGTCTATCCACAATTTGAAGATCATGAGAACATTTAAGAAAGAAGTGAGTTAATAATATAAAAATACCCCTGGTTTCTGAAAGTTATCTAATTTATGCTACTTGGTCATAATTTTTTTTTACCTTTAAATATTTTAATTTGTATAAATATTTAACATAAATATTTAAATATTTTATTTTAATTTTAATTGTTTATTTAACATGAATATAGTGACAATTGAACACTTTACACATTCACATAGAGCATTAATATTTTTTCTATTTTGTACTTGGATTATTTTTTAAACTGCTGTATTAGAAATTTAGATATTTTAATATGCAATTAAATCTAATACAAATTGTAGTACCAGAAAACTGCAAATATTTATAATAATGTTGATGTTAAATCAGTAAAAATTAAACAAAGTACTTAAAATTCAACCTTTTATTTGATTCTGATTCTTTTCTAAAAAAAAAAAATTTGTTTTTAAAAGATCGAAAACAGATTAATTCGAAATTATATTTCAATCACAAGTAAATTTTAGAAGAAAAAAAAGTATATTTCTTGATTTTTACAAAATTGGGTTAAAATCTAGATTCCTGCACCCTTTGTGCCAAATACATTGCCAAGTCGGTAAGTAACATAGAAATGAATGGGCCAGGTAGTTTGCGCGGTAAAATGATATCACGCCAAAATCCTTTACTGGGTTGCCAAATAGCCAAGTAAACAAACAAGTGGCTACCGAAGTTCGGTTGTTGATGTTGTCGTATCCCGCATGGAAGGAGGGATGCAGCTTCTGTTCTGATGGAGCACCCGTAGGTAGAAGTCTGACTTCTGCTCCGTGACGTAAGCACTTCCAGGTTAAGGAAGGCTTTCTGGAGAGAACCTCGGTAATACAATCTTATTTTCGTCTTTTTTTTTTTTTTTTTTTTTTTTTATTCGTTGTAGATTTTCGGAGTGCATTGGTCGCGCACTTACTTTTAGTGGTTACTTTTTACGCCATGTTACTGCCGCTTTAACTCCAAAATATATCATTATTTTGTCAACATTTCATTCCTAAATTGCTTTCATACCATATTAAATCGTTTTATCGCCAAATTATTATGTGGAATTTTATTTTCCTAACTCACAAAAATTTATCGTTCAGACAAAAATCGCTGTTACGATAAAATTTCGCCAAAATTATTCGCTAATTCGTCATTTTTTTTAAATGTCAAAAAATAAGTCATGTTCTTGACGTAGTCGAATTCGAATAATAAATTAATATTAACAAAAGATAGAAAAAAAAAAAAAAAAAAGGAGAAACCACAGAATAACTTACCTTTTATTGTGGTATGTCCTTCGTCTGTGGGGGAAACGAACGTTTTATTCGGTAAATACGTATTATCACCAGCGAGCTCATAGCAATTAAAGAGGCTGTTGCTTTATATCTAAAGGACTCAAATATCTCAGGCCTCGCTGACAGGTTAGTGATTTTTTCTGGCTGCAAGTCGGCTCTGGAAGCAATTAAAAATGGAGATACTAACATCACTTCTGCGATAAATGTTCTGCTAGAGACTCTACACCGTCGAGGCAAATCATGCCATCTTCAATGGATTCCCGCACATGTCAACATTGAGGGCAACGAATGCGCTGACACTTTAGCCAAAGAAGCCAGGGACAATGATCAACCCAGGACTACCATCACACTTGCAGATGCTAACGCAATTGCCAAAAGCCTACTCATTCCTCATAACTTTAAGAAGTCACTCATCACGGACTTCAACTGCCCTAGGAAGTTGACATCAGTTATTAGCAGACTCAGAACTAATCATTACAGAGGAATGAAGATTCTCCCAGACAAGACCAGGGAATACATCCCCTGCAGAAATTGCCGCAACGCTTTTCCTAACACCTAAGCACATTCTAGAGTGACCAGCACTCACTCCCCATATTTTGCAATTGGGTAGGGTACCAATCGAGGCCAACGTAAGAGAAGTCCTGTAGAGTGAAGCGGCGCCATTGCTTGCGGCCGCTATCGAGAAGACTTTTGACTTGATCTAACATTGATAATTATATTTTAAATCCATGAGCACGATAACAACAACAACAACATTAAAAATTTAAATTGTAACGTTAACTAACGTTCTAAAAATCTAAAAGTTCAAATATTCGGTGCGAATTCTAATTACGGTCGCCACAAAATCCTAACTAAACGAACATCTTTACAAAGAAAATAAATTATTTAAGAATAAAATATAAGTCATTAATAAAATAAAATATCGTTTTTCTTGTTTGTTTCTTATTTTGATGAGCGGCAACATCATAAAAATTGTTTATATTCTGTATAAGCGACAGACATACGTCATAAGAATAAGCTCGGAATCATCCATAATTTATCGGAATACTTATTTAAAAGTATTTATTTCTATTCTTATTTACTGCAAATAAAAATTCTGCAACTAATTATCGAAATAGCAATAAAATAGTCATTATATTGTTCGGAAAATGAAGCTACGAATTCCTCTAATTACAGTATTGCAACCCTAAATAAACTGGCGAAATATTCAAGGCTGCAAGATTGGCAACTTCCTCGGGGGTACAGTATTCTAGATTTTAACCAATAAATTAATATATATCTTACTCTTTTTCTATCTAATCAATGGTCTTAAAGCTTAAGAAACTTCTCTCATTCACAAAGCAGAAGATAGAGGTTGCTAGGCAACCAAGGCTCTCCGTCAACATGGCAAATCGACGTCATCAATTGACGGATTAACAAAGCTCTTGGCTGGGGAGAAGTTTCGAATGTTCCTCAAAAAAATTCTGAATAAGCGTTCTTAGAATAACCGTATAAATGAAAAGGCCATTAAATAGTTCGCAGGTTAGAGCAAAAGTCTTTGCCAAAGTCCCGCCAAACAAGTTGCTTGTTTGGCGAGATTTTGGCGTTTATAAGTCGAAATTTTACGTTCATATGCCCCAATTTTAATGAATTTAATAGATAACAAAACCAAATTTATAGAATTAGAACCTATAGTCTTATCTATACCGATTTTGAGAAACGACAATCATTCTTGTTGGCAAATCAAATAAATACAGGTGCAGATTAGTGCATATATAATAACTATTTTAATTCCAACTTATTTTTCAGGACTCACCTAACGATAATTATTTTTTAAAATTCATAATTTTAAAAAACCCTATTTTATAAGAGTTGTTGTTTGTTTCTTATCCCACTTGGCTGGCCAAGCCCACGAGCCCATACGTGCTCATGATTGAAGGGGAAGGAAGCAGCTTCTGTTGTGATGGAGCACCCGTAGGTAGAAGCCTGACTTTTGCTCCGTGACGCTCTTACAGTCATAGGAGACCGGGACCTACGGCTTAAAGTGGATTCCGAACCACTACAAACATCCATGGCACCGCCGGGATTCGAACCCGAAACCTGTGGCACCGAGTGTCAGAGCGCTAGACACTCGGCCATTCAGGTCCCAAATTTGCCAACGGCACGCGGTGTTCCCAGGTGGTCACCCACCCAAGTACTGACCGCGCCCAATGATGCTTGACTTCGGTGATCTAACGAGAACCGGTATTAAGAGTAATAAGCAAATATGTCTAAGTGGCTAGCGCTCTGGCGCGCGATACTACAGCCTTCGGGTTCGAGTCCCGGCGGTGACATGGATGTTTGCAGTATCCGCTTCGGAATCCTTATTAAACGGTAAAGCATGGTCTAACATGATCGTAGAGCGTTGTCGGACTATTGTTATTCCGCGTCCGTAGCTTATCTTCAAGTTACATGCACCGCTTGGTAGTACTAAGTGAGTAACGTTTGTTGGTTTCGTTTTTCGCTCTACGGTCATCTTGTGCATGCGAGGGCAAAATAGCCGTGACTTATAGCTTAACGTGGATTCTGAACATTGACAAACATCCTTTCCACCTCCAGGATTCGAACCTGAAGCCCATGGTATCAAAGGCCAGAGCGCTGGCGAATTGACCATCAGTCCGCCAGGTTAAAAAAATATTGAATTTGTTAGATTATTACATTAATGATTGGGGCCATATGGCCGAGTGGCTAGCGCTCTGGCACTCGTACCACAGGTTTCGAGTACGTGTACCAGCGGTCCATGGATTTTTGCAGTGGTTCGGAATCACTTTAAACCGTATGTCCCGGTCTAACAGGAACGTAGAGCGTTTCGGGGGGTAGTGTGACTCGCGTCGGTAGCCTGTCTTCAAACTACAAGTGCGGCCTGTGTAGTGCTAAATGAGTAACAGAGGTGCAGCCATTGCTTATGACATAAAAGTATTTTCCAGCTGCATAAGAAAAGACAAATATTTACTTAAAAAATTCATTATGAAGGGCAAAGAATAGGGTAGAATAGAGGTAGAGTACTGTGCACCCCTAAACCTTACACAATGCAGTATGAGTTGGTGCAATCAGGGTTTTCAATACCAATCGAGATTGGACGCATTTGAGGCTCAAAATGGAACATACTAAACAAATAAATATTTTATTCAGCTCTCTCTATATGTTGATCTTATTCCCCCTATTTTATTTTTCTTTCGCTTCTTTTACTGAGCAAGCCATTTCTCTCATCATTTACCTCCGAAGGAACCATCAAGATCAACGCTGCTAAAATGCCTCAATAATGTCAAACTGTTTATCCCAGCACTTCGACGATAACGAAGGCTTTCAAGAAGAAAAAAAAGTAAGTGGAACTTTGAAATCGTCTTTACAGGATTTCGGAGTGCCCTGGCCCCAAAGGGGCCTAAAACTCCTATCTGCATCTGAGAAACATTGGTGAAGGAAAAAACATTGATAGTTAAAAGGAGGTGAAGTGATTTAAGAGCAATGTCCCATGTTAAAATATATATTAAAAGTATAAGCAAAGAAAAAATTAATAAAATAGCTAATAACAAGGAGAAAAATAAAATAAAAAACAAAAATTAATAAAATAAACAGAACAATTAAAGAATCCAAAATTTAAAAAGGAATCTACAGTAGGATGGGATTTTCGTTGCTAGGAATGAAGACTAAAAGCACAGATGTCATGACGACAACTGAGCCAGTTCGTCTAGGAGCTTTGCAGTTGTGAAGAACAGCCCTTGGGCGTTTAGCATTTTCCGGAAGATGGAAATCGTATCTCGGAAGATTACGGATTTCATCATTCGGGATGTGTTCAAGATTTGCATAGAATTTTTCTGCAAGCTTGAGCATGAATTTTTGAATAGAGGGGAGGGCAAGACAGTGACGAATGTCATCATTCCTAAAATACCAAGGAGAATCAGTAATCATTCTTAAAATTTTATTTTCTATTCTTTTGATGTAGTTGATGTGGTATTTTGCAGCGGAACCCCAAACTGGGCTAGCATATGTGATGATGGGACGCAAATAGTACATGTAAATAATTAGTTTATTATCCAAGGATAAGAGGGATTTTCTATTAATGAATGGATAAAGCATGCGTATAAAAATATTATATTTACGTTTAATGTGGTCAATATGATTAGAATATGTTAGCTTACTATCAAGGTATACTCCTGAGTATTTAGTATTGTTAGTCCAATTAATTCGTTGGTTAAATAGGGAAACATTAGGCGAAGGAATTTTGCGTTTCGTGAAGAGTACAGCTTGTGTTTTTTCTACATTTATTTTAATTTTCCAGCGAGTAAGCCAAGCTTCAAGTTGCTTGAGATATTGATTTAATTTAATAGTGAGATCCTGAATGTGGTTAGAAGAGACAGCGATTGCTGTGTCATCTGCATATAAACTGAGGTGTACGTTGTTAATAATAGGAATATCATTTATGTAAAGATTAAACAGAAACGGACCAATTAGGGAGCCCTGGGGCACGCCTGCATTGATACCTCTCTGAGAGGAGAAATAGTTATTGATTTTAACAGAGAAAGATCTATTATTGAGATAGGATTGGATTAAAAGAATAATGTAGAGTGGAAATTTGTAAGCGTGTAATTTGTGAAGTAGACCATCGACCCAGAACCTGTCGAATGCTTTTGCAACATCAAGGAAAACGACTCCTGTTAGCATTTTATTAGATAGACCTTCAGAGATCAGGAACTTTGAAATTTTCAGAAATTACTTTTTTTATAAACAACAGAATTATTTTATTTTGTTGGTAAGTTAACATAATTACTCTATAACATTTCAGAAATGGGTGAGAATTTGTATTATGAAGCAGTTCATCAAAATACATCACTCAGCTACTTTTTTATTGAATAGAATTGTATCTGTTAATCTACTACTTATTATTTTGACTTCTTTGTGTTAATCTGCTAATCAATATTTCGAAAAATTACATTAGATTTACACCTCTGGGCTACTTTTTTCATTAATTTAATTATATCTGTATATATATATATATATATATATATATCACTTTCTAGAGCTGTCAGCTAATCAATATTTCGAAAAATTACATTAGTTTTAGGTTTAAGATATTGAGAAAAACAGTGCGCAACATCAAGCAATGAATGAGCTTTAACCGGATCTGTTTGGAGAAGGATATATTTTATTTCATAGCGCCATCTTGCGATTTTTGCAGAAATTAATAGTTATAAAATCGCTTGGATGAGTATTCGTAGAATAGAATTAACAATTGCAAGATGTGAGGTTTCAATTCGAAAGAATTAAGGTGGTATAAAATCTACAGACCGTTTGGTTGTAAAATATACCATTTCTTTAAACAACAAACGATGTTCCATGAAGACAAAAAAATTTATTATTACGTTATTTAGTTAGTTAGAATCGTTTATTGTAAGTTACTAATATAATTATAATTGCATATTGGAATTATTAATATAATAATTAATAATATAATTATATTATATTATTAATTTAATATAACTATATACTAACGAGTACAAATAAGTTAATAAAAAAAAGTTTCAATGAATTGTTTTACCCACAATTAAAAAAATAATGGAAATTTCAATGCATTGATAGAAAAATATTGTAGCAATTATGAATTGCAATATATATAAAGAAATTTTTTTAAAAATATATATAAAAATAAAAAATATATAAAAAAAAAAAAACATATTTTAAACTAAATTGGTGACTTGATGGAGTGCCTTGGTCGCGCAGCACCACACCTCCACTTGGCGAATGGTGAACAGTGACTGGTGGTCGAGCCCTTTGCCAATTGTAAGAAAAATTAAATAAATCAGAGAAGGAATAATTTCTAACGTCAGAGAAAAAAAAAAAAAAAAAAAAAAAAAAAAAACATTACAATTAATACAGAAAGTCAAAGTTACAAAAAAAAAAAGTAAAAAAAAAAAAAAAAAAAAAAAAAAAGTCATCCCTAAGCAAAAATATTAAAAGAAATTAAAGGAATAAGCACTGATGATAAATCCAATAACAAAATGCAATAAAAAGAAAAACATTAACGAGGCTACAGCGAAACCAAAATCGAAAAATCTCCAGAAATGAGGAAATTATTTGTTAATGTTAAGAGTATAGCGAGGTCTTTTGCGATTTCTGGGTAGAGTGACGTCATAGTCGTATATTTTTAAATCATTTAGAACAGGGTTATTGGATCGGGAAACGGAGTCATAAAAGTTTTTTGCAAGTTTCTCGACGAATGAGCGGAAACTAGGAATATCAAGAGAGTGCCGAATATCATTATTTCTGAAATACCAGGGTGCATCACAGATCATACGAATAATTTTATTTTCGAGTCTTTCGAGCACGAGAAAGTTGCTATTGGCTGTAGAACCCCAAACTGGACTAGCATATGCAATGACAGGTCTAAGATAAGAAATGTAGATTAATTTTTTTAGTTCAATTGTTAGTGAGGAATTTCTACAAATTACGGGGAAGAGTTTTCTTAATTGATTATTGAATTTAGTGCGTAGATAATTAATATGCGATTTATATGTTAGTTTGCTGTCAAGTACTACGCCAAGGTATTTAGTTTCTTTGGACCAGGAAATATTAGCATTATAAATAGTTATGTTAGGGGAATTAGTTTATTTTTCCTGGTGAATAGCACTGCTTCAGTTTTCGCGACATTAAGTTTTATTTTCCAGTTAATGAGCCAATTTTCAAGCGTGTGTATGTAGTTTTGTAAGTTTTTCCTGATTATGTTTATGTTTCGCCCCTGTGTGATAATAGCAGTATCGTCCGCGTAGAGTGTTAATTTAATTTTGTGATCTTGTGGGATGTCGTTGGTGTATATGTTAAACAAAAATGGTCCCAAGATCGAGCCCTGAGGAACACCGGCAAGGATATGACAGTTTTTAGAATCAGTGTTATCTACAGAAACAACAAAATTTCTGTTTGTAAGATAATTGTGTATGGTACGGATTAAGTAGGTAGGATATTGATATTTTATCATTTTATATATTAAACCATTGATCCAAACACGATCGAACGCCTTAGCGACATCCAGGAAAACTACTGCAGTGTCGAGTTTCCATGAAAACCCTTCTGAAATATTTTCTGTGAGATTATAAAGTTGATGCGTAGTTGACAAGTTTTTGGTAAACCCGAATTGCTGCGAAATTAAAATGTTAAGTTTATCAGATTCTTCATTTAGGATGTTAACAATTACGCGTTCAATTAGTTTACTTAGGCAGGAGAGTAGAGAGATGGGTCTGTAGCTGTTAGGAGAGGTTGGGTCTTTGCCGGGTTTAAGGATTGGAAGAATGCGAGCAGTCTTCCAATTCTTAGGAAAGTGATTAGTAGAAAGGATAGCATCGGTTATTTTGCAAATTTGTAGAACAATTTTAAAAGGAATATTTTTAAGCATTTTGTTAGTAATACGATCTAAGCCAGGGGTTTTACCGATTTTAAGATTAGTGATGCAGTTTATTATGAAGGAAGCTTTAGTGCTGGGAAAATCATCGTTATTATGAGGTTGGGCGAGAAAGGAAGTAATGGTGTTTTCTACTTCAGTTACAATGTTAGTGTTGTTAGTTTCATTTTCTTTAAATTGATCCTGTAAAGTTGTAGCTAAAACTTCAGCTTTATCAGTGGCTGTTGTAACAGTGGATTGCGAAGTTTGGAGAGAAGTTATTTTAGTCCTTTTTTTCCTAAAATTTTTACAGAAATTCCACATGGATCCATCTTCAACATTGACGGTTTGCAGTTTGCGATCCCAACAGTCATTTTTATATGTGGCAATTGCTCTACGTAAGATATTTTGATGATGATTATATAGATTTTTACTATGAGGATCGCGATAAATTTGCCAGTATTTACGAGCGTTATTACGGTTAGTGATGAGTAATTTAATTGGAGGGGGTAAATAGGTACGGTTATTAGTAGTAATAGGTTTAGAAGCAGCATTATGGGCAGAAAGGATTTTATCAGTTAATTCAGAGATAGCATGTTCAATATCAGAGGGATTAGTTAATGGGATGGGAGAGTAGATGAAATTAGCATCAAGAATATCCGAGAATTTAGACCAGCAAGTGGTGACACTAGAACTAATGTTAAAATTTAGATAATTAAACTTATAATCAATAATAACTGGGTTATGGTCAGAGGAGAGCTCATCGAGTGAGGAAATAGAATGAGTGAAGTGAAAATTGTTAGTTACTACAAAATCAATGATAGATGTGGTGTTAGTTCCAATTCTAGTAGGGGTGTTAGGTGCAATGATTTCAACATTAAAGTTAGAAGCATAGTTATAAAGAGCATTGCCTGTACTATTTTTATTGTGACATCCCCATGCAGTATGATGCGCGTTAAAGTCGCCAGCCAGAATGACGCTATTGTTAAGTGAGAAAAGAGTGTTAAGATCAGTATTAAGGTTAGTAGTAGCAATGCCATTGGGAACATAAACAGAAGCTATTGTGAGAGGGGAAGATGAGGAAAATTGAGAGAGACTATTGTGGATTTGATCCCGATGAGTTGAGGAGTAGGAAATAACGAGTGAGGCAAAGAATTTTTAATGAAAACACCAGTGCCGCCAGAAACAGGATCTTGTGGACCATCATTGCGGTAAAAAGTGTACCCCATTAAGTATGGTGTCTGTGTGTGCTTAAGGTGTGTTTCCTGAAGCAGTACTAAGTCTGGATTATAGTTATTAACAAAAGCAGTGAAGTCAAACATTTTAGTCCATAAACCACGAGAATTCCAATGGCAAATGCGGAGTCCAGAAATCAACTGGGTCATTACGGAGCATTGATGGGGGTTTGAGATGCCAGGCCATTAATGAATACCTGGAGCTTGTCGGCTTTATTGTTGGCGTTATTTATTTGATGGAGAAGTCCATCCATGTCATTTAAACTGGTGAATAAAGAAATGAATTCCTTCATTATGAGAAGAGATTTTTGAATAAATTGGGCGTGGTTTTGTAAGCTCAATAGTGGTCCCAGTTGATTTTGGGTGACATCAGTAAAATTAGAGTTAGTATTGATTGGTTGTGGAGTAATATTCTTAGCAGCCGCGGCATAGGAGAAATTAGGTGTGACCTGTCGTGCAGGGGTGAATTTTGGAATGGTAGCGTATTTGGTGGAATTAGTCTTAATCTTGGGAAATTTCGCACATCCCCGCCAGGCAGCAATGTGTCCTGACTCACCACAGTTGATGCATTTGGGTATTTCAAGTTTTTCTTGAAGTTGACAGTCCTTATGAGAATGTTCCTCTCCACATTTAAGGCATCTAGCTTTAAAACCACAATTACTCGAACTGTGATGAAAAAAGTTACATTTGTAACATTGTAGGGTGAGAGGACGTTTGTTATACTTTTCAACAACAATGGATAGATAGAGTAACTTGGTGAGCTGAAAGATTTCATTATTTTTATTTGACCGAGCGAAAGTAACCTGAAAAATTGGTAGGGGTTGTTTATCCTTAGCCCTGGTTAATTGTACTACTTTTTCTACGATGAAGTCTTTTTCAGCAAGCGCTTCCTTAATTTCCTCAGTGGGGGTGTTCTTTGGAAGGCCTTTAATAACCGCTTTGAGGGGTCGAAGAAATTTTGGCGTTATTACGAAATACTCAATTTCATGCTGATTAAGATAACGAGTAATTTCCCTATGTTGATCTTCATTGTTAGGGAACATTTTCAACATCTCCCCTGCTAATTTAACATTCACATTACCATCAAATTCTTGATCGAAACGTTTAAGCATTTCGTTTAAGTTTGATTTCGGCTTAACCATAATAGGAGGCATTTTCCTCACAATTTGGACGGGTTCCTCTACTTCAACATTATCATCAGTGCTCAAGGTACCAAATTTGTTAGTAGTCTTAACAGAATTTTGAGTGCTAGGGATGAAGTTTGCTTTTGCAATACGTTTTTTATTAGGAGTTTTAAACTCTTGGGCTGCATTAGTTTTATCATTTTGATTGGTTAGTTCGTTAACAGGTCTTTTAGATTTTTTAACATTACTATGATGAATATTACAATTGGCAAGAGGACAAGTAACTCGACTCACCCATTCCGCCAACAGTTGGCGCTTTTGCATCAGATTGGCGTTCATCTGATCATAATCTCTTTGAAGGTCAGAGTTCTTGGTTGTGGCAATAATATCGTCCAGAATCTTCATTTCCTTCTTTGCAGTAACTAACTGCCGACACGTATCCTCTGGGGAAGCTTTCTTTGGCACATTTGTCGACACATTCGCTTCAGCTCCCAGCAATGGTACTCCCTCCGGCGAATAACAACCGTCGGTCACTTCCATCTGCATCATGCTTGCAACACCAGCAAAAAAATACTCATCAACACATCTAGTAAAATATACGAGATAATAGTGAAAATCAAGGTTCAAATAAAAACGAATAATCAACAATCGTCAAAACTACTCGATTCCTTCTGCACAGTACTCTTCTAGTAGAAAATACTTATTTATATAAAAATCAAACCGAACTGCATAATATACTTCGAAGAACCTTTTTCAAGGATCAACAAAGAGCACACGCGCCAACCGCAGCTGCATATTTGGCGCCAATCTACACTTAAAATTTTTGTTCCAAATAATAAAATATATATGAAACACATCATTTAAAATCAAAACGCTTTCAAAACATTTTTATTGCAAATAATAAAGATTGGCGACACTTAAAAACCGTCAAGTCTGTCGCCAAGGCACCGTTAATATGCAAGTACCCTTTTTTCTTTAATTGAATTGTATATATATCGTAACTTTCAGTTTCTGGAGCTAACAGTTAACCAATATTTCGGAAAATTACATTAGTTTTGGGTTTAAGTTATTACCAGATTGACACAATGGTTAAAGGAAAATAGCGATCAATGAAATAAAAAAGTCAAGTAAAATTACTTTTTTTTTCATGTAACTCAAAGTCATTTATTAAACTAATTTCATGATTGGTTATGAAGATTGAGAGCTTCTACCGGATGGATTTGGAGAGGGATAAACTTTATTTTATAGCGCCATCTTGAGGTGTTTACAGGAATAAGTAGTTGGTGGGATGAATATTTGTAGAGTTGAATTAACAAATAAAAGATGAGAAGATTCAATCCGAAAAAAAATGAAGGTGGTATCGAATCTGCAAACCTTTCAGTAACAAAGTAGGGGATATTGCTGAATCCAATGCACTCGGTTACAGTTACTGTTTTTGGCGCCAAACTACCACTCGCCGGCATGGCGAGAAATTCCTAAGGGGAGATTAGGGAAGGGGTTAGACATATAACCAAGTTGGCGAGAAACGGTCAAACTGTGTAGTGTTCTATGAATAGGCGAAAAAGTTGTTTAAAAATGAATGTTTGAGAAGTGTAAATGCCCCTACTCGGCGTAGTGATATTAAAACACCTGTAAGGACTGTTGTTCCAGGTTTTTTTTTAATTTTACTTAAAAGCAATTTTAATCCAATTGTTCTATGAAATGTTTAATTTGAAGATACCAAATGCCTTTTACAGATAAAAGCAAACTCTGATGTGAACTGCTTACAATTTTGTGAATTGATTAAAAATTCTTCAATTTTTTTTAAAAAATCCATTCATCTAAAAAAAGAACAATAATTTAAACCAGTAATAATTAATATAAAAAATTCAATTTTGAAATTCTTTTCTAAGACTGGCTTGTCATACAATTAATATATGTGTGTTTAAAATTAAAATAAATATTCATTACAACTGAACCTCATGGCATGACAATTTTCTTTGAGGATACAAGGAATTGCAATTAAATTTAAATAAAACGTGCATACCAAATTTTCACTCCAATAAATAAATAAGCAGTAATAAATGGTGGTTTGTTATCTTCAAATTAGTTTCTTCTTGAATGTTTGTAGAATATGTGTTGCTTTTTATATGTATCTCTAGCACATCAAACCAGTTTAACTAAAATAAGAAAAATCAGTTTATTTGTTTAGGAGGAAGATTATGTAGCGACACCTATTGATGGAAAATGGAATACAAATTGAACGACTTCTACTTTCACTGTTAAAAAAGGGAATTTTCCCGCTAGAATGAAAACAGAACGTAGTTGGCGTTAGAAATGGAATAAACATGTTGTAATTGTGAAAATTGATTATCGTCTTTTATTTTGCCGTCTGGATTTTAATAACACTACGCAACCTTTACAAAGCCGCCACAATTATTTTTTTACTTGATAGAAAGATATTGCATCCTTCTCACCTGCTCATAAACTATAGATTTTTACAACACTTAAACATTCAGTCATTTCAATTTGATATTGTAATGTATTTTCAGTTATTTGAGAATAAAACAAGAGGAAAGAAATCTTGCTTAAAAATATTCTTAAAAAAAAAACTTCTATTAAATTTATGAATAGGGTTATTGAAGGTATTGTAAATGTGGGGGCTCATATCTCTGTTATTAAATATGATGTAATTAATTCTTTTTCTAGCAAACTTGGAAGATGAAGATTGTCTCAATGTTCTGTAAGGATTTGGTTAATGAGATGTTAATTTTCTCCACCTCCCAAAAGGCACCAAAAAAATATAAACTTTCAAACAGGAAATGGGAGTTAGAAAACAGTAAACTCTGAGCAATTATGCAAGCTTTTCATTAGTGCTTGAATTATAAATCTGAAGATTGTCTTAAAGCTCATTTCAGAAAATGATGCGAGATAATTGACGTATTGTAATGCAAGATGCTCATATTAGAAAATCTTGAGAATTTGGCTACATCACTTATAAAAACAATACCAATATAAATACCAAGGCTTGAAAGACCACATAAAATTGACTGTTGTGAATGTTATCTCAAAACATGCTGTATTTCATGATTCAGGTAAATCAGAAACTTAGATGTCATTTAATAAATTATGTGAATGGATTGAGAGATGACCCTTGCCTTCACCCAAGTGAAAATGATTTTCATGATTATTTTGGTGCATATGGTACCATTGTATGTGTGAATGTTATTGTAGATGCAATTGGCAAGAAACGAGGGGTTGTATTTGTTCAATTCGATGATTATGACCATTTTCAAAGTCACTACCTTAAAGATTCACAACTTGTAGCCAAGATGGTCCTTTCAAAGAAGAAATGAGATTATTTGAAAAGGATAGGTATAGGAAGTTGTTGTCATCATAGAAATATATCTGATAAGGTAAAAGTAACTGTATTCTGGAGGACGAACATGAAATCTTTCCAAATTCAGTGATAGTTTTTTTGTAATGTACTCCACACTTTATTTCAATTCTTTGCATATCTACTAATTTTCACATAATATCTCATATACTCTTTTTTTTTTTTTTAGACGAAATGAGAAATACTATTATTGGTAGTTTTGTAATATTATTAATTAATTTTTGTATATGTTCTTCAATGATTATAGTATTGTGTGATTAATTAGTTGATACTTACAATGTGTTTAATTCTTATTGTAAGAGCTCTCTTTTCTGTATTGTGTCATTTGTCATGCACATAAGTTACTTTCCTTGCATCAACAGGGACTATGTCACATATAAAAATGTTTCTCCATATGCTAATGTTTTGAATGTTTGAGGAAGTGAATTTTAAATTATTATTCTATTAAATTAGCTTTTGCTGCTAGAGTAACTTTAAAAAAAAAAAACAAGAAATAAGGGAAGTGTATCTTGTGTTTGGATGTCATGGAGATAGGTCGAACTGCTATGTGATGTGAAAGCATTTTGACACAGCAGTTTTGGTTTTAGAATGATTTAAGTCACTGAGAATATTCATTGGCGGTATTTGGCTACATTAGTTGAGATTGTAATTCATATCATTAAATGTGTAGAAATTTCCTTACATAAGGTTACATTACTGGCAACATCATCAACAAATTAAATTGCCAAACTGTTGAGTTCAAATATAATAGTTTTTATCAAATAAATATTTCATAAGAAAAATTATTTGTGTTTTTATAGTTTCTCCCTATAAAATTTTGTCAGTTAACAGTCACTATTTGCTATATCTATTAAGAAAAAGGAAATAGTGATTTATAAATACATGTATGTAAGGAATCTGTAAATAATTTTAATTATGAAAAGAGGTATAGATTATTGTTCATATTTTATGCAGTAAATTCTGATAATTCTATTTCAAAATATATATTTTTATTGTTTATTTTCAGATTTTATTTTTCTTTAGAAAGATTTTATAATTTGAATGTTTCTTAAAAGTTGTATATATAGATATTGGACATCCAGTGATGGTAAGTTTCAACTTTAAAACTATTTATGCAAAACTTAGAAGAATGTTTTTTCTTTTTCCTTTTTTAAGGAAAATAAAATGTGTTTTTTTAAAAAAGAAAATTTTTTCTTTTGCTACTACCAACTAAAGGTATTATTACTAGAAGCTTCACCTATCAACTTGTGTGGCTTTATTTAATCAAGTGCTTCTACAAATGTGGCTAATACTAAAACCCTTATAAATGAAATGGACAAATATGTATAATTTGAAAGTGATTTTCATTTTCAGGTAATTTTAAAATCACTTGTATTTTGAAACATACTATCCAATTATAAATTCAATAGAATCTTGTATCTATATGAATATTTAATATTTATTTAAACCATGATTGAGTAACATGTGGCGCAGTGCTGTAATGAATTTTGTTAAATCTAAAACCATAGACATTCATAAAACATCGATATTTTATGCATTAAATTTATTTGAATACCATTCTACATTTCTTATTTATATTTTTTTAAATATTTCTTAATTCAGAGATTAATTTTTTTACACAATAATTAAAATATTTTCTAAATAAAAATGTTATATTTTTGTCCTTTTAGCATAATGGATATTATAAATAATACAAAAGCTGTTAGACTTTTTTCTTAAGAACTATCATTGCAAAAACCTTTTTCTACAATAGAAATTTAGTTTTAAAGTATTTATCTAGATGTTATTTATTTATAATAGCTGTTACATTTTGTATGAAAGTTAAAATTAAATCTTTCTAAGATAAAAATTAGTAATAAATGCTTAGAATAATTTAATTATTCTATTCCTTATTAATTTCTGTGAATTTTTAACTTCTGTGACAATTATTCTTTTTAAGCCTTTTCATTTATGATAATTTTTTCTCTATCTACAACTGAAAGTTTATTGTAAACCTGGAAGGTAAATTAAAAAAATGGTTTTATTATACACATTAAATACTTGTAAAAATCTTCTTAATTATTAAAAAATATATATTTTCTACAATCTTTTTTTTTTTTTTTTTTAGTGACCTTGTTAAATTGTATTAAAAGGATGTTAAATTATCTTGAATATCCAGATATCTATGAGGATGGCCAAAAACCAATTTTACTCGCAATGATTATGTAAGTTTATTGTACATTTATCATTTGTTTTTAAGTACATTATTAATTTTTATAATAAAATTTAAGGTTCATTGTTAAGAAAAATTTTCACTCATTTAATAGTTGAAAATTTTATTTTAAATTCTTACTGTCATAAGCTGTAACTTCAGATTTAAAATAATTTCTTAATATTGCTTAATTTGATTAATAATTTATTATATAAATTATTTCTTTTTGTAGTTGTATAATAAAGAACATTTATAGTTTTATTATATTGTAATATTTACTTCAAATACATTATTTCCTTTCTCTGTATTGCTTAACTTAATTTTTATTAATTATCATATATTTTAAATGAATTGTAAATAAATATACTACTATAATTTCTTACCTGTAATCCATAGATTTGTATTAATCACTTTGGATTTTTTTGTTGATCATACAAGTGAAGATTTTACAGAAGTTTTGTAAAAATTAATTCTATAAAACCACTGCTTAAAAATTTCTCTTGTTGGGTAAAAAAAGTTGGTACTTACATATTAACGGTACCTTGGCGACAGACTTGGCGGTTTTTAAGTGTCGCCAATCTAGCAGCTACTAAGGTTACCAAACCAATAGAATAGATTGGTGCCACTTAAAAACCGCCAAATCTGTAGCTGCGGTTGGTGCATGTGCTCTTTATTGGCACAATTGTTGTCAAGGTACCATTAATACGTAAGTACCAAAAAGTTTTATGTGAAAGAAAATAAACGATCTTTTAAACATGGAAGAATTTAGTGAATAATGGAAAGGGCTCTTACTTTTATAAGATTGATAAAATTATTCAACTTGCATCCATGTGTGCTAGCGGACAAAGGAAAAAAAAAAATTCTGAGATGTAGTCATGCATAAGAATCAATGAAAAAAAAATTTCTTTTTGAAAAATGTTTTACAAAATGTTAATTAACTGTGAAACTGATCAAGATTTTTATTGTTCTAGCAAATTTGAAGCTTACAAAAATTACTCAGGAAAAATATCCTTTTTTTAAATTTGATTTTTTTTTTTTTTTTTTTTTTTTTTTTTTTTTTTTCCAAAATCATAATTATTTAATGTATCTTTTTAATTTAATTTCAATTGCTTTATAATTGTTATTTTTTATTCACTTCATGGAGATAATTCTAATTTACTCTAAAAAATAATTTATTTCTTGTTTTAAGGCATCTTTTGGTAAAATATTTCTGCTTCTCTTAAAGAATTTATCACTTTGAAATGATTTTTTTTATAACATAATCATCCATGATTTTGTATTTGTGGAAGGTGAATATTGAATTAATTTTCTGCTTCTGTAGAAAAGAATATGTACATTAATAATATTTAATTATGAATTATAAAATGACTATAACCTTTGTATCCAAATTGTATGCAATTTTACTTACTAAGATAATAAATTATACAAAAATTATTTCTAATTGGTAAAAGATTTTGTTTATCAGATGTATACATTCTATGTTACTAGCTTGTTTTAAAAACACTGGTTTACAATTTTATACCATTATTTAAAGCATTAAATAAAAAGTTGCATTTTTCTTCACTTTATTTTTTATAAACATAAACGCAAAAGAAGTGCGCCCTTTAAGTGTTTATTTTTTTCAGAACAGAGAAAAAGTCTAGTTTGATAAGTAGCTTGGATTAAACAAAGTGCTGAAAAAAAAAATGCAATGCATTTTTACAAATCATAAGAGATGAATGTCCTATTAAAGATGAAGTATGCTTTATTTCAATCAGTTACATTAATATGCTGGCATTTATGGATTAATATGTTGCCATTTATGTGTTACTTTATTTCTATCAGTTAGCAGTCTATCAATTATCAGTTTTAGTTTACATTTGCTGTAATAATTAAATTGATCCATTATAATGGTAGTCTAATAATTTGTGATATTTTTTTGTATATTTATAATTTTTAAAAAGGAAACAATAGGATTAATAAAATTTCAGTTATTAAAATTTTCTGAATTTTTTATTTAATGTAATTGGTATATAGTACAGAGTTTCTATAATATTTGAAAAATGAAAACTAAAATTCCTTAAAATAACTTTTAGTTTATTATCTTCTCTTAGGCTAGTCAGACATAATACTTAATATGTATTCTAAAAATTAATTTTTTATTGCAATAAGTTTCTGTTTTTTTTTCTAAAACTATTTCTAGTTAATTCATTAATCAATCTTTTTTTTGTTTATCTCTATTTTTTTTATTTCCATAAGTTCATTAGAGGAATTAGTAAATTTTTTTTTTCCAAGAACCATTAGTGATAGATATCCCAAGTGTAAGTTTCTTGAATGTCCTCATAAATCAAACTCGCATGCACATAAAATATTTTAGTACCTGATATCTAGAACCCTCTTAATTTTTTTTTAAAAGTAATTTTAGATTTATACATTTTTTTTTTATTAAATTAATAATTACATTAATTTGATTAAAAATTAATGATAATTTAAATAATAAAGTAATTAAAGTTAATTAAATTATAATAATAAATAATTAAATTAATTAATAATTACATATATATATATATATATGTAATGGTCAAGTCTTAACCCTTTACATTTTAAGGTCACTAACTAATATAACTAAAAAAAAAATTTCGTAATAAATAGGCTATATCGTTTGTATCTTAGTTTGAAAGACACTAT